>CM067359.1:127238280-127833280 GCA_034401795.1 Chaetoderma sp. LZ-2023a
GGTAAATTTTCAAAAATAGTCTTCTCATCATATGAGGAAATTGATATTCCCAAGACCGCAGAAAACTGATAGTATCTTTGAAAAAATAAACTCCGTCGTTGTTGATAAAATGGTGCTAATACGGGGAAAGAGTAATTATTAAAATCTTTTGAGCATCCGCGAATTACATCACTACGTGTCTTAGGCGATGCTTTAGATAAATATCTTAACCTCGGTAAATGTCGTGATATTCTAGAATAATTAAGATTTTAAATGCGAAAAGACACTGCTTTGAGTGAACGAGTTGCCTCCCTTAGTAAATTACACCGACCATGGTCAAAACATGGTCGACCATGGTCAAATAATTGTTTCTGAATACGTTCAAATACTGTTTTAGAAAGTAATGCCATTGAAATTCTCCGGTAACCACGGTCGACAATGACGTGAGAGAGTCGTAATATACATTGTGGGGACAAAGAAGTGAAAGAATGTGATGTACATTATGGGGGCAAAGTAGTGAGAGACTAATGATGTACATCTTAGGGACTTTTTATTTTGACTTCTAGTTAAGCTTATTTTCAAGGTATAATCCTTTAACACTCATATCAGCCACAAACGGCTTCTTCAGTCGTCTTGAGAAATGTCCATTTACAGATCAACATACCATTTTTTTTACCACTGTGATGACTGGCTCGTTTATTCTTCTCTTGGTCTGCAAATGGACATTTTCTATGAGGAAATTGAAATTTTCTTAAACAAATTTGAGTGTTAAAGGGTTAGAGGTTAACCCATTATCATTTTATAACATTAAAATAGCTTGATTAGAAGTTAAAAGGGTTTTAAGCCTATATAATGCCAAATATTTTGGTGACCATCTTAGATTTATACAACTTAAGCACTGATTTACTACTTGAATGTTGATACATTTTGCGTGTTATTTGCTTTTCTGAGATGAACAGTGAAAAGAATGTCTGGTGCAGCTTGTCTGTTGCAATTTGTTGCAATACATGTACTTTCTGCTGTGTGCCAGTTCGCATGTCAGATGTTATGGGGTCACACCTGTTCGAACATTTGACAAGCCCCTTTTTGGGGGTAGGGTGGGGTGGGGTGGAGGCTGTAACGATACAGGAGAGTGCACCAGCAGATAGTGAGATCGGGTCCATCGTACTGAGTCTTGGAGGATTTCAGAGAGAAATGAGTTTCTTAGGTTCTAATGGACACTGTATTGCTGGAATTGCTGGAGATCAACGCAGTAGGTCATATCCTGAGTGGAAATATGATTCCCCGGGCTGTTCAAAGACACCTGCTTGTAATAAGTGAGGTCATCAGTGCAATGTTAATATCACATGTTTCGGCATACCAGTACCACACCCAACAGCAAGCCAGGCGGGAGATGAGCAAGAGGGCACAGATACAGCAGAGTCTTCCCATACAATTTTGAATGTACCTCAACAGAATCTGACCAATCTACTAACGAAAAGGCAAATGTTGCGCCAATGCTGGAAGCCCTTATTGCTGCAGGAACACTCGAATGACTCTATACTGACATAATGGATGGGTCAATGACATTAGAAAGCTTACAGAAATTCGAGGTTCTGTAGGACATCAATCAGCAACTACTGGCAGGTAAAATGCCATGCAGAATCAATAGACAGCCAAGTAGTGTTGCAGTATCTGAAATGGTGACAATTTACAAACATTCATCAAAGCTGAACGGACTGGTAACTGGCAGCTGCATTTGAAGACGATGCAGGAGATGTTGCCATATCTGGCAGCTACATGCTCGACATATATACCAAATCTGTTCATCTGTGTTTGCATAACATGGAAAACCTACATGGACAACATTCATAGGTGGATCAGTATCAAGATCTGATATTGGACAGGGTTGTCACAGGACTTGCTTATGAAGCAAATGTTTATGAGGAGTATTAAAAGTATAGGTGGACCTGACAAGAGGACGTGGGATGACGGAACCACCGCGACGTATTTACCAATGCCTGTCCATGTAGAAGCTGGCACCAGTAAGTTACCTTACGAGTGAACAACACAAAGAGGGGCCAGTGGCAAAGCTGGTGAAGGGCATGGCAGATACATAGCATTATGACTGGCATTACGGCTGATGTCACTATGAATATTTCCTGTTTTAGAAAGGTTTGAGACATGATTATAAAAGACATGGTTGGCAAAGGCATTGTCAAATATTCATTTGTGAAAAAAGATCAAGAGGTTACCCGAAGTAACAACAGTCCAGTGAAAATCAGGGATGAGGAGATACACATGGATCCGCACCTCTCTTTCAGAGAACCTGACAGACGTATTTCAATATCAATATAACCTCATGCACTCTTCAAGAATATATGTACACATCGACTAGCAGAGAACGCATCCTTGGGTGACGTACTTCGGAAGTTGATGCCTGCAGAGGTGCCAGTAAATCCAGGGGATGTACACTACATATGAGATGGAGAACATTCCTGTGTGTTGCAGCAACTGTGCTGTGCGGTTATCAGGTTCCATCGTATTCAGTGGACGAGAAGAAGACTTCCTTTCCAGCCAGGAGAATAACCAAATGTTCACAACCCTGCTCAGTGATACCCTAGAGTATTATGGACGCCACACAGAACATGTTGATTCAGGTCCTGATCTACTAATCATGCACACTGCAATTGCTCTGGATGAGAGAACCACTAAACCAAATTTCTTTGTTACAGATGACATAAACATTTTGGTAATACTCTGTTTCCACTCACAGTCCAACACGCCTAATAAATACATTTCGCCTGAAGCCCGTTATGGTATGGAAAAGGAATCAAGATGCTGGAATATTGCTGTTCTGAGAATCATACTTGGCCGGCAAGTATGTAACAGTGTGTTATTTGTGCATGTTATCCTTTGGTGTGGCACAGCATCCCACATATATTGTAGCCGCCGGGCATGTGTGCTGGTCCGCCGGATACTCTCGTTCCACGGTACCGCCAGTGTGCGTTATGTTGGAGTGAGGCTGCTAGTTAGCTGCGGATCTCAGGGTTGCGGATCTGGTGTTGTGCGTTGCTGGATTATAAAGAGAACGACTTTTAGAGCTGGTGAAACATTCACGTTCCAGTGGGGCCATACGACCATTGTCGCAGAAGTCGAACCTCATGGTCTCATCCTCGCTGTTGGTCACCGGTGTGATGGTCCCACAGCCCCATTTAGGGCGGGACATAATTAAATACATACAATAATTAAAACTGTAACAGTCAAACAATGGTACGCATTTGCTGCTCCACGGGAGAAGTCAAGTACATAGGGTCAAGTTGATGACTCGTAAATATTATTTGTTGCGAGAGGAACAGGAAAATGCCTACAACGCCGAAGCAGAGGAAGAGAGATGGCAAAAAGGGGCACTCCTGTTCAAACCAATTTATGTAAAAGAGTCAACCTAGTGAAATTATAAGTTTAGTGTGATGCACGCTGTATTATGTGAAGATGAAGTGGATGATTTCCGCAGAATTAAACACCGTCATCTTATGTAAGTCCAAAGATACGGAATTAGTTGTTGCCGCTTTATTTATGTGGTCCTTCTGCTAGATCCTATCCTAACATTTAGTCTTTGGGTCCAGATCAAGGTTAAGCCGCACATCACAGTGTAAGCTAACTATCTTTAACATATAAGCCTGACAGACGAGAATGCACGGTGACCATATGGTCACCCCACGGAGCATCCCTTTCAGTTAGACAGCATGCAGAAATACCATGAGGTGAAAGTGGCGGAATCATATAACGATCCGTCACCATCGCATCATGATCACATATAACAGCACAGGGACAAGTCATATTACATAAGCTCTGAGAAGCACATATAAGGTTTAAGGGGGAGGGGGGGAAGACAAGGATGCAGCTATCCAACTATAGCGACCTTCTCGTGAGGGCGTGGTGGGTTCCCAGATCGCACCCAGTCACTTGTAGCTTGGAAAGCTGAGTCCTGTCCTGTCTGTCACCGGTGTGTCAGGGGCGAATCATGTGAGATCCGCACCCGGGGAACTAATATTTTACCTGTTGTTAGTGTTATGTAATATGCCCAGATAATATTTTCGCAGTGCTTCCTACTTTGGCATGGTCTTCTAACTAACTGGTATCCGAAGATACGGGGGGGGGGGGGGATGTATGCGGTCATCGCCACTTTGTTTCTAACCGCTCTGAAACCCCAATAGTTTCATAGTCAGCTCTAAACAACTAAACAACGTGACAGAGGGAGGTCGACACAATTAATAAGCCGGGAGGCTAGAGGAGCATAGACAGGGACAATTACTCATATAACGGAGGCCTTAGGGTAGATGGCCAATTTATACAATCTAGCTGATGTGCGGTGTTACATATCTGCTACTCCCGGAAAAGAGACGTACACAAAATGCGTCCTACAGAGTAATCGTCCCTACTACTGTAAACCTATCCTATTGAGCTAAAATAGTCCAGGTTTGGTTGACCGCATGCCATGTTCGCGCAATGAGAACATGATCAGTGAAAAAGTGATGCTGTGGGGAAACAAGATAATGTGGTTGTGTAGCCTAGCGAACTGCGGTTCCAATGTTTTATATAAAATAAGCAAAACATATAACTAGTATGGCAACTGCCATAACTGATCAAAAACAGTAAAATAGACGGTCACACGACCTTAACAGTGGCTATGGGCACAAAGAATAATATATACATTATAATAATAAACTACAAAAATACGGTCTCATACGACCGGCAGATACCTATTAGTCATCAACACCTGTTACACAAAAGTACTACATAAATACAATAATAATTAGACAGTGACGGAGTACCCATTAGTCATCAGTATGGACAAAATTCTGGAGTCACAGTAGTTGAAGCGTACCACATTTGGAACGTGAGATGGCACAATGCAGAAGTTAGCTGCTAGGAAAACCTGCAGGCGAACTGTCTGATGCGGCTCATTCTCAGGAACAGTGAAGAAGAACACTTGCGGCTGTGGGGGGGGGGGGTTAGCTAGTAATTAGTCACGTCTATGCACAAAGTTAATAATTTAAGCGGTATGCTGAAAATCCCATACTAATGCGGTAATTGAAAGCTGCCCTGTAGTTTTTGAAGGGCTACGGATGTGAAGTTAGTAATGCAGATGCATTCTGGAGGATCACCAGACGAGATGCAGCAATAGCTCACACGATGCATTGGGAAATGTTCCCTGACTGCCGTCAAAACATTTAAAGTCTGACACAAAACATGTGCGGATTTGATTCACCACTGGTCGGCGTGGTATGGCAGATCTGGAGAGTTATCCATCGAGAACATCACTCGCCCTACATACTAGACGAACTTACATCAGGGCCAATAGACCCATCCACACGAAGGTTCCAGTGAGGTTGGTAGCTTGGGTCACCTTACTTGAATTTCTTTATTGCCCCTGGGTGATATCTTTCTGGGAGCGTACAAAATGTTACAGTGCGGATGTGGTGGCTAGTACCCCAGAGATGACGAGTACTCAAAACTGATTGGCACCGCAGCAGATGTTAGGTATCTGCTGTTCAGTTGGCAGTACTACTCGATTTGTCTCTCAGACCAGGTACCTCACCACCACCAGAGTCTCCCGATTGCTGCTGTTGAATCAAGAAGGTGTTGGTTTGATTGGCGTCTATCGAGTTCCTGATTCTAGGTTCCATTCACGCCATATCTAGGCTGGTTTTATTTTATCTTTTATTGGTAACTTCCCCAGTTTTTACACTTTTACCCATTTATACTCCTGGGTGGAGAGAGGCAACACGGGGTGAACCAGATTACCTATGTTTCCACCGATTGCTCGTCGGCTATAGGTGATCGCCTGACACTCGAGTGGGATTTGAACCCTGCCCGGCTGATTATAAGTCGGCCACGCTAACACCACGGCCAATCGTCTCCTCTAATTTTCCAGTGCCTTTTATACTGCTGGTGATGTCACAGCTGGAGCGCCACAACCAATCAGCGAGCGAGCTAGAGAGGCAGGAAAGTGGGTCACGTGACGTGCTATCGTACCCATGCACCAAGTATACGCATGCGCCAAGCATATGGGGTTCAATATTTTGAAAGGAATTTGCTGGTTCAATTAAAGATAACCCAGCCATTTCTAGACCGATTTTAAAATAGTAAAGAGATTTGGAATCCTCGCTTCATTCCGATCATGACCCGGACAAGGAACGCCGAGGAAAGTATAATTTAAAGTAATTACATGTACCAACTCGGTACAAAAGATGATGCTTTTTCTTTCCAATGCTAACACGCATTGGCAAGCAATCTCTGACGCCCGCGCATGTGCGTTAGCCGATCTCATGGACGTACTCGTTTTACGAACCTGTCGTATATGACTTTATACACACGTACTGTCCTACCCAGGGGTGGGGGGTGGGAGGGGGTGGCTTGCGACGGGCTGGGACGGTTCGTACCTGACCGGTCGATCTGCGCTACAATATGGATTGGGAAAGGGTGTTGCATTGAAGCTGATGCGCATCAGTCAAGTTTTTCAGGAACAGACTGAAATATTTAGAGATCCAAACAGTATGAAAACATGTCATAGCAACAGAGGAGATTGCCATAATCTCATTGCACAAAGGTCAATCAAGTGACGAGCTAGATTTTCTCAGAAGGTAGGCAGTGGCACATCATATGTGAAACCAGAGGTGCTCCCCAAGCCTCAGCAGCTGCCAAATTCCACAGTATGCGCATCTACCTACAATTGGGTGGGGGCGTGGCGATCATATGATACCAGACAACTGGAACTGTTATGAGTATGATAGGAGTTACCTGCCAGTCATAGCAGACAAGTAAGCAGCGCCAATAGAATTGCTCGGGTGGTTAGGCGTTGTAGCAACAAACGGTGTTCTTGCAGGAGGAGTGGGATACATTGTTCCACTGGGTGTGGTCAGTGCAATGCTATATGCAGTAATGTGACAAAGACGAAAGATGATGAAACATATGATGGATAACTCATTGTCAAAAATTACATTAAATTATACCCAACATATCTGTGAAGTAACAGTTATACCAAATGCGTAATTTATGGTCGCCTGCTCCTTGTCACTAGGCAAGAATAGGCCTAAATCCTAATTATCTATACGGATAATGCTAGACACTATTCCAGAATATTATATGGTGGTCTGCTCATCGTCACTAGGTCACAATATGCCTACATTTTAATTACCCATGTGGACAACATCATACACTTTGCCATCTGATGTCCACATGGAATTTTATGGTTCCACTGCAACACAATACAATTAACATTATCTAACTGATGCACTTTAGGGCGTCATATTAAGTGACCACTAAAGAAAGGCAGTCGCTTAAGACAACTTTTTGCTATCTTGAATAGCTTATTTTTTCACGATTAGTATGGTGGTGGCTATGTGTACGTATACGAATCGTAATGTTCATGTTAGATTTTAAAGATATGTTTTGAATATTATACAATCCATGGGGGTTTATTGCCGAAGTTCAAAACTGTGAATAGTCGAACCTATCTATAACAGGCAATGTATGTGCCATCATAAAGCGGTCACTAAACACAGATTGTTCCTTAATACACATCAATTACAGGCAATTACTGGCGGTTCTTTAAGATGTCTGGTCTTGTGATCACCGACTTTAACAACAAGGGGCCATATTTTGGTCCCAAAAGGTGCTGTCTGTTAAGGACAAGTCTGTATAAAAGTCAGTGTTCCACAAATGTTAGTCACTCATTTATTTATCTATAGCATTAAAGTATATGGTTAATACCCTCCATAATGTCACAATGATTAAGTTTCGTGAAAGCTTAGTAAAACATTCAGACTTAACGTGAAAGTGTAATGCAAAATCGGTCAGATCAGGATAATACTGGACTTTATTGACAGCCCGTTTGTATTTAAAAAAATGAAATAGATGTATTCCTAATGCAGCGTCTTTTTGCGTTATCAATGTTTCATATTACGTATACTAGCATCTTGAAAGAATGGGAAATAATTGATTAGAGGACAATAAATGGTTACAACTGTTGAATTCTTACATTCGGGTCACCATCTTGGATATATGCAAATTAGGAATTGTTTAGATAGTTGGATATTTTATAAAGTTATGTTATATATAAATATATCCCTTTCTTGTACTAAAGAGCGTGTTTTACCATCTTTAAACATTAAAAATAGCTTGATTAGAAATGAAAATTAGGACAAACTATGTAATCACAACTACTGTGGCGGCCATATAGGATTTATGAGAATTAGGCACTGTTCCACTACTTCAATTTTGGAAGACTTAATATGTTCTTTTATTTGCCTTTCTGGGATGAATGGTGATAAAATACATTCTGTTGCAATTTGTGGTCGGTCATTTCATATATTGACTGGACTACTAGTGATGTAATTGATTATGATATGTATGAATACCGTATTCTGCGGCTGTAGTAGTAGAAACATATGATCCTACACCTGCAATCAGTCCTTCTTCGCTTTTGCCCACTGTGTCTTGTTTTCAGCCAAAATCCTTAGCTTCCTCGGGCCCATTCTTGACTTGAGTGTACCGAGACCTGCTTTCTTGAGGTTACCTCGTAGCATGATTAGCAGATTTATGCAATGACGTCTTCTCCTGCCTTTGTATTTGTTGGTTCCGAGTAGGGCGAATTTCAATGCTCTCTGTGCTGGTGTCTCTTCTGGCATTCTTAGCACATGGCCAAACATGGACCATCTTTGCAGGGCGCCTTTTAGAGACAGCGGAGACGTATTACACATCTTGTATAGTGCATCATTGGAAATTATGCTGTCTGACCATCGGTGTCCAGTGATGGTGCATAGGTGTTTGCGGTGGCAGGCATCGAGTTTGTCTAGAGCTGCCTTTGGAGCTGCCCAGCTGTTACAGTTATACAACATCAAGAATAAGCAGGTTGCATTGTATAAACGTAGACTCTTTATCAAGGGCATCTTTGATCTACGAATCCATAGCTTCCAGAAGGACTGGAAATCTATGTTCCCCATGACGCACCGTGCAGAAATGTCAGCAGTACTGCAAAGCAGCGAGCCCAGGATTTTACTTTTCCACCATGGTTCGCCGCCACGAAGTCGGTCATCATTTTCTATAGTTTCATGCTTTGTCGATAGGTATATGTGGGTGAACTCTGTTTTGGATTCATTCATAAAGAGATTCTCAATTTTTAGTTTGCTTGCAGCTATTAGAAGTTCATCAAGGGGTGTCCACATCGTCGGCATATTCCATCTCTAGCGACATACCCAGTATTGACACAGCGGGGGAGGGGGGGGGCAGGGGGAGGTGTTGGTCTTGTGGAACTTCATCACACAGATTTCAATGCTGCAGCAAGGTAACAGGTGAAAACCACCGGAGATAGACCAACTCCCTGTGAGGAGCCGATTGGTATCTCAAACTCTACAGACTTCACTGACTTTACTCGTGGTCTCAGCTTGGTGTCTGCATACAGTAGTCTCACTAGTCGTAGCTCATCTTCATTGCAACTCGCCTGGCGTAGTACATCTACGCTCTTTTAGCACTTACTTGTGTCGAAGGCTCGTGACATGTCAGTGCCCATTTTGTGGAAGTCCCAGTGTTTGGACATGACTAACGTCAAATACTTGACTGATATATCGGATCCTTCTGTTCGCAAAAACTATGGGACAGTTAACGTTCCATTAGACAAGAAATGTATTTTTAAAAACAGTACGGGGAAAACAGTTTGTGGAAGAAATGTATCAAGACAAAAGAATTGGAATCGTAGGAACCAGGTAAAATGTTTGTGAATCCGAACAAGAGATGACTTTAAATGAGAATCGCCTATGATTGTAACTAATTAGGATCACCTAACAACCTTTAGCACTACATACAACGTGAATATACCATTAAGGAAGGTAAACAGTACTTATTAACTCATCCTATGACGAAATCTCTAAATTGATTCAGTTTGATAGAGCTCTGTACAAAGTTAAACACTACCAATTGACCAATTGACAAAAGCAACAATTTCAATATGGTGGAAGCTACAAACTGATAGTTACCCATGTGGTAGCCAAAGCAATGTCCTCCCCTCTGCTTTTAGCATCTTCCAGGAACTTTCTCGCGTAGTAATACGTTCTGGGATCAATGCATTTTGCATCGATGTCTGTTGAGAAAGGTCTGTATGCATATTTCACCAAAGTGTCCCAGACGTCGTCCAAGTTGGTGTTGTGTGACAGCCACGTTTCTCGTGCATTTGGAAATTCTGTTGAGAGGTCGGTGAGAAGTGCTCCAAGTCCCAAATTAGTGAATGTAACATCAGCATCAGGGGGTATGAGAAATGCATCTAGAAATGATCCTCTGTGAATATATTATGTATATTTTAACTGGCTCGCTGCTTGAAGCCACACGACAAAAATTTTGAATAAGTAAAATTTCTTGACTTGCTGAATATTTTGAAAATTAACTGAGGGTTGTTGGTGGTTTCGCCACCAACAACTCTCAGACAAATTGTTTTCAAAAATATCTAGCAAGTCCCGCGATAGAACACGTGGAATATGTCGTCTGCAAAAACTCAGTAGCCAGACGGTTAATATTAGCGTCTAATGTAAATTTGATTGAAACATGTAGTATAGCGTATTTCTTTCCTTCGAAAAGTAACAATGTATAGCCACCAATCATCAGACTTTCAAAACTAATTAAACATTGCCCACTGCGTGATCCGGCCAGTAGCATGCGCTATCAGAGGTAGTAGTATTATCAGAGTCCATAATACTATAGTATTATACATTAATTTGAGAAGCCATACTGGCAGTTACGTATCCAGATCATTCTTTAAGGGGTGTTCAGGTGGGAATCTGCCAGAATGAGCATTCCCCTCTCATCAGTCGAGGGTGGAGTGGGTGGTGGTTGGGGGGGGGTGTAGGTGGGATGAGGAGGGGTGTGTGTGTGTTGGGGTGGGGGTGGGTGGGGTGGGGAGAGTTGGGAGAAATCTTCCCGAAAAAAAGATGTATAGAAGAGAAGAAGAAAAAGAAGAGAAGCAGATCCTTTCCAGATATGTGTCCTGTGTGGCGGTTTAGAGCAACAAGAGAGTGTGGAAGGTTGTCTTTTCTAAACGCTCTACCAAGTAATTTCGACAGATAGTTAAAGAGTGCATGTCAAAAAATACCTAATACTTCTAATTACATTTAAGCCAGAAAGGCGGTGGACTAGTCGATGCCACTATTGATATCCTGTGGTGGTCTTGTGGCAGTTTTGTGGCGGTCCTTTTAGGCTACAGCTCGCCAGCTGAAGGCTTTTGTGTGTCTATACTAATGATTTAAGAGTTTCGCATGTGTTCGTGTTTTATGCATCGGCGCCCTATTGACTATCTTATATATTAGGTTATACTAGTAGACATAGACGAAGATGAGAATGACATCACCTGTAATGGACGATTGAGTCACATCAACGACAGCGACAAAGACACTGTACTCTGTATGCCGACAGGTACCATTAAGAGTCACAAGCTATTATAGCGAGGAACATGAACGTATACAGATACAGGGATGCAAACAATCACATAAATCATATGCTACGCACAACATCCAGAATGGCAATGGGCTTATGCACATGGGTTAGAGTCAACCCTCGAGTCACTAGAGATACCCCTCGAACATCTAGTACAGAGTTGGCGTTTCAAACTGAGGAACCGAGATCATCTATTTCATTGGCCAACTGATTAGAGCCTTTATTCTAGCAGAACGTGGGAGCCACTTATGGTTAGGTACTAAATCGATATGAACACAGATCATGCGATACACATAAACGCGTAAACAGATAAGACAGTTACGGAAAAGACAACATGCAAAACAGACAAGCGAAAAATATAGCCATAGTGCATGCATCAGTTTACTCTGGTACTCTGCGCACAAGTTGAATTTTTAGGAGGTGCTGCCATGCGAGCTCGAGCTCGAATAGGGTTGTCGGCTAGTTCTACCTATCGAAGCTCTTAGTCAATGGCCTGGTTGCGAGCCGGGCGGGGGAAATCTTCATGAGGCAGCTGTGGTGCGTGGTTAGTTAGCAACTTATACCCTTCAATGGGGCAACAAAACTGATTGGGAAAAGTGTGTCATTAAGGGGTGGTATGTACGGCTGATACGGACGATGTTGTAGACTTTCGTCTGGCAGCCCGAATAGTTAGGACATCGACGGCATTCGGAATAGGGCATATAATATTTCTAAGTGAGAAAACCTAGAACAGCTTAGCAGGCGAGAAGCGAGAAATGAGATTTCATAAACGACCCTGATTTTACCCGTAACCACTTAGGCTTAAGATCAAAAGTGTTCTTCGGGATGCCAAGGACAACTTGCCAGCAAAATTTCTCAAATAG
This sequence comes from Chaetoderma sp. LZ-2023a, assembly GCA_034401795.1. Taxonomy (NCBI): domain Eukaryota; kingdom Metazoa; phylum Mollusca; class Caudofoveata; order Chaetodermatida; family Chaetodermatidae; genus Chaetoderma; species Chaetoderma sp. LZ-2023a. The sequence goes on from CM067359.1 coordinate 127,250,586, forward strand.
CCCCCCCCCCACCCCACCCCACTCCCCACCCCCAATCACCACAAGTAAAACTTAGTTAAATCTCCGTGACAGACACATAGGCTGGTGGGCAGGCGGACGGGCCGATGGATGGACGGATGTATGGACGCACGTACTGGTGGACGGATGGATTGATGGACGAACGGACGGACTGACGTCCAGACAGATGGATGGATGAACGGACATGACTATACTATTAGAATGATCTCACCTGATGAAAAGTAATGACTCCAGAAGTCTTTCTAGTTTATTCAATCGAAGTACTTTCATGATAAACTCTATTGGTCTCCAAGGAATCCAGTTTGTCATCTTAAACACGCCTAAGAGATTCGCAGGTGTGCTCTTCCATGTCTCAGTGGTCGCGTTTAAAACTTGTGGCCAAAACGTTTTGATTGAACTCTTGGCAGAACTCCCATTGAAACGATTGTGATCGAAGAACTCTGTAATGGAATCTAGCGTCATTTGGACCTGTTCCTCTTCTGCTTTAGGAGCTCCGCCATAAGCAGACGCCTCTAGAATAGCCACTGTAATCCAAGTTGAAGCAAACATATTATTGTCATAGACATTAAACTCTCTCCTGAAGAATGCCATGACGGGGTTGCCATGTACGTTAAATTTCACCTGACTTGGATACATGCCTTTGTGTTTCCTCCAAAACCATGGCGGGATAATCATGTGACTATCAACCTTCACTTGCAAACTTTGAATCCGTTTTGACAATAGGGTGATGGTGTCAGATATCTTTATTTCACCAGAGCTTCTTGAAGAGACGCCAAGAACACTAGCGAAAAAAGCTGCTCCATAAAGGACAACCCAAATACCAGGCATGTTGTATTAGATAGTTAACTGGTGGGTGTTTTTTTATCTAGAACTTCTATTTAGCACATTATATATATGATGCCATAAAAGTTCATATAAAAGGCAAGCTGGTTATAAACACACGAACGCTTGAGAATACTGCAATGCGTATAAAGCTTTCGCATGCATTCTTAGTTACTTAACACTTATTAAACTGTTATTCTTAATTATGCTATATGAACATAGGCTAAGACGAATCCCCAGTGTGTAGTAGGCTTTTATTATTATTGTTTAACTTAGCTCAGATAGACACACATTAGATAGCAGATTCCCGAGCGCGTGTAGGTTATTGGGACTTAATAGGCTCAAAGTTCACTTTGTTGGCCATTTGTGTTTATGTAGACTAGTTTGACCTATTCGCGGCGTATAGTCATGCGTCAACAGCACTTAAATGGAGGATTCCAGATTCTCAGTCAAGCATATGACGTCATAATCAACTACGCGACGTGTAGAATGACATCATAATCAACACTGTGACGTGTATGGTGACGTCATAGTCAATTATATTACGAATGCCGTAGCTAAGTTCGTCACAAACGCTTAATTGATGATGTACTATTAAGCATTGCTGTACGAATTGTATGTCTTTTAAATTTAATAAACATTCTGTTGAATATTTTGAAACTAATTTGAGTGGGTGCTGTTGTTGTTACACTTCTGGAAATTGATAGTCCGGGAGTTCAGGGATCGATCGATGCCAAAACCGGCGACGCGTGGGTGAAGCTTAGCGAGAGATGGACGGGGCATAGCTAAAAGTGAATTCATCCATTGCTACGCATATACGTTAACTATTTAATGCTCAAGATTTTTCCAAGAAAATTAAATTTTTTGCACTTAAATTTACAAAGATAACTTTTTGTTGTCCTGCAAATAGCAAAAACCTTACAGTTACAGCTTTGGCAGTGCCCATATGTAAGTCAACAGAGGACTATTAATGAAAATCTACCACTGGAATGACTGGCTTGGTAACAGTGCCTATCATTCCAGTGGTAAATGTTTGTTTAAAAATCGTCTTTTTGGCCTGCAAATGGTTGTTTCTCAACACCACTGCATAGACCATTTGGCCAATATGACATTTAAAATGTTAACTTGAGGGTCAAAGCGATTTATAATAGATAACGTGCCAGTCCAAAAGTGAGCACTAGAGGGATCCGAACTGTCACTCAAGTATCTGACGTCATAATCAGTTTTGTCACATGTTAACCGAAAAATGTCATTTCACAAAAATCGAAAAGTTTGTCAGAGAAAAGTAATACTTGTATGTCTCAGATGAATCTACAATTTCATAAACACTCTGTTGGATATTGTCAAACTAATTTGGCTGGTAGCAGTTTCTGCCAGAAGCAGCAAAAGCCTCTCATTTAAATTAGTTGTGACACAATGAACAGCACCCGAGTCTCTTGAATCATCTGAGTTATGAACCCTGCTTTGCCTATGTTGGGTGTAGCAACATTTTCATCAAGTCCTCAGAATGTGTTGGACGGAATTCAGACAAAAGGGGTATGTGAGTTACCCATATGAGTGTGAAGTGCACGAACACATTTACATTTGGCTCCGACACAGGGGGCGGGGTATGGGTAAAAAGATCAAATTGATTGTAACGCAACTCCTCAGAAATCGCTGAGTGGAATTCAATTAAATTTGGTACGTGAGTTTCTGACATGATTGTGGAGTGCATGTGGTGAGGGGATGAGTAAAAAACGTGCAGAAATTGATTGTAACGCAACCCCACAGGAGCTGTTGGACGGAATTCTGCCAAATCTGGTTTGTGCGTTGCCCATATGATTGTGGAGTAAAGAAGGCCATGTATTTTGGCCCCGTCCATGTGCGGTGGGTGAGGGATAAAAAGTACAAGAAATTGATTGTAGTGCAACTCATCCGAACCTGTTAGATAACATTCAACTAAATTTGGTATGTTAGTTACATTTGGCTCCGCCCCCATATGTGCTGGTGGACGCAAAAGGTCAAGAAGCTAATTGTAGCGCAACTCCTCTGAGACCATTGGACGGAAATCAAACAACTTTGGTATGCAAGTTACGCATATGATTGCAGAGAGCAAGATGCTATTTACATTTGGCCTGGTCCCCACGGTGTGTGAGAAGTGTGTGGTGGGTGTCAAAAGGTCAAGAAATTGATTGGAATGCAATTCCTCCAAAAACGTTGGACAGATTCCAACTAGATTTGATATATGTGAGTTACAAATAAGATTGTGGAGTGCAAGAGGACATTTACATTTGGCTCCACCCCAGTTCAAGAAAGTGATTGCAACGCAACTCTTCCGGAACTCAACCAAATTTGGTATGTGAATTACCTACCGTGTTTGTAGAGTGGAAGAGGACATTTACATATGGCTCAGCCCCCAGAGATGGGGTGGGCCAACATACCAAAGCCGGGATTTGTGATGATGCGTCATCGACCGAGAAATATAGTTCCTCCTATGCCTTTGTTATCGTTTGTGTAGATGTGTCAACAATGGCTGGCATGATTGATTTCACTATATAGTTTCATTTCTCTCAACTGGCATTACTATTATAGCAGTTGTCATATTTTTAGCTCTGGAGTCCTATTCAATCAGCTTGTTCAAAGTTCTAGCTGTGTTCCTGTCTGTTGTTAAAGGCCTGTGTATCATACTTGATGTGAAGAATTTCTGGTTTGTGGCCAGTATGTCCTAGTGATGTATCTACTTGGCGTAACGTAATGATGGTCATGGCAGTTGCTATGACAAGATTTTGACAGCTTGTAGTTCTCTATTCTTTTACTTCTTCCAAAGTAATGAGAATGTCTATTACGAGAGGGTAAATTAATCATCGGTGTATTACAGGCAGCGGGTGGCTATTTCACGTTAAAACTATGTACAGTGCACCACTCATTCACTACAGGAAGACACGATTATCAGCTAATAATCAGCCCAGCATGATCTTAAAGCTGTCAAGTGTGTAAGCTGTTGCTGCGCTCGGTGTCAGCAAGATCCAATGATTTTTTGTTCTCTGAAAAAATGAAAACCTGTAGCAGCCCTTGATGGTATTTTAGTTTGGTTATTTTGTGGGCCTGTCTGCCATATGTGTCACCAGCATGCACATATTTGTCAGCTGGTATATCAATCATGTTATTGATTGTTTTGTACAGCATTGCAAGGCCATTCTCAATCCTACGATGTTCTAGAGACTCGTAGCAGTTTATGTCAGTAACCATATTTGTGACGTTGCTCAGTGAGAAGTCATAGTAGTAACGAAACCGACTGCTCTCCATTGAATGCATTTGATGGATGGGATATAGTTCTTGTGTGTGCGCGTGTGCGTGTGTCCTTGTGCGTGTGTGCGAGCGTGCGTGCGCGTGTGCGTGTGTCCGTGCCTAAGTGCGCACGTGCGTGCGTGCGTGTGTGTGTGCGCCCCATACAGTGGAGGCATATTCAAGTGATGGCCTCTCGGTGGATTGGTATGCTATTATTTTGATGTTACGCAGATTTCGCGTTATGAATCCAAGGGATCTGCTAGCTTTACTGATAATGCTACTTATGCGATCGTTAGAGCACAAGGCCTGGCTGATGGTGACACCAAGTTGTCTGCTGCTTTTTCTTTTTGAAGTATGTGTCCATGTCCTTGGTTGTCGAAGGTGGTTTTGCGACGGTGGTTAAGTATGTGCAGGACAGTACATTTGTCAGGATTCAATTTTAGTTTGCCAGTTTGTTTCCCAATGTTCCAGAGCTGAAAGATCTTGCTGTAGCACAACCGAATCTACTGGTTTGGTGATGGTTTCAAAATGCAATGAGTCATCTGTGAATAAACTGACTTGGGATTGTGTTACTTCAGGCATGTTATTTATGAATGCAATGAATTGGAGCAGATTAAGTAATGTTCCTTGGGTACTGTTGCCTGAGGAGGCCTTAATCCATTTCAAGGTGTTCCCTCTTACACAATAGTAGTCGGGTCTATGCATCAATTGTTGGTGCCTTTGAAACTTCTAACAGGATGGCATCAACCTGTTGTGATATGGTCGCTCTTAGTCACTATCAGTATTCCTGTGGTGTGGATCGGCCGGACAGGTCGGACCATCCCAGCTAAGCTGGGTGTGGGACGAACGTTCCGGGTACGTTCTGAGCACGCTCCCCCCCCCCACCCCGTAGGTAGGACGTACGCGTGTATAAAGCCATATGAGAGAGGTTTCTATAAAATGGCTAAGTCCGAAGAACGCGCGTCAGAGCTTCCCTGGCAACACGTGTCAGTATTGGAAGAGGGTGTATACTTATAGTGCACCGAGTTGGTACTTGAGATTTCTTCAAATCACTCAATTCTCATCGTTCTTGGTACTGATCAGGACCTGAATGAAACGAGGATTTCAAAACCGTTTTCCTTGTTAAAATCGGACCAGAAATGGCCGAATTATCCATAAATAGCTCACTAAAATTATTCTCAAAATACTACTTGGGCCTCGTAATCGCGTGTGCGTATTAAGTGAATGGGGGGGGGGGGCATGCGCTGATCACGTGATCGCCACGTCACCCTTTTAGGCTGCACGCTGATTGGCTACTGCTCGCCCGCTGATTGGCTGGGGCATCCTGCTTCTGACGTCACGAGTAGTATAAAAGGAGCAAGAAATCAAGAATCGGGAGCACTTCGGCGAGGAACAGCCGACAGCAAGGTTGCTGGACCGTGGACCAGCGCAGTGCTAGACGTGGGCTAACTGCTTACTGACTGTGGTATCCTACACCACAGAAGTGCCTGTCGGAATTCAGATCTCCTGCGCCGGTCACCAACCTTTTATCCGCAATCACAAGTTTTTTAACCCCTCAGACGGCCATCTGAGGGCAATTAAATAAATAAGAAGGACTTCCTATTCGGAACAACTTACAGAGGAGTTTCCCTGCAGATGGGCCTTGCGGCCCTCATGTAAATTCTACAGGATGTAGACCCACGGTGATTCTTGGTGGATAACTTGCTGGATCTTCCAGACCACACTGAAAAGCGGTATCAAACTTCCGCGCAGCATGTCGTGTGTTTAATTAACTTTTAGGCCACAGTCTGGTGGGACTCTGCCCGGTACACCGCAAGAGCTATGCGATGTATTCTGCACAGTGTACCCAGTTATGTACATGCAACATTTAATTACCACTGTAGCCTTCTTTGTTATGAGCAACCTTCAAACTACCGTTGCCGGATGGACACTTTATAATTTACTGTGTAAATTGATGTATTGGTTACTCTGACTATCTAATGGATATCTCTCTACAGCTGTTCCTCTTCACTGTCTTCAGTGAGCCGCATCAACAGTCTGCTTGCGGAAATCTTCCCAACAACTTTGGAATCATGCCACCTCACGCTACTCATCTGTAGCGCATCAACTACAGCGATTTATGAACTCTTACCGTACCGATGACCAATAGGTACTCAAGTAACCATACTATTGTGTTATTTATTAATTCTGTAATAGGTAATTATGACTAAGAGGTAGCTTCCTGGTCGTGAGACTGCATTTTTATATTTGCTGTTTCATACTGTACATATTATCTTTATTTCTGTGTGCTTACAGCTAACAAGCACCGCCAGGTCCTATGACTTGATATACTGTTAGCACTGTACTAATTAGTTATGTATATGGCAAGTAGCTATCCTAGTTATTTCGTTTTGTTTATATAAACACTCTAGGATGCAGTACGCTAGGCTATACTATACAGCAACATTATATCGGCATCGCTATTTCCCCTAGCATCAATTTTACACTGAGGTCACTGATCATGCTCACATTGCTTGAGCCTGACATGTGACCAACTAAACCTGGCTATTCTAGCTCAATACAATAGGTTTAAATTAGTAAGGGACAATCTCTCCATAAGAAACATATTGTGTACGCCTCTTTTCCGGCTGTTGCAGATATGTAACACTGCACACCACCTAGATGATATAAATTGGCCAATTTCCTTAGGGCCTCTTAGTAATGATGATTGTCTCTTTCTACGCTCCTCCAGCTGCAAGGCTTCATAATAATTGTCTGGACTCCCAATCGACACGTTGGCAGGATCCGACTCTGGGAAACTATCTGGATTTCCGAGCAGTGAAAACTAAAGTGTCGATTTTGCATACACTTCCCCTGTATCTTCGGATACCAGTTAGTTTAGATACCCCTGCCAGGGTAGGAAGCACTGCGAAAAGAAATTATATTATGTAACCCCGGCATGCAGTGCATCTCTGGGCATTATGGAACATACCCCTAATGACAGGTAAAATGTTAGTTCCGCAACACACGCATGACGGACGAGATGCAGATCTCCATCCAACTCGGTATGGTGACTGGGTGCAGTCTTAGAGCCCACCACGCCATCACGGGAAGGTCAATAGGGATGGATATCTGCCTCTTACTCCCCGCCATAAAAATATTATTGTGCTTTTCTAAATTGCTTATGTGAATGGTAAATTGTCCTAGTGATGTTATATGTGGTTGCAGTACGATATGTGACCGGATTGTCATATGATTCGGGAGCTGTCGCTCCGTAACATGTCTGCACACTGTCTTTCTGAGGAAGATGCTATGCAGGGCGACCTTCGGGAAGCCGGGCATCTTTTCCAGTTAGACTTATGTGTCAAAAGATAGGTAGGAATCCCTGCAACTTACGGCCAAAGCTTGGAAGCATACCTAACAACCAAATGGTATGTTAGAATTTAGCAGAAGGCCCGCATAAATAAAAGCGGCAACTACCAATGCAGTATCTTTGGACCTGCCCTGCATAAGACGGTGACCTATGAATTCTTCGGAAGTCATCCGACCCGTCTTCACATAAAGCAGCGTGCATCACATTAATTATAATCTCACTATGATTGGACCATCATACTGGTGATACCAACAGTTAAGATGAGACCGTGAGGTTCAATCTCGGCGGCAATGGTTGTACGGCCCCACTGGAACATTAGTGTTAGAGAGTCACGATACGGGATCTGCAACCCCGAGAACAGCAGCTAACCGGCCCTCCTGTGCATCCTGTACATGCGGTGCAACAGAGCAGAGTGGCATGGCGGACCAGCACATACCCCCGCGAGCTACATTCCACCATGATCCTCATTTGGTCAATCCATACCTCTGACTTCATAATCATGCGGGAATAATTCAGTTGAGTAGATCTCATGATTTAGCCATGTTTCTATGTTTAGTATCATGTTAACGCGTTATTCAAAGTTTGGGGCTTATATAGCTTATTTTGTATACTTTGGATTTTAGATGTTTATCAAGGGTATCCTGATGTTGCCAAGTTTCACTGGTTGTGATGGGATGCTGTCTCAGTGAATGAACCCACTGGTTTTTGGTGATAACGCGGCTGTATGACTTCCCATCGAACCCATTGACAAGTCTGAATCTCAAGTATAGGTGAGGTTTACACTAGAGGAATGATTTGAGCCTACGGCTTGAGAGCTGTAGTTTATGGATGATTAAGTAGGCGTATTGCATTTGCGGCAGTACCATGATGTAGAAGCATTATTGACATTGTTGAATGATATGGTGCGCATTCCCGTACAAGCTGTGTGAAATCACTGATCACAGTTATCACATGCAGTCACATTTGACCCTATCTGCATGTTTTGTTGCTTGCTCCACATGGGTATTTTGGGGGCATATGTATGAAGTCCTCGATCCCTCTCAAGACCACTGATGATGAGCAGAATCGATCTGTAACCACTGCTTTTAAGTTCCAGTTTATTTCGATGTAGTGACCTTGATTTTGTCAACCAGTGGTAATAATGTGTGATGGAATCTTACAGATAAAGTTGATATGTCGATGTGATATGTTTGCATCCACATCATTTAAATCATTTGCTACATAGTTCACTTTCTTGACTATCAGGCACAGATATAACATAACTAGGACAATGTTAATAATATTGATTTACATTTGAAAGTTGGAATTTCCGTGGATTACCATTATAAAGCAGACATTCACTTGAGTTCAATCATTCTCTTAATGATAATACTTTTACTCTAACGTTTTATAAATGTGCTGTGCAGAATTTAATTCGAGTTAGCTTCTTGATGATCTAAAAACTCATAAAATTATCATATTTTTTATGATGCTGCGTGAAACAGCCATCAGCTGTGCATGCATGCGCACACTAGGCAGTAAAATGTGGGAGCCATCTAGTTTGTTGATAAGAATGATTTGCCTTTTTGCTCAAAAATGTTTGGGCTGAAGGTTTGACTTTTAAGAGAGAGCTACTGTGGTGCCAGAGTGTACAATTGAAAGATGGATCCGAGGTTCTGTTCTAACCAGTGTTGGATTGCAAGTATTCAAGATATTTCTGCATTTCGGTCCATTCACTCTATCACATCTGACGGTCCCATACCATATGATGTAAAAACGATTGTGTGATTTCAGGTGAGTTTCCTGAATAAAGCAGACATCAATAAACAATGATTTTTGTAAGTTTTGAAGTTCAGACTCCTAATTCCAAATTCATTATGCACTAAAAATTCGCTATACATCCAAATGAGCAATAAGACTGTAGTCAGTAGGCCTATTCTGGACCTGAAAAGCTACGTGATTGCTGGCAGAAATGCATGTTTTTGAGAGTGTGCCATTTGAGGTTAGGAACACAACACCATATTCCATCCTAGCAATGAGAAAAGACTGTCTAACATCTCTCTGTACTTAACATGATGGCATCATAAATATGTAGACAACTAATCTCCACCCCCACCAACGTGACGCATTCCATTTTCAAGGATCTTCAAACATTTCAAAGTGGAGTTATCCTTCTTTTAAGTGGACCGCCAACCACGAGTTACAAACTGCACCTGCCCATATGTTTCACTAGAGTTGTCTTCTCTAAAAATTATTGCCAGCCAAGACAAATAGCTCATATTTCCTTGGAATTGATATCAGAAGTTCAATCGTGTATTATTCATGTCATTCTAAACATCACGACTGCGACCACTCAGCACTTAGTAAGACCTAGTAATCAGCATCATCATCATTTTGCGAGGCATAAACCCTTGGCTTGTTATTGCCTCAGGAAACTGTGTTGGTATTGTATTATTAGTGTTTGTACTTTGTTTAGTTAAAATTGTGTATTTGTTTGGTTGGAATTATTCAGGACCCTGGTTGACTTGGGGAAGAGTTGCATTAATATGGGTATCGAAGGAGAGGTTTTCATCTATGTGAACGCCAAGATCTTTTTCACTTGTGGACTGTATGATTTCAATGATTTGTGACTGGCTTGTAGTGTATGTCATATAATACTGGGTCCTAGAATTGTTTGAACCAAAGTGTATTACACGTGTTTTGTCTATATTAAAATGTAGCTGCCAAATCTGAGACCAATTACATACATTATCTATATTGTTACCAAACAGTTTTGTATTGTCGGCAAAGATCTTACAAGGGCATGTTATGGAATCGGGTAGATCGTTTATGTACAAAAGGAAAAGTGTAGGTCCCAAAACACTGCCTTGAGGTACACCACTAGTGATGTCTGTCAAGTCGGATGTTGTTTCGCTGATTTTTACACATTGTTTTCTTTTGGTTAGATGCGTTTCAGTCCAATTAATTAGTTGCTTCTTTCTTTAGAAGTATTTTGTGTGGTACTGTATCGAAAGTTTTGGAAAAATCTAGGCATATTGCTTCTATAGGTTTGTTTTCATCTAGATTTGATGCTATGGTTTCCATGTACTTTAGTAACTGTGTTTTACATGATCTGTTATGTCTGAAGCCATGTTGACAGGTCCTGAAAAGGCTGTTTGTTTCCATGTGGTTCATTAATGCATCACGTATAAATGTTTCTAAAGTTGGCAAAGTGAGCAAGTTAGACTGATGTGTCTGTAGTTGCTTGGATTACTTTTTGGGCCTTTGTTATAAATCGGACAGACATTAGCGATTTTCCAAATCTCAGGTAGTGCACCTTCCCATAAAGATTTGTTAAATATGATGCTATGGGGTACACTGATCTCTTTTGCTTGTTCGATCAAAATTTGTATGGATATGCCATCTGGTCCATGATTTAGTTGGGTTTAACTTTTTTAGTTTGGCTTCAGTAGTCTCTGGGTTTATGGAAATATCTGGTAAAACAGTGTTTGTGATATTGGGGATATTATCTGGCATTGTATTTAGGTTGCAAAATATTTGTGCACAACTTCTGCCTTTTCTATGTCATTATGTGTAGGATAAATAGCCTGTAACAGGTCTTCACCGTCTTCTTCAACTTGATTATCTCGCACATGCTTAACTGACATGTGGGTGTGGCTGTGTGTGAGATCAGGAATTATGTCGTGTACATGGCTTCCTTGTAGTGTCTGTCCAGTCTTCCCTTGAACACATTCACAGACTGAGCTGATACTGCAGAATCCGGCAGGCTGTTCCAGTGGCTGATTAAGAAACATTTCCTTGTATCTGTATTGAAACACTGCTTTTGCAGTTTAAATGAATGACCTCGGGTTCTGTCACATTTGTCTGGTGAGAGTAGCTGATCTTGGTCCAAACTATATAGTCCATGTATATACTTGTACGTTTCAATTAAGTCACCTTGCAGACATCTGTACACCAGGCTGTGTAGCTTCAGAGACCGCAGTCTATCTTGGCATGGCATCTGTTTGAAACCTGGTACCATCTTAGTTGCACTGCGCTTGACATTTTCACAGAGCTGTACATCTTTCTTCTATAGTGAGCTCCACACGACGTTGCCATATTCCAAGTTGTACAGTAGCATAAATGTTCTTGGTTCAATAAAATGACTCTGTTGCATCTGTGTTGGTAGTGTCTCTTTGGAGTTGGTCGTGGTCAGCACTAGAATCAATCTGTGTGAATGATTTGGTGATGTCGGCGAAAAACTTAATCATACTCTCTACTTCTCCTGTTATGTCATTGATGAAGCATATGAACAGAACAGGTCCGAGTACACTGCCTTGCGGAACACCGCTTAGTACCGGAGCCCAATTCGAGATTGATCCCTTGACAGTGACATATTGTTTTCTGTCATTCAGGAATACTTCTATCAATCCCAGGATATCCCCTCTGACCCCATAGCCCTTTCGTTTGTTGATCACCCTTTGATGAGGCACTGTGTCGAATGCTTTCACAAATCGAGGTATATGAGATCTGCTGATGCTCCATTATCAACAACACTAGTACAGGAATCTACCGTGTCAATGAGTTGAGTGATGCATGACCACCCGCTCAGTAATCCGTGTTGGAAGCTTGATATAAAGTTGGACATATGTTTAACTAACTCGTCCCTGACAAACCACTCCTGAAGCGATCTGTTAAACAAGGTGGTCAGAGGGCTAGTGATCGACTGACTAATTTCTTCAAGCACACAGGGTGGAACTCATCTGGGCCCTGAGACTTCGATGCTTTGAGGTTTTCAAGTCTTTTAAGTACACCAGCTTCCGTAATCATCAGAGTGTCTAATGATTCGCTAGATTAAACTCTGGTTAATGCAGGTATGTTCTATTCAGCTTTCTCTGTGATGCTTGTTGTTGTTGTTTACCCATCAGCTCGTTTTAAATCTGTGATACCGGTCGCTGTTTTAATCTTGGACCTGGCATAACCATAGAAGGCTTTAAGGATTGGTCTTTGCTTTCTGTGCAACTTCACGTCCATGTTCTCTCTTAGCTTCGCTGACTTACCACTTCATTTAGTTTCAATATTTGGTGCATGTTTTATAATGAGTCTCATCTCAGGTTTCTCTGAACTTCTGTAAGGCTTCTTGTTTTAATTGTAGTTTTGATCTAATGCTGTAGTTCATCCATGAGTCTGTGGTTTGCTCTGTGGTGTTCTGTGGTCTATGCTTTTGCATGGTATGTAAACTAAGTCTAACATTTTAGTCTTGATAAATATCCAGGTCTGTTCTGTGTTCTTCCATTCAAGCTCACTCTTCCAGTCGATCGCATCAAGTTCGTCTCTCATCTTATTATAGTTGTCCTTATCGCATAGTAGTTTCTGAGTCATACTTGCGCTCATCTGGTTATAAGAGTGCAACTTGAACAGTAAGCAGTTGTGATGGCTCTTTCCAACTGGTGGTAAATACTGGATGTCACCTACCATTTTCTCTTAGTTGGTCAGAATCAGGTAAAGTACATTGGGTTTATCAGCAGCTCTAAAGTGGATTGGGCTATGCACATACTGGTGAAGGAAACAATCTTGTACGCAGTTCAGGAATCTACTAACAGAATGATTTGCATCAGTCTGTGAAGTGCTATCTGTCCAGTTGATCTCAGGTTGATTAAATCCCCATCAAAAGTAAGTGACTGTGTTTTAGTTGTGTCATATGCTTTAGGAGATCGTCTATGTTTCTGCCATTGGTTGTAGTGCTGTTGGGTGACCTTTAGATACCACCAACTAGGATGCTATCACTGTCTTTAAGCTTTGCCTCTACCCATAATGATTCTGTTGCATCTGTGCTGGTACTGGGTTCTACGAAGCTTAGCGTTTGTTTGGTGTAAATACAAATGCCTCTTTTTAATGTATCATTTGATTCAATATTGCTGAACAAATTGTAGCTGTCCATGTGTAATTCTGATGGGACAATCGGATCGTTCACATTCGTGGCTACTACTTCTGTAACTGCAGCAATATATGGGTTGTGTTCACCAATAAGTATCATTATTGCGTCTTATCTATTCATAAGTGAATCTGCATTTGTGTATATACAAGTGAAGCCTGTGTTGTTAGAGTTATACGTATTTACATTAGATTTGAATGTATTGACATTGTTGTTCATGGTGACATTTACTTGGCCTCCGATGATTTGCATATTCAGATCAACCGACCGTCTCTGGTGATGATCCATCTGATGTTTTCTTTCTTCTCTTCAGCCTTGTGTGTCTTCTGATCGTGTTCTTTCTGCAGGTTCATATGTTCTTCCTGCTCTAGCCATGTCATGTCACGCTTTATGAAAGCTTTCCTCATCTCGTCAATGTCGCTGTTTGCTAGGTGTCATGCATGTTTTAGTATGCCACTTTTTACTCTGTGCTCTCGACTGTTACACGTAATGGTCTTGGTTTGCTGTCAGCTGATTTCTTGCTGAGTCATACAGGTTTCAACACTGTTGCTTCTCTGTCCATGTGCAGGTTCTTTTGCAGATCATTGACCATTTTGATATCATCATCTTTCCTCACGAGCAGGTCTATACTACTGCTTTCTTTTAATTTAAACCAAACAAGATAATATTATGTTTCCTCCTCTCTCTCTCTCTCTCTCTCTCTCTCTCTCTCTCTCTCTCTCTCTCTCTCTCTCTATCCTCTAGCTCGGCTACACGCTCCCTCAACATTGCACCTCTATCTTCCTCCATAACCTCTTTTAATGGCTCTTGACCACAGGCTCTGAAATTATGTCGAGCTGTCAATTAGCCATACTGTCTTCTAGCGCCGATATTCGAGCATCTTTCTCTTCAAATTATTTCTGAATTGAAACAAGCTCCTTGTCAATCCTACTGTTGACAGCCTTATCATTTGTATTGACTATAAGCTTTAATTTTCTATCTTCTTGTCCAAGTTATGTACAACATTGCTTATAGTATGAACGAGATTGACAGCGCCATGATTAGGGATTACAATACCAGTGAATCTTTGAAGCTGTTGTATACTTGAAGGGATACATTTTGACAGTTAGGGATAATGTGGAACCGGGTGATACAAATTTTACATTCAAGTGATGGTCATTATATGCCGCTACACACATGCAGTCACCACACACTATCCTCTCATTGTTTTCAACAATATTGACCTCGCTAGAAGGTACACACTTTATCCATTGAATATTTTTTTTGCCTTTGACATATTTCCAAAAGGACTTGGTTTTTTTCTTGCATTCTGTTGCTATATTTCGTTCAAATGACCGTTTTGAATTGTGTGATACATAATGTAGAATTATGCCGTGGCATTTTATATTGGTTACACAGCTGGGTGTGAGTAGCCTATACACTCGCAAGTAAATGATGCATGCGTGTGTGCATGCGTACATTCGTACGTAAGTGCATGCGTGCGTAACTGCATGCATGTGTGCTTGCCTGCATGTGTGCGTGTGGTTGAATAAAATGTTGACCTCTTGGGTCAAGTTCGACTTGCTAACTATAGTCAGTTTCATGGTTTACTGAACATGCGCAGTCGCTATGACAAGCCGAATGCTGAATAGTTAACTATAGTTCGTTGGTACTCGGTTCCCCATTGAATTACTATTACAGAAATTTTGGAGCTGGGTACCAGTCTCCATTAACCCTTTCTATTGTCTGTTTTAATGAGCTACGAAAATGGGTTATTTTTGTCCGCTAAGACGTCAAAAGGTGTCCATATGACATAAAATGGGAACGAATAGAGGCTTGGGAGCATTTGCATACAGCGGGAAAGCATAATTTCATCAAACCTAAGTTATTTAATGAAATATTTACTTTTATATGCATTTATTTATGGCAAGTGATCAGTGCCCACCATTTTGAAATATATGTAAATTTTGCATTAACCATCTGAACCGAGCTCTGGTGCTCGGTTGACTATAGTTGACTAGCTAATTAACTATTTGAAGTTTGACTGGTATTCTAGTTAGCTATAGCTAACTATGGTTAGGAGTCAAAACAATCTAAAAATAGAGGTATGGCTTCTACGAGAATACACCTCTAATGTATTGACTGGTCATCTTATTACGTCATCACAACAACTAGACTCTTACACAGACTCCACTTCGGAGACCAGACATATCGGGACCCATTCCATCTCCGTAGCGGACTCTGAAAGGAACACTATGGATTGTGCTGATTTTGGTATCATCTTAATCTCTGCATCACCAGCTTAATACAGCCATTTAAATGGATTTGATCCACACAGTGGTTCGTGTAATATCAACATCCACGCTATGTCAGCAAATTCTTGACCTCATTTTGTGTGCGACAGATGTGCGACAGATTTAAATTTTATGACGAATTCAGAGGGAATATTTTTCTGTTAACTACTTAATTTGTCATACAGACTACTATAATCTTTAGATCATCTCGTTTTAAATATTTCATTAAATAACTTATGTTTGATGAAATTTGCAGATGACACCAATGCTTTTTGCCACAACAAGAATATAGAAACACTAGATAAAAATGTAAATGAAGAAATGGAAAAAGTAATAAATTGGTTTAAAGTAAATACATTATCACTGAATGTCGGGAAAACTAATTACATGCTCTTTACAAAATCTAGAAAACTAAAGAAAAATGACTTGCCAAAATTGTACATTGATAATCAAGAAATACAGGAGGCTGAGTTTGCTAAATTCTTAGGTGTCTACCTGGATAAAGATCTAACCTGGGAGAAACATATAGAGATTGTAACATCTAAAGTGGCAAGAAACATTGGGATCATGCGACGACTTAAATCATACTTAC
Source organism: Chaetoderma sp. LZ-2023a (assembly GCA_034401795.1). Lineage (NCBI taxonomy): Eukaryota > Metazoa > Mollusca > Caudofoveata > Chaetodermatida > Chaetodermatidae > Chaetoderma > Chaetoderma sp. LZ-2023a. The sequence continues at coordinate 127,266,803 of CM067359.1, forward strand.
CACCTAACATACTAAAAACACTATATTGCACGTTAATACTCCCACAAATTACTTATTGCAACACTATTTGGACTAATACATGTACAATCAGACTGGCAAGACTAAAATCACTTCAAAAGCAAGCCATTAAACTTTTTGCACAAACAGGAGAGGCCCAAAATGTTTACAAGACAGAAAATTTATTAAAACTAGAAGATATTGGTAATCTCCAATTATATACAATAATAAAAGATTTTTTCAAAGGTAATCTACCAAATTCACTGTCTTCTCTCTTTAACCTAAACACTGAAATACACGCATACAACACCAGATCTAGACACAACTTTCAGACAGAATACAATAGAATGGAAATCTCAAAACAAAAACCATCCTTTCAAGCTACAAAACTCTGGAATAACACAGACACGAACACACTGAAGATTTCGGGGCCGTCTTCTTGTTCTATCACAATTGATTATGATAATCTCACTTCCCACGACGGTAAGGCTTGTATGTGCGGTTGCTGCGAATACTATAGACGGTTATGCCGCGACTTCAGCAAGAACTTTCGTCTTTTAACCACCGACAGATACCATCAGCTCACTGCCCTTAGTCCTAGTCTATTCTATTCCAATTCCACGTTGTTTCAGCTACATTTTCGCGTCAGTTTTTCATCGACTTGATGCACACACTAGATCGCGCTATTACATCCTTGCCCATTGTGTTATCCGTTCCTTAGCTCGCCCGGTATTCAAATATAGTAATTCACTGAGGTCTTAGACTGCAAATATAAGATGTCCCCGGGGTCATGACCCCCCAGAAGACAATCCGATATCTACAACACGTACATGGATTATTAGTCAAAATTCCTGCAAACATATTATTAAACAAATGTTCATTAATAAGTACTAAATCGGGTAATTGGACCTCACTCATATATTAGTTACTACACCTTCATGCGCCCGGACACCACAGCAATTACCCGCAATTCATCATGAAGAACCACCTGTTAACAATACTGATATTACTGCTCTTGCCCTGCCTCTACACTCCGGTTTGACATATTGTCTACAAAAAATTAAAGGTACCGGTACTGCTGAATATTCTGGACCTAGTGGAATTTGTGGGAGAATTTTCTACATAAGGCAGCAATGTCTTCTATTCCAAATGTGTACAGAAGATTACTTACGTCATAACCAAATCAGTTTGTTGCTAGAATCATGTTGGCCATTGTTATCTTTACTGTATCATTAACCATAATCATATTTAATTTAATTAATTTTATTATATTATATTTTATGTGAATGTCTGGCTCCTGGGTCTTACAGACAACACATCCCAAGGGACATAGCTCCTCATGCTGGGTGTTTTGAAGAGGACTTGACCGGGGGCTGTGGTTGGCTAAGCCACCAACAACTCTCGGTCGGGTGGCTTTTCTGAATATTCAGCGAGTGTGCAGCTTCTGTGTTAAATCCTGAGTCAAATTGGACCAGCACTCCTCAAGATATACATAGATCCAGAACTTGATCATATCTAAGAGCTCTAAAAAATCCAGCCATGACAACCACACTAAGAAATAGACCAGAACACAGATTCACATTAGCCCGTTTACTCTCTTTCCTCTAGGGAAAGAAGGTGATAGACAATAATAATAATAATAATAATATAATAATAATAATAATAATAATAATAATAATAATAATAATAATAATAATAATAATAGTAGAAACAGGATGAACTCCAGCCCCCACCCCACCCCCTTCATCCCCTAGCCCATTCCAATGAGTGAAATATGTTACCCAAAGTATGAAGAACAATAAAAAACAAGTGAACCATGTTTGTCAAATGTCTTGTCTTTTTCTCTTTTTTTTCTCTTCTTTTTCTATGTCAAATCCTATATTATTTGTCTGTAGTTATGTATAATATATTGTCATAATGCCTTATGTCTACTTATGTCAAATCATGTGTAACTTGTATGTTATTCTATGTCAGAGGTCCACAAGCTAATAGGCACAGCCTCCAGTGGACTCCCTGTTATCATATTGTAATTTGTAATATTTATCAAGAGAATAAATCAAATCAAATCAAATTTTACGTGAATTAATATTGTCTGGGATGAAGCGAGTAGCGCTCGTGTCCTTTTAAGTTTCAATTCTCTCTACCACCATATTCTTGTGGAAATCACTATGCCACTGGCTACCCAATACATACGAGATACTTTTATCGATCTCGAATCGAAGGAGATCTCGCGAGATACGAATGGAGTCGAACTTGACCTGAGTAACTATTCGGTACTCAAGTTCAAGTTCAAGTTCAAAGTTGCTTTATTTCATGGGTTTTTTCTATACAATAAATACAATCTAAACAGGCAGTCCATCAAAGGCATGGCCTATTGAGTGATGGACTCCTTACACACATTACAACATTTATACATTGACATATATATACGACACACAAGACAGTGGCACAGTGACAAAATGGTGAAAAGCTACCTTGATATGAAAGTCCAGGACTATTTTGGTTTGTTTTGTGGAGTTCGGACATAAACTTTGATATATATATATATCATATATACATGTATTTAATACATATATGTCTTCCATTAGGCAGTGGGTGGGTAGGGCTGTCCCTTCTTTGATGTTTACATAGATATATGCCACTATGTGCACAAACATAAAACGCACGGCATTCAAACACATATTTATGGCATTAATATTTAAATACACTCATGCATATTTGCTTAACTTGACTTAATTAAACATATATTATACATATACTCCCTAATTACATCATTATCTCATTTTATTTAAATTTAGTTTGGAGTGGTTTATTATTATATAGGACTTTTGTATGTTACTGAGGGTGGGGGGGGGGGCAGGGAAGAGCTCATCACTGTAATATAAAGTTGAGATGGTTAGAGTTTGTTAAGAATCAATAGATGCGTTGATCGTTTGTGGGTTATTTAGGTGTAGTAGTAGTGAAAGTAAACTGTGAAGTATGTTTGTGTTTAGACTTCTTACTTCAATTATTAGGTTAGGTTAGTTTATCTATAGTGGTTGTGGTGGTGGTGGAATGTCATTAGGCTTGTATTATTATTAATTAGCAGAGAATCTGTGACCATCGGGTATAAATATATTAATTTAGTATTTGTCGATCATAGATTCCCTGGCAATCTTCTTAAAGGATTTCAGGTTTAATATGCTATCGCGTATTTTTGTACTGGTGCTGTTCCATAGTTTTGTGGCTGCTATTGTAATTCGTCGTTTTCCTATTTCTGTTCATGTAAATTGAGTGTGTAAATTGTGTTTTGTCCTAGTGTTGTGTTTGTGGATGTCTGTGCTTAGTGTGAAATTGGAGGCTATGGATTGTGGTAATGTATTGTGGTGAAACTCCTTTACAATGGTGTACATCTGTAGTTTGCCTATGTCCTTTAGTTTTAATAGCGTTTCTGACTTGAATATATTCTGGCCCTTTGCTGGTTTAGAAAAGAGTTTTAGTGCCTTTTTCTGTAGACTTTGTAGTTTTGTTACGTTGCTTTTGTGTGTATTCGTCCAGATAGCGTTACAGTAGGTGAGATGCGGAAGAACAAGGGTGCAGTATAGAGTTTTAATTGTAGCTGGTGTCATGTAAGGTTTTAGTCTTTGTATGACACCTATGCCTCTTGCCACCTTTGCTGTTACCATCTCGATTTGTTTAGCCCAGGTCAAATGTTTATCCAAATATACTCCCAAGAATTTGGCAAATAGGGCCTCCTCAATTTCTTTTTTGTTTATGTAGATTTTTGGAATTTCATCTTTTTTTAGTTTGAGGTTTGTAAATAACATATAATTTGTTTTGTCAACATTCAGCGATAATTTGTTTATTGAAAACCAGTCAGTAATTTCTTCCATTTCCTTATTTGTTTTTCTGTATAAGGTGTCTATGTTGTCATCGCAGCAAAAAGCATTTGTGTCATCAGCGAACAGTATTAGTGACATGTGCTTGCATATGTTAGGTAGATCATTCATGTAAAGAAGAAACAGCAATGGGCCAAGAATAGATGCCTGAGGAACACCACAAGTTAATTGCCTGTTTTCAGAGCATATTTCATTATATTGTACGCATTGTGTTCTTTTACTTAGGTAGTTCTGGAACCAGGTGAGTGCACTGCCTCTTATACCATAATAGGCAAGTTTTTCTAGTAAGATCTGGTGGTTGATAGTGTCGAAAGCTTTTGAAAGGTCCAAGAAGATGCCTATTATACTTTGGTTTTTTTCCAGTGATTCAATAATTTTTTCTGTCATTTCGGCTATTGCATGCATTGTTGAATGTTTCTCACGAAATCCATATTGCGATTTGTATAAAATTGACTTTTTGTTCAGGTAATTTGTCAGTCGATTGTACATAAGGCGCTCTAGTAACTTGGAGAAAAGTGGAAGTATGGAGACTGGTCTATAGTTTGAGAAGTTAGTAGAATCCTTGGCTTTATAAATTGGTGTAACACGTGCTATTTTTAGTTTTGATGGGAAAATGCCTTGTGCTAGGGATAAGTTGCAAATGTGACTAAGTGGGATAAGGATATCCATAACACAGGTTTTATAAATGCGCCACTTAAAACCATCGATTCCGGCACTTTTGGCTGGGTTGAGTTTGTTTAGAACGTTAAAGATCTCTTCAGTGCTAGTAGGGTTAACGAAGAATGATGATTGATAGCTGCCTGTAAGGTAATCAGAAAAAATTTTCTCGGATGTTGATTGAATTTTGTTCGATAGTTCTGGTCCTATATTTACGAAATAATCATTGAATCCATTGGCAATTTCGAATTTATCGGTAATGACCTTATTCTTGTGAAGAAATTGTGTCTGTTGTGCCGTATTGGTCTTGTTTAAAAGTGATTTAATGGTTTTCCATGTCTCTTTTATGTCATTTTTGGACTGTTCAAATTTCTTGTGATAATATGTTTTCTTAGCTGTTTTTATTATTTGATCTAATTTATTTCTATATTTTTTAAACTGAATTTCATTGTAATTAGTTTGACACTTGATAAATGTTAAGTAGAGCTGATGTTTTGTATGACAGGCAGCTATTAATCCACTTGTAAGCCAAGGTTTAGTTGGGTTATGCTTATATTTTTTACTTTCTTTCATTGGAAAGCTTTGTTCAAAAATAGTCGTGCAGATGTCATGAAATTTGTTGTAGGCATGCTCGCAAGACTGAATGTCTGTTACTATGCTCCAATCGACCTCTGACATAGATCTTTTGAATGTTTCAATGTTGACCTGACAGTAATCTCTGCATTTAAATTTTTCCTGTTCGAATTGTTTCTGGTATGTTTGTTGTTTTTCTAGGAGAAATATAGGTAAATGATCTGAGTGCCGGAGGAACATCTAAAACAAGAAGAAATTTACTCTTACCAAAATTTTACTGTTTAATTATACAATAAACTATTTTACGGTAGTTTTAGATGACATTTAAGAGATATACAGTGTCTATGGCTTAACTGGCATGAAAGCAAAAAGCTGATTTCACTACTCTCATGTTTTATAATTTAAAATATTTGTAAAGACACCAGTTTTCGTATTCTCCATGAACAAATAAGCTACCTCGGAGTTACGGCGTCGCAAAGAATTATGGGTAATGTCAAAGGTCAAAGCACAAACAAATCTCTCGAGTCTGACAGCTCTGTGGTTATGAATGCTACGCTACGAATCTTCCTCCTCATACATGCATGTTTTATGGTGTTCTTATCATGTGTGAACTTCTTAGCGACAGCTTGATATGGATTAATGGAATCATTATGATTATCATATCAAGATATTTATGCAGCAGAATTAGAAAATCAAATAATAACTGGAGGCGGAAAACAACGCGGTCAAGCGCATTCGCCCCGGTGCCAATTTGGCCCATTAACTCGCTGTTCCGATTAAAAGTGGATTCACACTAGTGTATTTTGCATAAATTCAATAAATAAATGTAGCTATTATATGTATTTTAGAAGTACAATTACAATATGCTTATTTTTAAGTCTATGTAATGTCAGCGATTACGTGAGACTGACAGTGTAGGCCTACACACGTACACCAGCCTCATAGTTAGGCCTATATAGTTTGTGTGTATGGTACTACGCATACTTGGGTCTTACAATTTCATTGTTCTAATATTCCCAATTTAACACTATATAATTCTCTAGTCTCCTAAAGGCACTATTAGGCTACCTAATGTAATCATTCAATGGAATACGTGCGCGTAGATTGGGCGACACCCCGGCCGTGGCTATTTTAGGGGGTCTGCGTGTTGGGTGGGGGGGGGGGGCGGGTTGATGCGCTAACCGCCGAGGCCGCTAATTATATATGAATAAAAAATAATAGTTACAAACCTGTTGATTTTGTAGGTTTTAATCAATATGGGTATGAAATTAAAAAAATTTATATAATACCCGGCGACAGTCGCTGGAATCAAACAGCCGTACTACATATTATATAGGCTAACTATATAGGGCATATACGAAATAGGGTATTTCGTGCGATTCGTGTTAGCGATATGAAATTTCTTTTATTAACACGCAGTGATAATGAGTTATTACTACGTAAGAATATTAACTTTATGAAGTGAGATGTTTGTAAAAAGTTTATTTAGCTGAAAATGCTGTAAAAGCCATGTGATTATTGCTAAGCGAAGGCACATAAAGTGGTTTGTGTATGTGCTTTTACCCGACGTTTGCTGCACATGCGCATTCGGAACTCCGAGATAGCTTATTCAAAGTTGTATATTTTGCGGCATTGACTTTGAATTTATAGAGATTTTACAGCTTTTATAAAGCATAGAAGCATAGCATTAGACTCGAGCTCTTGAATTAAACGGTTAATGACTATCAATGAGAAGATATGTCATATGTGGACAAATTAGATCAGTTTTTTAAGACACGCTGTAGGTAGGTGTGTAGAATGTAGGTGCATGTAAGAAATCATATCCATACATTTTAAACGAAAACAAAAAAATGAAGCTCGAAAGAAGCATTTCACCCTCGTACATAGCATTTACGTATTTGACATGGTCTCGAATTTCGTCGACTTATATTTAGTGAATTTCAGAAATATTATGAAATTAGCCGTTTTCCTAGTGGGCGATAGCAATATGCTACCCAGTCATTACAAAATGATGATCAAATATCACCTGTGTAACAATCTGAATGTGAGGACGTCACTGAGTTCTTGACAAATCATAATGCATGCCTACCACACCGCTATGCTACTGTCAGGTCTATCATGTCACTTTACTCCCATTAGGAGGATCGATATGAATCTGAAGGACGGGAATTACATAACAGAAAAGACCCGAACTAGGCATATGGAACATAGAACTAGTAACTACTCACAATCTATTTTCATTGTATTTCTACCGATGTGTCGATTTCATTACAAATTGCATGAGTACATCCTGAACAAGTATCTATATTCCTACAATAATTTAAGATTCATTATCCTTTATCAGAACAAATGTTATAACTAGATTAAATATTATAATGAAGCATTCTTTTAACGATGGTACCAGCCCTAAAGGCCTAGATAATTATTATTATATTCTTGATGTAGGCCTACTATCTACGACAACTGATATCACAATGAATTTAATTAATCTTCCCTGACTGAATTGCTCACAAATTAGAATCCGTTTTGTACAGTTGAAAGTTTTTATATAAGATCGGGAAAACACAATTAGTGTAGGTGGTCGTATTTCAGAGGGGTAATCATATTCTTGCGGTAAACAAAGAGTATTTAGCATGGCTCGACGTAATTAAAACAGAGTAAATATCACGGATGCTTTCCAGGTTAACAATCTTCAACAAAACACTATTAATTATTTGAAAATCATTTCAAAATCGTGATTCTCTTATACAATGTGTAGAATGTTATGCATTATGGTGTTTGCAAGCTGTGTGATTGGGAACCCCTTAAGATGGATGAATCCGATCTGTCGATCGAGTATATGATGTCATAGTAAATTATGTCATGCGTAGCCTGATGGCACAATCATAATAGACAGAAGCAATCCGCCACGATGCTGGAATAATAGTCCGCCAAGTGTAGGCCTACGAATTCTATGCCTTTGATGGATTTACTATATAAGAAACATTCTGGTGAAAATTTTGAAACTAATTTAACTTGGCGCTGTTGGCTGTTTCTGCCATAACAAAATATTCAACAACTTCGCCGTACCCAGTTACCCAAGTGATATTGCTAGAATTCTTGTTAGTCAAGGTCGATCGATCCCAACATGGGCAAACCGTCGGTGGATTAGCTAGAAATGGGCGGCGCAGAGCTAGAAATGAATCCCTGTATTATTACATGATGACGTGTTATGACGTAGCAGCTTTTTGTGCTTATTAGTAATGACAACCCTTATTTTTCCATACACTTTAGTTGTCTGATAGTGAGACGATCGAGCTACTGATCACAAGACTTGATGAAATTAGCAGACATGTTTCAGTCAACTAGAAGTTTCACATAGCCTATGTAACTGTTTGCGAGATCATTATGTAGTTAGGGACTTCTAGGGTACCTACATTCTACTTCAAATAATACTTACCAGATGTACTATTATGATAATGTCTATTATCTAGTCTAGCTCAAAATAAACAATTAAAACTCCGCACTCTCCTGGTCCTGCCCATACTGTGTCCGGGAATACCATAGCCCCAGGTACCGAGTCAATTCCCAATCACAGTCAGATTCGTCTATTTTGCTCTCACATGCTAGTCATGTTTTTTGTAGCTCTTAAAATTTGCAGTTATTTACGGAATTAGCAGTTGTTTGCTGAATTCATTGCTGGAAGGATGGAGGATAAAGGAAAATCATCACAGGGGCAGGTTTTATCAATCTAGAATTTATACATTCGTGCCATAATGACTGTTTGAAATTTCCTTAAATTGGCACATTAATTTAAAATGGTAGCCATTGTTGGAGTCACCCGGTACCCGTTAACTTTTTAATCTTATCCGGGTACTTGGTTAATTTCTCTTGCGACTCAGTTCCTTCCAAGATGGATGCGCCCTTAGCCAAGATGGCGGCGCCCATGATTAATGTTTCACTTTGGCTTGGTGTGTCTATGCACTATTTATGCCGATTTTTAGCTCTCGCTTCATTGTCGAGGGTGTTTGTAGTGATCAGCGTTTATTTCTTGGCTGTATTAACATTAGTTAACCCTGTGGCAGCGACGGGACGTATTATCGGCTTGAAATAATTATGTTCCCAGTCCGACGGGACGTATTATCGACAAGAGACAATTAGGCGACGGGATGTATTATCGGCTCAAGCTACCACCAGTTTTCGATCGCTAAATACGCAAGCATTACTGGCGTTTTATCCAATCAAACTTAGCGTTACATTACGTCAGAAGGTCGAATTTTCTAAATCCACTGTCAATTGGTCAATTCAGTTTGTTTACAAATTTAGGCGGGAAAATATAAATAGATCTTTATGAATGAAATAGTTTGCGTAAAAATGTCGAAGATGACGAAGCAATTCCTTTATTTAAGCGAGTACCCGATTATCCGGATAGATGGAATCGGGTATTATTATTATTATTATCATTATTATTATAGAGCTGCTCAACGATTGGGCAAGCTGGAAAATCTTTCTAAACGGCATCCTATACTAGCAGTGTCATATATAATACGGAAATGCGAACGCAGCCCGCTCTCGGTAGTTAAGAAGATCGCGAATTTCGCTTGTTATCTTTGTCACGTGATAGGATGTTACAGATTATGACAGGTAGTTTAATTTTAATGAAACTAGTTTCTCCTTCGATCAATACCCACCATTCTGTTACTTCTGATATACAGCTGGCCCTGACAGCTGGCTCTAGGACTATAGACTTAGAAAGCTTTACCGACTCCTTGGAACCAGGTACTCGGCTCCCAACTGCCGAGTACCCGTCTACCATAGAGCTCATTCTTGTTTGCATAGCAACAAGAGCTATACATGCTTTTTGCAGTGGAAAGATTGAGAAATAAAAATCTTTGTGTAACTGTGATAGCTAGTGACTCTTTTGCAAGTATAATTGGATAATATGGATACCGCCGATGATAACCAGGTCGTATATTTCCTTATTATTCCATAGTTAAAAGACTTAGGTCTATAAATTTCGTTTGTGTCGCATGTTCCAATTTCTGACCCCAAAGAATCTGGGACGTGTGTTAACAACGAGATATGCCGGATGGTCGCCTTCTTTAACCCCAACAGGCAATCGGCAGATATGAAAATAGGTGTTTGCTACGGTATTTGTAACACGAATATCGGCTGACGTCGTTCTCCGTAAGATCCGAGCGGGTGACGTCACACCCGTGGTGCTCGGATGTTTATGTGAAGAAAAATTTTTCATTAATTCGGGCATCTTGTTCTGGGTGCTGCGTACTAAAAATGGTACCAGAAAACTTTGGAATGTTCAAGTTTTGCGTGTAATCACGATCTGTTTGCAATGATCGGTGGTTTCAAAATTCTTGATTAGATGTGTGGTCTGCGGTTTTACTGTGTGCTACAGCAGTTTGTTTACATTTTGTTGTTTCTTCACATATCGTTTTGGCCTTCGTTAGGAGTATAATTTATATTTATTAGTAAATATACCCTGAATGCTATGCGATATGATTCCTGGTTCCGTTATACATCCTTGAGGATCAGTGTATGGGTGTATTATTGCCCGCTTCGTTCTTGTCGTCATAATCAATGCGATTTTTGCTGTAACGTTGCGGGGTGGGGTGCGGGAGGGTGACAGTTAATTTATGGTCAATATATTTGAAAATTAATTGTCTGCCTTCCATTTTTGTTTCGTTCCGCTGGCTTATTGTAGGTTTGGTTTTTTATAGGCCAAGCCAGCCCCGCCATCATGTGTCGAGTGCCACATATCGTACAGGTTCTATGCAAGGACCATGTCTGTTTCCACTGTACTAAGTGTAGTCTTGACAGTAGGTGTAACGTTTGCGCTGTGTGGTCGGTCGATATGATGCTTAAGTTCCTTGCCAGAAGGACTTGGCGGGGTCAGTCGGTCCGAAAGTAAATCGTGGAGCGTCCGTTCGGCCCGTGGGGGGCGTTCCACGTCTGCAACCGGAGGTGGCGGAGATGGCACCGCCGGCGTGGTTTGGTCCGGCTAGGCAAGGTGTCTTGCATAGCGTTCTGCCCACGCTTGTGTCGTCCCTGCTGCCAAAGGTTGTAGGGCAGTCTCCCCATGTTTGATTCGGACCCTGTCCTTGGACAGGGTTCTGGACTGGCCACCGAGGGAGCCATTTCGTACGGCCCCCTGGCAGTCCCATCGGGCTCTGGCCTGATGGGTTCTGTCTCTGCGGCCACCTCCGGGTGGTCCAGTAGCGGTGGCCGGTCCGTCAGGCATGGGAGCCTTCCGCCAGGACGGCTCCACGGTTTTCCTTGTCTAGTGACAACTCTTAGGGGTCTGAAGATGAGGAGGAGAGGGTGCTGCGGCCTGTGATGCCGCGGGTGGAGAGCATGGAGGTCGATTCCATCCTGATGGAACCGTCCTCCATCTGTCTGGCCTGGCGCAAGCCAGGGCAGCGGCTCCGCCCATGATTGAGGCCACTCCGGTACCGGGCACCGGTCCCGTGATGGTTGGTTTGCCGCCAACCAACACGGTGACGGGTGTGGCCGGCCAGGCATGGTACTCACCTATCTCGCCTGGTCCGGCGGTCGGACATGGGGTGCCGTTGGCCACGGTTCTTCAACCGCTACGGGTCCGCACGGTTTTCCGTGCAGGCCTACTCCATGGACTGGTGTGTTCCATGGGGTGGTGGCGGAACCGTACGGTACCGGAGTTCCTGGCACATCAGCAATGGCTCCTAGCCGGGAGGCCGTTGCTGGTAGAGCCGTGAACATGTCAACGGGTGACGTGGTCACAGGAGTGTCCTCCTCGGAGACGGATTGGTCTGAGGCTCTGGCTTAGCTAGCCAGGGTGGACCAGCCTGTGGTTTCGACCACGGCCGAGGAGGATGTACCCCATCCATCGGTGCATCGATTAGGACGGGGATCTTGCCCGCAGCCCTGATCCAGTCTGTTGGACTGGATCCATGGTTTATGGTGTTGCTTGATGCTATTTAGAGCAAACAACGCATGAACAAGGGCCAGCTTCTTGCGGCCTCCATGGAGGCGCGGGCGAGGTGTCGTATTCCACGGGGGGAATACGACAGGTATGGTGTTGTCCCGTCGGTCACCGAGGATGACTGCTGGGTACTGGGTGTCCAGAGTGCTGGAGCAGGTGGCCCTGCCCCGGCACTGGTGGACAGAGCTCAGGTACACCATAATGAAGTCCTGTCCCTGTGTGATGGGGGTGTGAGGACAGCGCTGAGTGCTGTCAACCACTCTTATCGTCTTCTTCAGTCGGTGTGGGCTGAAGTGGGGGCAGGCCAGCCTGTGCCACCTGTGGCGCTTTCGTGCGTTAATGACGGACTGGTGCTGTCTATGGACGCATTGGCAAGGGTGCAGGCGTGTGTGACTATGTCCAGGAGGCAGATGGTCCTTGACCATATGCGTCCAGCTACTGCTGTCAGGGAGCGTCTTCTTGGGACGCCCCTGACAGGCCTTAGCATCTTTGGTGGCCAGCCGCTGGCCATCTTGGAGGACATGGCCAGCATTGTGCAGAATCGGTTGGCGGTTTATCTGACTGTAGTCAGGCCGCTGACCGGCCAACCTTCAAGAAACAGAGAAAAAATAAGGTGAAAGCCTAAAGCATAGTGCTGCTTCTGTTTTCTGCTGGGTTTTCTCAGCCGCCTCGGCGAAGAAAGCCAAGAAGGTTGTGAGGGCCTCTACCCTCCTCAATATTGCTCCTGATCGCCCGAGAGGCGGGAAGGGGGAGGTAAGTCCTCAAAGGGCGGACAGAAGGGAGCGGATCGTACCCGAGGGTACAAGGGCTCCCTTCACATCTGCCTGGACCGCACCTGTGCGACAGGAACAGCGGTGCCAGTTAGACCGGCCAAGACCAATATGGTTCTCTCTCGTCAAGAGAGAGGGGGGGGGGGTTGGAGCGGATACGCGAGCCAGACACCCCCATTAGGCGTTGAGGCATCTATAATGGGTGGAAGGCTCATGCGTTTTCGTCGAGGTTTGGAGAGGTGTGACATCAGACAGTCTGGTCCTGGGATGGTTATCCCAGGGGTACATACCAGAGTGGTGGGACTTTCCACCACAGAATCTGTCTTTGGCACCTGTCTGGTCACCCGTTCAACGGGACCAGACAAGTTAGAAGCTATTAAAAACGAAGTGTCAGGTTTGCTTCTGAAGGGAGCAATAAACCAGCAAACCGGAACACTCCAGGCTTCTATTCAAACATGTTCCTTGTCCCCAAGAGCACAGGGGGATGGAGACCCGTACTCAGTCTCAGGCCATTGAATTGGTTTATCCATACGCCTCAGTTTTCAGATGGAAACTCTGAGGTCGGTAATGGCAGGATTGAGGAAGGGGTTGTGGTGTGTATCGATCGATCTGAGAGATGCATGTTCCCACATTCCTATGAACGGGAGTTGTCACAGGTTTCTGAGAGTTGCATTTCAGAATCTAGTATGGGAGTTTAAATCCTCCCATTCAGCCTGTCGACAGCTCCAAGGGGTTTTCACCAGAGTGGTCCTTGTGGTGACAGCGTTTCTCACAAAAGAGAACGTGGCGCTTCACACCTACATAGACGATTGGCTGATCATCAGCCGGGTTAGAGGTGGATACTGCTCTGGCTCTGAAGTTGCTTTCAGATCTAGGCTAGATAGTCAACAAGGAGAAATCTGAGTTGACACACCACTCAACATTTCGTTTATTTAAGGATGCGATTCGATCTTGAGGAGGGCAGGTTTTTTTACCCGTCAGAGCCCAGAGTGGTGTCTCTGTTAGCCATCCTCAAGAGTTTCGATTGGGAAACCACATTCAGGCGAGGCGGTTTCTTCAGATGCTGGGCATGATGGTCTTCATGTAGCAGGTATACCCGTACACTGCTCGGATGCGAAGACCTATCCAGTTGTATCTGATGTCTCTGTGGAAACAGAGAATAGAACCCCTGTCAAAACTGGTGCCAGTTTTGGAGCCAATAATGTCGCATCTTGTATGGTGGGAAAAAGCGTCAGAATCTCCTAGTAGGGTTTTTTTTCGCTGTACCTACTCCACCCCCAGCTGTCCGTGTACACGGATGCATCGCTGGAGGGATGGGGGCCCTACCTGGGAGAACACCAGGTCTCGGGCACATGGACTCTTCAAGAGAGCCAGCTGCATATCAATCTGTTGGATATGATGGCAGTGGAACTGGCATTGGAAAAGGTTTCTTCCAAAAGTCATGGGCAAGGCGATATTGATACGGTCGGACAGCTCGACAGTAGTATCATACAGAAATCGCCAAGGCGAGACCAAGTCACCCACACTATGTATCTAAGTGTGGCACTTGATTCAATGGTGCAGGAATTACTCGGTTGTTTTAAAGCAGCTCATATTCCTGGGCGATTGAACATTCTGGCGGATGCTTTGTCTCGCAGACAGAGAATTCTGCCAACAGAATGGTCTCTCAACCCTCCAGTTCTTCACAGGATCTTCGAGCATTGGGGCAAACCCAACGTGGACTTGTTCGCCACAGGGGAAAATGCTCAAATCATGACTTATGTCTCGCCGATACTGATCCTGAGGCCGTCGATACAGACGCTCTGGCGTTAAGCTGGAGAGGGATGCATGCTTACGCGTACCCACCCACCATTCTTCTACCGAAGATATTGGTTAAGATCAGGGAGGAACCGTGCCTGGTCCTGCTATAGTGCCATTTGACCAGCAGGGCGTGGTTCACGGATCTTCAAGGTCTGCAGGTGGAAAATCCAGTGCAGTTACCCGAGATTCCGAACATAATCTCCCAGGCCAAGGGACGCTTCCTACACGAGCGTCCCGAAATGTTATTGACTGCATGGTTGTTGTCAAACAATATTCCACGTCAGAGGGCTTTTCTCGACATACTGCAGATTTCATCGCAGCTGCGAGAGGGAGGTCAACCTTCAAGTCATATAACAACAAGGTTAACGGATTTGCAGACTGGTCTGAGGAAAAGGGTATTGTTACCTTTCATTCCACTGTTCAGCAAATAGCAGACTTTCCCTGTGAGCTGTTCTTTTCAGGACTAACTCCTGTCACAATTGCTGGATACAAGTCAGCTTTGGCATCAGTTATCCCTTGTCTAGCCAGCAGGGATAGTCCAGTGGTGGCCCAGTTGAGTGTGATGGTGAAGGGAATGAGCAATCTCCGACCGAGACAACCGGTAGTCATTCCAGCCTGGAGTCTATCTTTAGTGCTTAATGTACTGGCCAAGCACCCTTTAGAACCGTTGCATTCGGCTAGTCTAAAGCATTTGACTCTAAAGGCGGTCTTTCTATTGGCAGCTTCCTCAGCTAGAAGGCGCAGTGTGATCCATGCACTTTCAGCAGAGAGGGACCGATTTATTGTCTCCAGAGAGGGTCTGCGCCTACTGCCAAGAGCAGAGTTTATGTCAAAGATTCAATCTTTGAGATATCCCGGCAAACCGATCGTTATACCGAAACTAAGTAGGTTTGATCGTGATGCCAGTGTCTGGTGCCCAGTCCGTGCTTTGACTAAGTACAAAACGGACAGACTCGTTACGGTCGAATGATAGACATCTGTGGATCTGCCATAAGGAGCCGTATAGCGCCGCATCCGTGGATTCTATCTCTCATTGGGTAGTCGAATGCAATCAGACTACCCGTGAGATTACGACTGGGCACCAAGTGCAATGCGCAAGGGCACGATGTTAGAGGAATAGCCGCCTCTTCCGCCCTTTTACAATGGTGTTCCATTTAAGGACATCATGGCTGTTGCACAATGGCACTGTGAGTCCTCTTTCACAGATTACTATATGAGGGATGTGTCAGACTTCCCCATTCCACTCGCTTTAGCTGTTTTGGGACGATAGCTATATGACCAGACTGCTATTCTTCCTTTTTTGGCATTTGTAAGAAAGAATTAAGAAGCAGACATGGTCGAGCGAGAGGATATCAACCAGATTGTGTCACTGATGGCTGGACAAGTGAATGCTTGAAGGCTCCAGGTCTGAAATCCAAATATCATGAGGTAATTCAGGATTGAGAGTGTTTTGTATTATGTCTATATATCATGATCATTCATCTTATATATTCATGCTCATTCCCAGGCTAACATATGCAAAGAGCAGTTAACCCTCTTGGCATATTTGTGTTTTCAGGCGAGATACATGTTCGTGAGTTCTCTCCCTTTTCTTAGGAGAAAAAGGGGGGGGGGGGCAGTGATGCGAATGTGATTCGGTTCCGTTAACTTGACGGTCCTACTTGACGGTCCTTTTTAAGTCTCCGTTAGTCAAGTTTTAAGTCTAACTCTTTCTCCAAGGGGCAAAAGTAGCATTTATGGCTTGCCCCTTCCCACCAGGTTACTGACCAAATCTGGTGTATATCAGAAGTAACAGAATGGTGAGTATTGATCGAAGGAGAATGCAGGAAATGTAAATTTCCCTTTCTCCGAGATCTAACAATACTCACCATTCTGTTACGGACCCAGCCTCCCAGCCCCACGGAGGCAAGCCATGGCGTTCTCTTGTTTGGTGGCTATGCAAACAATATGAGCTCTATGGTAGACGGATACTCGGCAGTTGAGAGCCGAGTACCCGGTTCCAAGGAGTCGGTAAAGCTTTCTAAGTCTATAGTCCTAGAGCCAGCTGTCAGGGCCAGCTGTATATCAGAAATAACAGAATGGTGAGTATTGTTCGATCTTGGAGAAAGGGAAATTTACATTTCCTTCATTCCACGCTTTTAAATTATTTTATAATGACAATTTGTCATTACTGAATAACTGAAAGCCTCTCAAAATTACTGAACATCCATCATGGGGAAATTATTTAAAATCAATGGTCGAGTGGGGTTTAGGTATTGAGAGACACTTGCCAATAATTTGAAAAACATCACATATCCCCCTACTATAATATATATATATTAATTATAGTAGGGGGATATGTGGTAGTGGTATGCATGGATGAAAATTCAAAGGCCTGTGATCTGGAACCTTGAAGGACATATCAGCATGGACAATACAATTGTTTTAAAGATATTGACCACTGTGGAGATATGGTTCACATGGGGACAGAACGAGGGGGGGGGGAAATTGGGAGATGCCCCCACCCCATTTTTTCCTCTCCGACAGTTTAGACCCCCACCCCACCACCCAGGTCATAACACATTCCGACACCCCAGTTATTGCGCTTGATTGCCCTGTCTATTTTTGTCAATCTTACTGGGGTTTGCTGCTGTTCATGTTGCAATGTTATTTATGTATCTATCCTTTTATTTTTCAGCTTGAAAAACATTTGAGAGAAAAATGAAAGCAAATTTAAACCTGATGATTTTTATAAACCCTATAACACTTAAATTTGCTAAAAAAAATTACATCTCATAGTAAATATCCATTTCCAGACAAAGAGAATCTGTTTGAAAATTTACCAGTCGGTTATTGCGCCAGACATTCCAGTCGTACTTTTTCAAAAATATTCTCATGATCTGCAAATGGCCATTTTGCAAGGTCACTGCTGTAGCCATTTTTGGCTGGCTTGTGCGTTATAGGGTTAATAACATTTAAATACTGTATTGTGTAAACTACCAGTGCAAATATCAAATAAAGTTTTCTCGAAGTGAGAGAGAATCTCATATTAGGTTATCAGACTGGACGATGTATAGTAGATTTGTTGAATATATCGAGTCCAATTTGATTGGAAGCTGCTGCTGCTTTAGGCAACAATAGATTCCAATTAAATATATCAAAATAAACTCAACAGATTACTTATTTAGACTTCAGGATCTTTACCCTTGTCCTGCAAGGGGAAGGGGGTATTTTATTACATTTGTGTGCGTCCGGTATTGCATCTAAAATATTTATCCTACTGGTTTCAAATTTTAACGCAACAAAGCAACATAACCTAAACAAGGATTTCCAGAAGTTGTCTGTGATATGGACAAAAACCCAGGATCCAGATTGGATACACATTTTAATCTATGGACATCTCGGAAACTACTGGTTAGATTTTGCTCAAATTTTAACATTGTGAGGAAAATGGTAGGGTAGTCTCGGCAGTGGTTTACAATCTCTGATTACTGTCGTTCATAATGTTATCTATCAAGCATCAAGTCCCCGACAACACTGTTGTGCTTTAAAAATTGAATCTACCCGTCAATGGAATCTAAGTGATAACTAGATTGCTTGGTCGACGATGACCCATGTTCACCACTTTGACCTCGTTACCCCATCCAATCCCTGGGGGCGGAGCCAAATGTAAATGCCCTCTTGCTGCCTTGCACTCCATAATCACCTACCAAATTTGTTTGAATTCCAACCACTGATTTTGGAAGAGTTGCATTACACAGAGACTGGAGTGGATTGTTGTGGAAAATCTGGATGTCATAAGGGGAAATGATCTGTTAAAGCAGGAGTTAAAAATTAACATGAGCCAGAGGCTAGTAGAAATTGACTATGACTAGTACAATTTGTAACCGACCAGCCTGATGGTAACAATTTGATATGTCAATGGTCAAGGTGGCCAAAAAATGTCATTGCTGTGATCTTCAGAAATGTAGATATTCAGAGAAAGAGAAGACTATTTGTAAAAATGTACCACTAGAATGACTGGCTCGATAACCGAACCAGTCATTCCAGTGTTAAAATTTCAAAGATAGTCTTCGCTTGGTCACTAATGAAAATTTCATGGGCTAAAGTAGAATCTAGTAATCCTGCTAGAGACATGTAGTGGCTCATTTGGCCTTAATTTCAATTCATGGAGAGGGTGTGTGAGAGCAATCTTTTGAACACTCACTCTTCCCCCCTCCCCCTATTGGGGGGGGGGAAGGAAATTCACAATTGTATGGTAACCCATATCAAATTTCTTTGAATTCCACACAACAGTTTGGGAGGAGTTAGCGTGATGGACAGTTTTTCGGATATTTGTCCTTTGGACCCCATCCCCTGACCCACAGAGGGCGGAACCAAATCTAAATATGGTCTTACAAAGCTCAATCATGGGTAACCCACATACCAAATTTGGTTGAATTTCGCCCACCTTTTTGGGAGGGGATAGCATGATGGACCGACAGACGGGTAGATGGAGGCGATTATAATACCTCCATTTTTTCAAAACATGGGAATCATGAAAGGACCCAAGGCGATAAGATACAGGTAGGTAATTAATTCAAAATCTATACAAAAATGTAAATTTCTTTTGGATTGAGAAATTAGGCTACCACCATCATTTGCCACGGCACATTGTTTCCAGGATTGTCTGTGAAAGGGTTAAACATAGCAAAGACTGGAATTGACAAGTGGACATGGCAGAAATTTAGATTTTCTAATAGAGGAATCCACTTTTAGCTCTGCCCCATCTCTAGGTAAGCTCCATCCATGATTTGTGTGTGTTGGGTTCAGCTTATACACTTTGAATCCTAAATTCACAATTCCATGATTACTATAGATACAGCTAACCTGTTCAATATTTTGAAACTAATCTGACTGGGGTCTGTTCAATTATTCAACAGAATGTTTAGTAAATGGCATACAATTCGTACAACTGACAGACTTTCAAAAGTGCATGATAGACTATTTTGATTGTGACGTCAGCCTCTATGTGATGTAATTCATTATGATGTCATATACTTGGGTGACAGATTCGATTCATCTATTATTTAACCCTTTCTCATTTTCACCGACAAATCCCTGAAAAACTATGATGCTTACAGTATAAAATTTATTCTATTGAATATTTTCAAATTAATTTGACTGAAAGCCATTGCTGCCTAAGGCAGTTTGCAGTCAAACTAATTTTAAAATATTGACCAGTTGTTATTACACCACAAAAACATCCATTACCGTTCAATCACTACTTGCTAAATCAATTATCTGCATTTTGCTATCAGAATAAGATTTTTATGCCTGCATACACACCTCCCCATGATACCTCCCCATGCCTAATCCTATTCCTATGGACCCTCAACCAGGCTACTGGTTGAGTCCCATCTCCAGCCTACCATCAGGTATAGACTGGCACCAGTCTATACTCACCTCATAGTGACGCTTGTCGCTAAGCGCGCTCGCGCCTGTGCATTAGAGCCCGAATAGGAAACAGATTCACTTTTCAATTATTCTGCATGCAGAATAATTGCTGAAAAATATTTGTCTAAGTTTTTGTGTTTTGCGCTGTGTCAGTAATACATCGTTGCCTTTATATTGCTGGAAATATGCCCAATATGAAGTCAATCCTCCCTAAGTTACGTGTAGGAAGTATATTTGTGTTTATATGGTATCTTGTAGATGAATTTTACTATATTACCGGTTTTTGTGAAAGATCGTTTTGCTTCGTGGTATCTTGATTATTATGCCTATCTTTATTCATCATCATCATTTAATAATGTCCAGTCCACTTCTAGAGCCTGTAACAAAGTTATTTCTAGTGCACTATAAGGATTTATCATAAAATATCCCTTGTAAGTTTCTTGTCAGAGGGGTTTTTGCTTTATGATTTGAACTTTCCCGCCATTAGAAACTGAATTTCTAATGTCTCCTTTTTACGATTTTGAGCGGTATGCTTCATTGTTACGTTTTTTCGTTTTTAGGAGTCCGTGAAATTGTCAGACAAGACAAAATGTTCATCGTCCAAATGTGATCTCTCTCGATTTTGGCGGGCACGTCTGTGCGAAGTGTACAACCTGTACTCCCAATTCAATGTGTGGAATATGTAAAGGGTGGCCGGTTTCGGTATCAAAAGCATTCTTTAAGGATTTGCCTGTCAAACAATCGCTGCCCTCTGGTCGTCCTTCCCCTTCCTCCGTTGCTAGCAAGGCAAAAGCTGTGTCCTTTGCTCAATCTTCTGTTCCTTTATCGGAGGGGGCAAATTCAGATGCTGTGATGGCGCTTTTTGCGAGTTTTGAATCCTTTGCCTCGGTTCTGACCAAGTCTCTCGATGAACATATATCTTCTGCGATTAAGGAGGCCAAGAATCAAGACGTTTCTTCGAGTTCGGATGATAGCCCGAAGGCTAGCGGGCATACCCGCAAATGGGGGAAGCCGGTCCCTCTAACCTCTAGGCAGGTTTTAGTTTCTCCGAAGCAGAAGTCGAGAGCATCTAAGCTCTCGAAGGTGTGCTCGAGCAGTGCACCGGATAAAATCCACATAAGACTTGAGGGTGACGGGCATAACCCTCAAGTAGTGGTGGCATCAGCTGAAGCCGACATCCATAAGGCCAGACCTTATGCTAATGCCAGTTTTACGGTTGTTCCGGTTGTCAAGGTTGTTTCTAGATTGCCCGTATCTAAGGGTTCGATTCCTAGTCTTGCTAGTTCCGGTTCCGTCGTGGTGGACTCGGGTCCTTTGGACTCAGGTTTACTTCCGTTTTCCGCTTCTCAGTCATTTTCCATCCGAACTTCCGGTTTAGCAAGACATCCAGGTCTTCAGGACCCGGTTCTCTCTTCTTTGGCTTCCGTTTCCGGTAGGACTTCCGGTTTCGTTGGTAATCCAGATCGGCATGATCCGGTTACCACTTCCGCTCCGTCCACTTCCATCTATGTAGGACATCCGAGTCCTAGAGATCTGGTACCTACTTCCGTTTCCGGTTCCATTAGCGCTTCCGGCCATTCCGGATATCCGGAGTCTGAGGACTCCTTTTATTTTTCGAATTCCGGTAGAGGCGTTTCCGTTTCCGGCTTGGACTCTAGTCAGTACACTTCTGCTTCCGGTCTTAGAGGTGTACTTCCGGGTCACCCAGACCTGGATAGACTTCCGATTTCCATCTCCGGTTGGTAGGCAGCTTCCGGTTTAGCGAGAGAGGAAAATTCTCTAGATCCATCTAGGTTTTTGGATGATAGGACCTTTGTTGATTCTGTATCAGAAATTTCTTAAAGTGTTTCTCAGGATTCTGTAGCTTCTAACTATGAATCTTTCCTTCCTTCCAAGGTCATTGACGTTGATTTATCTTCTCAGTCTTCTCCTTCCTTTCGTGATGCTGTTGTTAATCCAGTTTTTTCTAGGCCTTCTTCCTTTTCCTCTTCTTCTCTCTCATCGAAAGACTTCTCCTCGTCTCATGTTTCTAACGCTTCTCTTTTTAAATCTTTCCTTCCTCCTCTGGGGTTTTCTCGTCTTCCTTCTGCTCTTCATTCTTCTTCTTCCTCTCATGATCAGTTGGATCATTCTTTTTCTTCTTCTCAATCATTTTCTTCTCTGCCTTCCTCAGTTGCTTCTCCATCTTTTGATCATCTTGATCCGATTGTTTCTGTGGTTCTATCTCCTGAGCTGGAATTTCAAATTGTCGATTCAGGGTTAGATTTTTCTTTGTTTTCCATGGTTAAAGATTCTTCATTAGATCGTTCTTTTGTTTCTGCTCGTCTCTCTATTCTTTCGAGATTTTCGGCTAGCTCTTTGGTTCTTCCTTCTTCATCTGTTAGTCAGGATCTGGGTAGGGATTCTTTTTCCTCATCTCATGTTTCCTCCTTTCATGATTCGGTCAGTAGACCTTCCTCTCCTGTTTCTTCTAGGGCAGGTCATTCTTTAGTATCGGGAGACTCCTCTATTCTTATTTCCTCTTCTCCTCCTCTTCCTTCTTCTCTTCCTTCTGCTCCTAAGTCAGTCAGGGTCAGGGATCTGAAGAGGTTTTGCCCAGTTAGAGCCTCTTCGGAAGACTGGTCCATGGCTCACTGATGGAGTGCTTCTTCTCTCTCTCTCTCTTCCTCTTAAGGAGGAATTCGCTATGGATCCTCCTTCTTTCGGATCCGCTCTTTCTACTGCTGATCCTTCTTCATCTTCTCAAGTTCTTCCTATTGACAATTTAGTGATCGACATGCTAGACTTCTTCGTTAATGACTCTTTTAACTCTGAATTTTCTCTTATTTCTAAGTATGACTTGCCTGTCCACAAATTCCTAAGGAGGACTTTTTGAAGGTTGCTTCTCCTCAGTCTCTTTCTGGTCCTGCTTGGGAGGTTCTTTCGTCTCAGTTGAAGGATGCTTCTAAGTCTGACTTTACTACTGATCTGTTCAAATGGGAGACTGTTTGTAGGTCTCAGATTAAATCTTCTAATTATCTTGCTCTGCTGTCTGAGGCCGTTCTTAAGGCTGAAGAATAGGGTGAACAAATTCCTTTGGCTGTCTTTCATTCTTTGGCCGATTTGTCTCGTGGTTCACTTAACTCTGTTTGTAAGTCTTTGGGGTATATTACTTTCAAACGCAGGTCTAGGAAACTCTGAGGTTAGAATTTCTGGTGTGTTGAAGCAGAATCTTGTGGTTGCATCCCCTTTTGGTATTGATCTTTTTGGAGAGTCAGCTCCTAATTTAATTAGGGGGAGATCTGAGCGCTTGAAGGCCTCTAGGGATCTTCAAGCTCAGATTTCGTTTTCCAAGCCTTCCGTGAAGAGAGATGTCTCTTCTGTTAGAAGTCCTAATTCTTCTAGAAGAAAGCGTCTCAAACCTGATCAGTTTGGGGCTTATCCTTCTAGGGTCTTCCATAAATCTAATTTGTCTTCGTCTGATCATCACGATCGATCTTTGGAGGAGGAGTGCTTCGATTCCATTTCCTCCCATCGTTCGAGGTCTTTAGGGAGGCAGTCTCCTTCGTCTTGTGCGAGGGGGGGGGGGTCAGACCCCTTCTCGCCGTGCTTCCAGATCCAGAGGACGTTTTTCTTTTAGAGGTTTTCAAGGGAAGAGAGTTTGAAGGCTTGGACAATTCCCGGGTAGGTCCAACTTTCTCTCTTCCTTTCCCCAGTCCTCCCCTTCTTCTTCTCCCTTTGGAGCAAGCAGTCCAGTGCTGTTTTCCCAACGTGCCAGTAGGAGGGCGCCTTTCTCTGTTTTGGGAGAAATGGCAAGCCCTCGTTCAGGACTCCTGGCTAGTAACTCAGATACGTTGGGGTTATGCTCCATCATGGATCTGTCATCCTCCTCTTCTCTCCCTTTTCCCAGTTTGGACTCCGGTTCCCTCCAATCCGGAGAAACTGGTGGCTTTGTAAGAGGAGTTGGAATCCATGATTGTAAAGAGGGCTATAGAGGAAGTTCCCCATTGGCGAGTAGACCCGGGCTACTACTCGATCATCTTTTTAGTTCCAAAGAAAACAGGAGGTTGGCGTCCAATCATAAACTTGAAAAAATTAAATCTTATGATTCTCACCCCAAAATTCAAGATGGAGACGGTTTCCCACGCGGAAGAGTTATCCATGCCGGTCTCAAAAGCTACGATTGCCAGATGGATTTGTGAGACGATTAAGCTTTGCTACGAGATAGCTTCTCCGGATCAAATTAATCTCACCCATATTAAAGCCCATGACGTTAGAGGCATGTCTACTTC
Source organism: Chaetoderma sp. LZ-2023a (assembly GCA_034401795.1). Classification (NCBI taxonomy): domain Eukaryota; kingdom Metazoa; phylum Mollusca; class Caudofoveata; order Chaetodermatida; family Chaetodermatidae; genus Chaetoderma; species Chaetoderma sp. LZ-2023a. The sequence goes on from CM067359.1 coordinate 127,291,119, forward strand.
TTTCGCTCTTTTTGCCGGTTCATCTTTAGATGAGGTCATGCAGGTGGCAGGCTGGAAATCTTAATCTACTTTTACCTCATTTTATCTTAAAGACCAGAGTGCAGCAGCTTCCTTCTTTCATAACATTACGATTTTAACTAAAAAAAGCCGAAGACCATATACCCAGCACTTCCCACCATTTTCGTTAGGACTGTGCGTCTGTAAAGAATGGTGAGAGTCTTCTTTGGTTTTTGTTTATTTCTTTAAGTTCTAGTTATCCTTATTTGTTAAATCACGGAGTGATTGAGTTATATGCACTATTATGTTATGTTATTAACATTCGGATAAGATTGGTTTGATTTTTATCCTTGTTTATTGATTCTCTAATCTCCTCCCACCTTATGTTGTCATGGGGCACTGACCAAATCTACGGGTTTAGCAAGTATTGATTGAACGGTAATGGATGTTTTTGTGGTGTAATAACAACCCCCCTTGCGGGTTGATCTGTTGTTTTATTAACCACTATAAAAACATACTTACCGTTCAGTCACTACGACCCGGCCTCAGCCACCCCGCGTGGTAAGATTTGAGAATCAGACTAAATATTTTGCACTTAAATTTAGAAAAGTGAATCTGTTTCCTATTCGGGCTCTAATGCGCATGCGCAAGCGCGCTTAGTGACAAGCGTCACTATGAGGTGAGTATAGACTGGTGCCAGTCTATACTTGATGGTAGGCTGGAGATGGGAATCAACCAGTAGCCTGGTTGAGGGTCCATATTAATAGGATTGGGCATGGGGAGGTGTGTATGCAGACATAAAAATCTTATTCTGATAGCAAAATGCAGATAATTGATTTAGCAAGTAGTGATTGAACGGTAAGTATGTTTTTATAGTGGTTAATAAAACAACAGACCAACCCGCATGGGGGGTCTGTGGGGGTTTTTCCTTTATGGTATCATTAAAATGAGGTATGGGGAATTCATCGGAAAAACGGTTAATCTTACCTTGCTCGTGTGCAGATTTATGTTGTATATTTCACTGCCATCGAATCATATTTGCGTCGTTCTTAGCTGATTCGTTGCGATGGAGCCTAGTGTATACGGTGTCTCCGAATTCATAATCATATCAGTAATTTACATTAACAATTTTGATTGAATTCTACCCACAAGCTTATGGTGATGGATGGATAGACAGATGAATGGTGGCAATTGCAATATCCCAGCAGTCTTAGCAGTCTTATTTTACACAGATCAACAAATTTTTCTATTTATAAAATCCATGTTAGTAAATCCATCAGCCCACTTAGTAGAAGAAAGTCTCTGATGTTTTTAAGCCACCTGAAAAAAATAGGAACAATAAGTTAGAAATAGGCAAATTCTAAGAGTTATATTAAGACTTTAACAATCAAATTTTTTCATGAAAATTTTACATTTTCTCATAGACAATGCCCATATGCAGACCAAGAGCCAGTCATTCCAGTGATACATTTTCAAAAATAATGTTACTTTGGTCGGAAAATTTACATTTTCCTAGACAACTGCAGCAGTTTTGGTTTGGCTCAAATGTTAGATGGTTAGCAATATACATGTATGACGCAGGGTCATAGGGATATACTGGTAAGCACTATGACCTGACAACGGCTGTTATGGTCATACACCGCCCTCAGATTTTAGTGCAGAAATGAATAATATAATAAATGGTGGGCATACAACATGTATATAGTCCAAAAAGGGATTAACCTTTTCAATCAACAAGAGTGAATAAAAAATTAGTTACAAATGTTTCTAAATTCTGTTGAATATTTTGAAACTAATTTGACTGGAAGCTGGCTAAGGCAGCACCAGCTTCAAACTGGATTCAAAATATTCAACATCTTACCTTTATAATGACCGTAAACGTGAAATTCCGGAATTTCAGGTTCAAATGTGATAATTGTTTTTAATTTTGGCCACACTTCCATGATAGTGCAAGTTTGTTTCAGGGCCCCAGTTCTCTATATCTTTGATCAGAGGATACTGGCCACACAGTAAATGGTGATAGAATGTTTGTAACAAGGGCAATAGTGAAATATTTGTTTTCTAAGGAATAATTAGTAAGTTCCAATCATCAATGATTGTTAGTCAACGTGGTGTTACTTCCCAAGTTTTCAGTTACTCAGTGACTAATTTAACCGAGAAAGTTATAGATTGTGGTAAGAAAGCAGCAGAACCAATAATATATAAATCCATTCGTTTACCTCTGGTCGCGAAATAACAATAAGGTTATAGATAAACAATCCGATAATCTCAATCATCGATGCATGTCTTTGTTTACAATTTCCGAGAAAACTTACTCTTCAAATTACTAGCATTAATTAGGCCGAGTTGAGATGCGAAAGCTGTCAAATATATCGGCATCCCACTTGCCGATTGTCAATATGGTTAATCTAGTCATTTATATACTTTTTAGTTTGTGGCATACAAGAAATATGCATAGATTGACATATTTGAACACACAACTATTTTCCAAAACAGCTGATCGTGTTGCCATCTTGCTGGTAAAATTAATGTTCATGAATTCCCGACCAATCAGACGCGTCAATCTTATAGCGTGTGATACGGTGATGCCAATAACGGGTAATGAGCGTGGTACTCGTATATTAGATACAGGTACGATTCTACAAATTCCTCTTGTTCTCTCACGGTCTTTCACGATAAACGATTCCTATTGGAGATGCCGCTACGAAAAAATGTCTGATGCTATAGAATCTTAGTGTAAAACATTCGCGTTCACTTCTTAAATTGCTGATTGCAACCAGCAATGCTACATAGCATAAAATTTGCCATTTATTCGTTGTCAACGGTGAGAAACCCTGGTATGTGTTCGGTTATGTATAAAGGAATTATTCAACATTGAATGAGGCCTCCCCCCAAAATCATGACCGGAATTTCTCGAAATTTTACGGTACCACGACATAATATAATTGCCATTTTCACATCTGTTAGTTTTAATACCATTGTGATTAAATCTATCAATGACATTTGTAAAATTAAAAAAAAAATTCCATAAACTTTGCAAAGATAGACCAATGTATTTATCCTACAAGGTGTGGCCATTTTGAGAGGCACGTTGACTAACTAAAATATATTTTATTCATACAAATTTTATATGTACTTAAAGGTATTTTACGGCCCTTTCTAATGATATATAGTTTTATGTATAATGATCTGTTACTTTGCCAAAAATAGTTAATATAGTTGGCATGGTAGCGCTACGCCGCTATCACGCCACTACCGCTTATAGGCTAGGTTTCTAAGCAAGTTTCTAGCTTTTGGCTGTAGGGTTTCTAGCACTTTTTTGTAAATTCTTGGTAGGGCCCAGACGGTTAACTTCCAAGTTGTGTTTATTAATTTTCACTCAAAAAAGTTTCAAATATTTCCTGCCTAAAGGCTTGATTATCATTAATTTAAGAGAAAGTTAATGTTTCTAAGTAATTCCGTTTTTCAATCAAGTCAATTGTGCATATTGCTCGTCATCTTTTGTCATGTGCAGCGTTTTAATTCTTCTCTGTGTTCGCAGGCCAAGAACCAGGACACGTTGTGCCACAAATGCAACAGGTTCATGAAGCGCAAGTACTCGGGCCATCATTGTGTGGCTTGCGCGAAGTGCAAGGTGGGAAGTCCATGTGATGTGTGCACCAAGTGGTCATCGGAAATGGTGGCTGAATTCGATCGTGATCGCCGTGCGCACTTGGAGAGCATCGCGAGGGACACGGCGGCCAAGCTGGATCAGGCGTCGATGAGAGGACTAGAAGGTCGTCTGAACGAGCGTATGGATTCAGCATTGGGCGTATGGGCGACCCAGTTCAAGGCAATGTTTGAGTCCTTGCAGTCCACGATCCCGACGATGCAGGCTGGTGCAGGGCAACCTTTAGGTGGCCCGGCTAGTTCTGCGGAGGGACAAGCACCTGTCCCTTCTCTGACCTTGGCTGAAGAGCCGACGGCGGAGGAGGAAGATCTTCTAATGGAAGATTCCGGCATGCCGGATATTTCGCTGACGGCTAGGCCTAGTACATCCCAGGGATCTCCCTCGGGATCTGTATGGGTTTGCCAAGCTGGTGGTGATGTCGACGTTTCGTCGGGCATTTTCCATCCGGATTTCGTTCAACCCACGTTGTCATTGGAGCCGTGTTTTGCGGTTCCTAGCGTCATCCCGGCGGCGTTAGGTGTGGCTCCTCTCGGAGTACCGGCATCTACCGTGGTAAAAGCGGCTGTAGTCCCGCCTCCCATCCTGGAGGCGATGGACTGCGGTGAATCCGTGTCCGGTGATTCGTTGCACACTGGTGCCGCTAGTAGTCGGGCTATGGACGTGCCTCATGCTGGTAGAAGTGCAGGCCATTACTCTCAGCATGGATCGTCGGTGGTCTACTCATCCAAGGGTGAGAAGGAGGATGAAAACGGTAGTCCATTGATGGACGAGTCCGCTTTCTGCACTGAAGCTGAATGGGTGCAGGTCCTTGGCTGGATGTCTGACCATCTCGTGTTGGCATCGGATCAAGGATCTCAGTGCAATCCGGCGATGGAACGGATGTCAGAGCGAGCGGCTAGCACTCTGTCAAGTGGCTCTTCGGCCATGCCGATGCTCCCTTTGGACACGCAGACTTCCGACATGTTGGAGGTTGCAGCATATCGTCTGGTTCAGCCAGAGTATGCGTTGCCAAAAGCCCCGAAGGGGATAAGGAGTAAGGTCCGTTTTCCGGAGCTGTCCTATCATCAGTATGCCCGGGTTCCACGGCTTTCCGTTGGGGAGCGAGAGGCGCTGAATAGGCCATTGGCTGGAAAATCGAAGGGGTGTTCTCGTCCCTTAGTTTCCCAAGACAATAAAGATCCGTTTAATGAGCTGCCGCTCATTGAAGATGCGGCGAGGGCAGCCATGGCTGCGCTCTCGCATGGACGTACCGTCCTGCAGGGTATGCTGGCCTGCGCGGCGGAAGGTGGACAAGTGCCAGAGGCTGCTCCCGGACTTGTTCGGGACACCATGCGCTTGTCCCAGGATTGCCTGGCCAGGGTGATCACCAGATCGTTGGCGGAGCGACGGAGAATGGTTCTCGATTGTGTAGAACCAGGACCTAGGATGAGGGCTGCGTTATCTTCTGCGCCTTTCATTGGTCCAGGCTTGTTCAGCGGCTCGGCACGGCAAGCCTTATCCAAGGTCGCGTCAATGGTTGCTGAACAGGAATTAGTCGGCAAGTCGTGGAAGTTGACGAAGAGGACACAGCCGCAGCAGTCCTACAAACAGCATCGGCACGAGCAGCAGAGGCAGCGCCAAAGATTGCCCTTCGTCCTTCTGGCCATGATGTTCATCGGGCATCCAGATTACCGGCAACAATCTGCAGGTAGTCCTAGCCGTACTAAAGGATCTAGGATGGATTGTGAATCTAGAGAAATCAGAATTGACTCCATCCCAGGAGTTTGTTTATCTGGGAATATTTTTCAACCTCGGGGACGGCGTAGCTTTTCCGGCGGAGAGCAGAGTCAAGAGTTTGATTGCAGTACTGGAGTCAGTTTCTCTAGGAGCTTTTCTGACGGCGCACCAATTTCTCAGGATGCTGGGTTTACTAGTGTCTCTGGACAAAGTGGTTCCTTATGCGGCACTCAGGCGCAGGCCGATTCAGATGTATCTAATGTCATTCTGGTCTCAGAGAACGGATGCGTTATCTCTGAAAATACCAGTAAAAGAACCATTGATATTCCACCTTCAGTGGTGGTTATCAGAACAGAATCTCCTGCGAGGTGTTCCTCTACAACCTCCTCAACCACAGATGTCCATCTTCACAGATGCATCGACAACTGGTTGTGGATCGGTATTGGACGATCAGTCAGTGTCAGGGGAATGGGATCAGATCAATGCGCAGAAACATATCAATGTTCTCGAATTATTAGCAGTGACATTAGCACTTCGAAAATTCGAGAGCTTAATCCGAGACAAGATTGTCCTAGTAAGGACAGACAAGTCAACAGTGGTGTCTTATTTAAACCGCCAAGGTGGGACAAGATCACCGGAGTTGTGTATGATGATTTGGAACCTTCTGCTGTGGTGCCAAGAGCGGAATGTTATTCTTCGGGCAGCACACATTCCAGGAAGACTGAACATCTTAGCGGATGCTCTCAGTCGAAGGACGGTTTGTCGTCCGATGGAATGGCAGCTCAACCAATCGGTAGTGGAGGTTCTATTCAAACATTGGGGCAAGCCAAATGTGGACCTGTTTGCGATGAAACAAAACGCAAAGATGGTCTCATATGTGTCACCGATCCCGGACCTGCTAGCTCTAGCGGTAGACGCACTGGTGATAAGTTGGAAGGGAATGACGCGTATGCGTATCCTCCAACGATTCTCATCAAAAGTTCTGGCAAAGACAAGAGAGGGTATGTGCCAAGTACTACTGATCGCCCCTTATTGGCCAGGCCGATCATGGTTTACGGATCTGCTGGGCCTTCTGGTCTGCAATCCAATCCCTCCTCCAGACAGAAGAGATCTAATCTCTCAGAACAGGGGTCTGTATTTCCACGACAGACCAGAAATGTTCAAATTGACTGTATGGATGTTATCAAACAGCGTGCAATTAAGGGTGGCTTTTCTGAGCAAGCAGCGAAGTTTGTCGCTTCAGCCAGAAGAGGACCAACCACTAAAACATTTAATTATAGAATCAATAAATTTGCAGAGTGGTGTAAGGGAAGAGATATCGATCCCTTTTCTGCATCTGTTCAACATGTAGCAGATTTTATCTGTCGGTTATACGAAGTTGACAAACTTGTACCTTCAACCCTAGCAGCATATAAGTCTGCATTAGCTTCAGTCATTCCCAGTCTGGCCATTGAAGGAGTGGAAAATGACACTTTAAATGAAGTTATTAAAGGAATGAGCAATCTGCGACCTAGACAGCCAATTCCTATCCCAGCATGGAATCTATCTCTTGTTCTACAGGTTTTATGGCATGCTCCCTTTGAACCGATTAGATCTATAGACATTAAACTGTTAACTATTAAATCAGTTTTCTTGGTTGCAGCAGCGTCGGCGAGAAGGAGAAGCGAAATTCATATGCTTTCTGCCGAACAAGACCGTTTTGTCGTCGCGAGTGAAGGTTTAAGACTACTTCCACGTCTTTGTTTCCTGGCAAAGAATCAGTCACTTAAATATCCAGGACAGCCGATCAATTTGCCAAGTTTAACTAGACATGACCCAAACTCTTCTGCTTGGTGTCCTGTCAGATGTCTGAAAATGTATAAAAAACGTACTGAGGAGTGGAGAGATGACCCGAAATCTCTGTGGTTATGTCTCAAAGCTCCTCATTTGCGTGTCTCGAAAGATACCATTTCTCGTTGGATAGTCGATGCTATTCAGATGTCGCACAAAATCGCTACAGGAAGGCAGATTGATCGTGCGAATGCCCATCAGGTCTGAGCACTAGCAGTATCATCGGCCCTTTATACGGGTGTCTCATTAGAGAAGGTGATGTCTGTAGCACAATGGCATGCCGAGTCATCATTTCTGATTTCTACCTTCGCGACATCTCCAGCGCACTTAATCCGGTAGCCGTCGCCAATTTATCGAATCTGAACTAAGCCACATCTGACCACTATTTCGCACACATCCCAAGTTCTTCCACTTGCACTGAACAATGGCCATGTACATGACCTGAGAACGACCGCGGACTGGGCCGAGGGTTAGGGTTAGAGCTCGCTCCTGTGATGATCTAAAAGACCAAGCACTCAAAGTGGTGAGTGTTTACATTAATTAAGTGACTATAAATAATTTACTTAGTCGAAATACCAGACTGCTTAGGTAAATAGTCTGGTGTAAGAGAGTATACTTATCCTCTCAAACAGACATTAGACTCATTCCAATTTGAAAACTTAATCGATATTGCACTCTACTGGACTGCCCTAGCTGAGACTTGGGGCTGACACGGGTCTGGTGGGTGTTGCATCTCCTTTTCGACAGCCCTCTGGATTTTGTGCGGACAAAAGAGGGGGGGGGGAGTGCGGTCTAGACCATGAAAGTTTAGCACTATGAGTCAGATGGCAGAACCCAAGCATATGCCAGGGTTCTAGTCGCTTCACAACCTTCTCTGTCGGATGGTAGATGAGTGCTGGTATTTCTTGGCTGTTGAAATCCGGAGTTTATCATAATAGTACATCTGGTAATTATTATTCGAAGTAGAATAAAAAACGCATCCGCTTTTGTTTCTACGAGAATTCTTAATACTTACCAGATATTGCACTCTACTGGACTGCCCTAGCTGAGACTTGGGGCTGACACGGGCCCTACCTCAGCCACCCCGCTGAGGTGAGGCTGAGCTGCTTTCGCTATTTGTCAGGGCAAATATAAGACGAATCTGACTGTGATTGGGAATTGACTCGGTACCTGCGGCTATGGTATTGGCAGGACCAGGAGAGTGCAGAGTTTTAATTGTTTATTTTGAGCTAGACTAGATAATAGACATTATCATAATAGTACATCTGGTAAGTATTAAGAATTCTCGTAGAACCAAAAGCAGATGCTTTTTTGATGCGCAGGTATTATAAGGTGGGGGGGGGGGGTGTTCCAGATTGCACTGTTCTAGTATACTCACTAATAGGGCATTTATTGGAACACGGGTTAGGATATTTGCGATCCTCTTTTACTTCCTGGTTACAGTGTCAGCATGTGAAGTAAGAGATGGAGTGGGGGGTGGGTGCAATCTAAAAATTGACGCATGGTTTCTCGATCTTGTATCGAAGGAGATCTCACGAGATACGTATGGTTGGGTGTGTGTGTGTGTGTGTGCAGGGGGTGGTGGTGGCGGCTATTGGTTATTATGTATGCCATAGCCAAAAATCACATTGCCGCAAGACTATCGAATCCGCAAGAACATGATACGGGCGTATTCTATAGTACACAATACTTGGACATGAAAGGATACAGGTATGGCCTATATTCAGAACAAAATGCATGAAAATAACATTGTTTAAATTGTGCACTTTTAGAGGCTTAATTTGTGTACCTCGATGTAATGATGTGAAATAAATTTTAACATATGATGATTTCATTCTTTTTATCTGCCAGCCAATGTTGTTTTGCATTGCAGATGGGTCGATGCTCTAAGGACAAACGTGATGTGTACTATAGACTAGCGAAGGAGGAGGGATGGCGTGCCAGGAGTGCTTACAAGCTGCTGCAGATTAATGATGTTTATGATATATTTAAAGGTAAGGATTTGGGGACTAATTAACTCATTACTTCTCTTGAGGAATATATGATTGCAGGCCATGTGAAGAGTATATTTGAAAATTTACCACTGGAATGACTTGCTGGATAAGCGAGCCAGTCAATCTCCAGCACCAAATAAAAAATATTCTTCTCTTGGCCTGCAAATGGACCTCTAATGAGAAATATTTAGATTTTTTGACTAATTTTCACCGATAACCTTTTCATGACGAAGACAGCCGACAGCGGTGCAGTGACCTTAGGGAATGTCCATTTGTAGTCCAGTTAAAGACTATTTTTGAAAATTTACCACTGGAATTACTGGCTCATTAACCGAGTCAGTCATTCCAATGGTGAATCTTCAAAACTAGTCTTCTTGGCCAGTAAGTAAACATTCAATAAGTAAATAATTAGATTTTCTTCACCAAATTTGGTCATTAAAGGGTTGAAAGTTTAAGCTGTATGACGGAGCGGATGATGATTTCTTGTTTGGAAAGAGCAGCGTTGGATCTATTTGAATGGCAGGCTTTGTTGAGTGTTCATTAGGCCACTCCCTCATGAGCAGTTTAACCCTTTCATGCCAAAGCCGGCATGTGCAGTGGTTTTGAAAAATGTCCATTTGCAGGCCAAGAGCGGGCTATTTTTTTAAATCTACCACTGGAGTGACTGGCTCGATAATCGAGCCAGTCATTCCAGTGGTAAATTTTCAAAAATATTCTTCTTGGTCTGCAAATGGACATTTCGCAAGACAACTGCAGAAGCCGACTGATATGTGTGTTAAAGGGTTAACCCTTTCATCATATGATATGCCAGTATCTAAACTGTATGGCTTTGATGGATTTACAATTTAGTAAACATTCTGGTGAATTTTGAAATTAGTTTGACTGTGAGCTGTTGCTCAAAGTGTTAACCATTTAATGGTAAAATTTGGTCAAGAAAATAAAAATATTTGCTCAATGATTGTCCATTTGCAGGCCAAGAGGGGACTATTTTTTTTAATTTACCACTGGAATAACTGGCTCAGTTATTGAGCCATGCATTCCAGCGGTAACTTTTTAAAAATAGTCATCTCTTGGCTTGCAAATGGAAATTCCTCAAGACCACTGCAGATGTCGGATTTGGCCGACTTTAGCATTAAAGTGTTAAAATTGATTCATGCACACACGCAAACAGCCTAGCATAACAAAAATATGTGTGGGGCATAGCTAGAAATGTGTGGGGCATAGCTAGAAATGGATAATGGATCCCACTATTGGCCCAAAATCCTTGAGTGACTAACAATTTTTGTAATGCCATGTGACTTACCTTAGATGAGGTACATTAACTCGTTGTTATTTTTCAGGCGTGTTGTGCGTAGTTGATTTATGTGCTGCCCCTGGAAGTTGGAGTCAAGTTCTATCTTCAAGACTTTACAAGTAATTTATAATCTTAACATTTATTTTGTTGACATCATCCGTTATATCTACCATTCAAGCATTTACAGGTGAAATTATTATCTAACTGTCATCACGTCAGAGCTGTCAACCAAACATTCAGGTGGAATCATTATCAAACTGGCATCACCAGGTCTGTCAATCAAACATGTTTGCATGTTTATTATCTACATGACATCAGTTCAGATCTGGGAATCAAACATATGTAGATGCAATCATTATCCCCACGTTTTTCGAAGAAAAGTTGAGATTATGTCATCCTGCCCATTCGTCCATCTGCAGAAATTGATTGTAATGCAACTCCTCCAAGACCGTGTGATGGAGTTCAACCAAATTTGGTACATGTACACAATGATTCTCATAAGGGTCCTTTCAAGGCTATATACCACTAAAATTCAGCCTGGCCCCCCCCCCCCCCCCTAAAAGTATTGGCAGTGGGTCCCATAGAACCCCTGAAAATATTGTATGATTATTAAATAATAAGTAGGTTTATAGGCTTTTGCATAAAAATACCTACCAAATCTAACATGGGTCACACATAATTCATAGTTGTGAGTCCCATGGTACCTCCTAATTTTAGCATGGATTAGGTAATTTCACTTCAAGAGTATACTTACCTCCCTAATACTTTTGATATTGCTAAATATTCGCTTTCACTCAATAAACACTCAGATTAAAACAGTTAGGCGCCCCTAGTGGGCAGGGAGTCAGAGCGTAGTCTGGCGGATGCCAGCCCCACCACCGCGCATGCGCAGACTAGCACTTCCTCTTTGCTAGATTATTGGCAAAGAGAACACACATGTTTTTCAGTCAATAGCTTTTCTTGCTCTTTAACGTTTTTATTGGTGTTATTTTGGAAGTGATAAGACCTGATTTGGATGGCGGGAGGATACACTTCGCCACCGGAGGACGTTGGACCTTTAAATCAGGTGACTTCTAGTAAAATTAGCGAGTTTTCTTCCCGGTGTATTGTGTTTCCGGGACTCGCGTTTACCGTGATAAGCGCCTTAGTTAGTTGGTTTAGGTCAACTCGGTGCTACCTAGGACTAATTTCTCTTTCTGTTTCTGTCCACAGGTCTGTATGACGCTAGGTTGTGACGTCACAGTTCCAGAGAATTAGTATTCTCTCCACCATGGTTCCATTTCCTACTAACACTGTTAGGTTATCTAACCAATTGAAAATTATGCCCAGTGAGTTGGAGGCCTGATATAAAGGTCTTCTCACTTTGCCCTCTTGTTCCAATTCCTTCCCCTTGAGGTGGAGAGAGTTAAGAGGCGTGCAGATGGTGGAGTTTCCGGTTCGTCACGTTGGATGGTTTGTCTATACAAAGTGTCAGGTATCTAGTTATTGATAATTTGGTGATGTTAATTATTGTAAACAATCAAAGGGAGATAATTAACATTTTTGCCAGTAAAGAGTTATCTATATGTATCTGATGGTTGTGTAGTCAACTTATCCATTCAGCATACAATTCGTCTTTGCACTTGGATGTTTTGTTGGGATCGAATTTTTCCTGTCACGGGATTTATGACGTCATAATCAGCTGGCTATGTATTTATTAGCAATTCAAGCGCTAGGCTGGTTTTTGATGTATATTGATCTTTATGATCGTTTTCCTTCTCCTTGAGTTGGATTGAGTTTCTAAGCTTAACTAGTTGCTCATACTCCTTGTCCTTTGCCCTGTTTCAGGGACCGGGTTGCGCGTCCTGTGGACGTTTTATGCATGTCAAGTTCTGGCCGCATCTGTGTTTTAGATGTAGCCCTTGTGGTCCATTGATTAATTGTGACATATGTAAGCACTGGGGGGGCGAATTAATGTCCGAATTCTTGTGCTGCTTACAGGCGACGGACAAGGTGGTAGTGGAGGAGAAGAAGATGAAGCGGAAACGAGAGGTTGTAAGTGAGAAGGGTAAGGGGAAGGTCTCGTCCGCGGTGGATATGGAGACCTTTCGGACCGAGATGTTGGGAGAGATGAGGAGGACAATAAAAGATTTGGTTCCAGGGTTGCTTCGTGGCATGCTTCCTGGACCAGATCCTTTATTGTCCTCTTCATCGGCTTCGGAGCAGGTAATCCCCGCCTCTGGATCGATTTTCCTTAGTCCGCTTCCGTTGTCCGACGATTCAGAGGTGGCCCCATTAGAGGGGGCGTTCCACGGCCCTGGCAGCAGGCTTATTGCCGCGCCGATAGGGGACCGTGGACGGTTGTCGCTGGAACCCGCTGGCTGCTTATCAGTCCAGGGGTATCCGCACGCCGCGGTGGCCAGTACCTCCTATGGCACCGTTCCTGGTCAGCCCGGGTTAGCTCTCTTTGCTGACCCGGGGTCTAATCTTTCTGACCAGGGTGATGAGGATTACCTGCTGGGGTCGCCGTCTGACGACGCGGACATGGATGAAGACGTTTGTGCACCCCTCGCGGGGAATACAGGCGCTTTTTTCCACGGTATTACTCACCCTGGAGTAAGGTCCGCGGTTCAGGTGGTGGCCCAGGGCGCTGCTGATGGCCAGCGGTACCGCATACCTCGGCTTGCCGAGAGTGTAGCTGGTGCTGGCCGGGCCCGTGGTAGGGCTATATATACCCCGCGCTCTACCGCGGTGCCTGCTCCTGGTCAAACCAGTGATATTCTCATGCCGGTGCTGTCAGGCCCGCATGTTTTCCCTGGCTTGCCAGGTGTATCAGCGTACCCGCCGTCTAGTTCTGCTTGCGCTCAGGAGGAAGACGAAGGACCCCGTCTTGTAGAGCGCTCGCAGTTAGCCACGGAGGAGGATTGGTATGACGCTTGCCAGTGGTTGGTGAGCGTTAGGCCTGATCTGCCCGTGGAGCAGTCGGCTAGCCACCGTGTTCACACGCCGTGGTTAGCTGGGAAACCAACTGCTAACGCTATGCCTTCTCTGCCGCTGGCGGAGCATGTCGTTGACATGTTCAAGGCGGCGGAGGCGTCCATTAACACGAGTGGACGTCTCGCGAAGGCCCCTCGCGAGGTGGCCAAGCGTTGTCGCATCGTGCCCCTGGACTACCAGCGGTACGGTGTGGTACCCAAGCCCAGCGTGGATGACCGCGCGGCTTTGGGTGAGGATACGCGGCCAGGATCCCGTTCTGACGCGGGGGTCTTGTGCGCGAACGCGTTGCGTTCGGCGAATACCGCGTTGCGTGATGCGGAGGAGAGTGGGAGGGCTTCGATTGCCGCTCTGTCCCACGTCTCCCAGCTGTTACAGGGGGTAGTAACGGCATCCGCATCGCGCCAGCCAGGCCCGCTCGCGGTCCAGCGAACCATCCAGGATGGTATTAACCTGGCGCTGGACTGTATGACGCGGGCGGTGACCAGGAGTGTCAGGGCAAGACGCACATTTGCCCTGGACAATCTGTGCCCGTCTCAGGACCTGTATAATAGGCTACTCCGTACGCCTATGACGGGTCCTGGTCTTTTTGGAGGTGAGGGATGTCGCCACCTCCAGGAGACGGTCACCCTGGTGAATAACCAGAGGGCGCTGCGCGAACAGTTTGAGGTACTGCGTCGTGCTAACGTTCGCGCCGCGGCCCCTGCGTATCGTCCCCTGCAGGCTCGAGGTGGTGCTGGCCAAGTCAGAGGCCAGCCGCCGTCGCAGCGCCGGCCTCGGCCGCGTGCGATTCGGCCAGCAGTGAGGGGGGCGCAGGCTCCTCAGCCGCCGTCAGCCAGGCAGCCGCCCGTGCACCGAGGTGCGCGCGGGGCGGGGCGGGTCGCGCGAGGATCTGGGCGTGGTTATCGTTCCTGACAGGGCGCTTACCGCGGTAAGGACCACGCCGGTGTGTATGGCGACGGAGACAGTGCCGCTCTTGCATGCCTTGTGTCCACCGCGGTCCCTAGGTGGACCGGTGGGAGGCCGGCTAGCCGACCACATGCAAGAGTGGGAACGGTTAACTCAGGACCGTTTAGTCTTGCGATGGCTTTCCGTGGGGTATCATCCAGAGTGGATGACAGGCCCGCCGTCGCGACTGTCTCTGGTGCCAATCTGGACTCCCGTTCCGAGAGATCCAGATCAAAGGTTGTGTATCGAGGAGGAGATAAATTCCCTCGTACAAAAAGGAGCTATTCAGCCGGCACAAAGGTGTCCGGGCTTCTATTCAACCCTGTTCTTGGTAACAAAACGCACCGGTGGGTGGAGACCGATTCTCAACCTCAAGCCATTGAACAAGTTCATCGAGACGCCCAGTTTCAAGATGGAAACGGTGCGCTCGGTGTTGGCGGGGTTGGAGAGGGGGATGTGGACGGCGTCGATAGATTTGAAGGACGCTTATTTCCACATCCCCATCCACAGGAGTTTCTGTCGCTTCCTGAGATTTGCATTCCAGGGCAGACAGTGGGAATTCAGGGTGTTGCCCTTCGGAATTTCCACGGCTCCTCGGGTTTTCACCCGTGTGGTTCTTGCGATCACAGCATACCTCCGCAGGAGAAGCATAGCAGTCCACACGTACATAGACGACTGGCTGTTGAAAGCGCACACCCGGGAAAGTTTGTCCGCCAATCTGGAGATTGTTTTGAAAATTCTCACAGACTTGGGCTGGATGATCAATTTCCCAAAATCAGAGCTGACTCCATCCCAGAAGTTTGTTTACCTGGGGATGTTCTTCGATCTGGAGACAGGATATGTTTATCCTACTCAGGAGAGGGTTCAAATACTCATCTCGTTGATTCAGTCAGTGTGCGACAGTCGTCATGTCCTGGCACGGGTTTACTTGAGAATGCTGGGGTTGATGGTTTCGTTGGAACCAGTCATTCCTCAGGCCGCCTTACGCAGGCGGCCGATCCAGTTGTTTCTCATGACACAATGGACCCAGAGTACAGGTTCGCTGGACTCGAATGTGTCAGTGTTGGCGCCTCTGATTCACCACCTGCAATGGTGGTTGAATACAGAGAATCTCTTACCGGGGGTTTTGCTAACCCCTCCCCACCCTCAGGTGACTGTGTATACAGATGCATCGATGGAGGGCTGGGGAGCTTGCCTGGAAGAATCCACGATATCAGGGCTTTGGAATCTGGAACAGTCACAGGAACATATAAATCTACTGGAGCTAAGAGCAGTAGTCCTGGGCCTGGAACATTTCTTACAGAAAGTTCAGGGCAAGATTGTTCTTATTCGTTCAGACAACTCAACAGTTGTGACTTACATAAACCGCCAGGGCGGAACGAAGTCGCCCAGTCTCTGTATGATGACATGGAAACTGCTATGTTGGTGTCTGGATCACCAGATTACCTTGAAAGCAGTTCATATTCCGGGAAGGTTAAACCTGCTTGCAGACTCATTGAGCCGAAGGATGAGTGTTTTACCCACGGAATGGCAACTAAATCAATGTGTGGCGGATCGTCTGTTCGACCATTGGGGGAAACCCAACATCGATTTGTTCGCAACGAAGGAGAATGCGAAGATGACGACGTACGTCTCTCCGATTCCGGATCCAAGCGCTTTCGCAACAGATGCGTTAGCTATCAGCTGGGGGAGAATGTATGCATACGCATTCCCTCCAGCAATCCTGATTCCAAAAATTCTTCAGAAAATCAGACAAGAGGAATGCCAAGTGCTTCTGATCGCCCCGGATTGGCCAAGCCGATCATGGTATACGGATCTGCTGGACCTTCTGGTCTGCAATCCGGTTCCTCTGCCTCTGATGGACGATATTATCTTCCAGGGCAAGGCCCTTCACAACAATCCGTCAATGTTCAGATTGACTGCGTGGATGTTGTCAAGGAATCTAGAATTAAGGAGGGCTTTTCTGAGCAAGCAGCCATGTTTATGGCCAAAGCCAGGAGGGGGTCAACCTCCAGAGCATATAATTATAAAATCAACAGATTTGCAGAATGGTGCTCAAAAAGATGTATTGATCCAATGGATTCATCTATTCAAGTAGTAGCTGATTTCCTCTGTCACCTCTATGATGCCTATAGCCTCAAGCCTAACTCTATTGCTGGTTATAAGTCAGCATTAATGTCTGTTATTCCTTGCTTGGCTAAGAGGGGAAGTGATGAAGTAAATACATTGAATGTATTAATTAAAGGCATGGGCAATCTAAGACCAAGGAATCCTCCTGTGATTCCGTCTTGGAGTTTATCGCTAGTGCTTCAAGTACTAGGTGATAAGCCTTTTGAACCACTTAGTTCCATTTCTATGAAACTATTAACACTGAAGACTGTGTTTTTAATTGCTGCGGCCTCGGCTAGGCGTAGGAGTGAGATTCATGCCTTATCAGCCGAGGATGACCGTTTTGTGGTTTCAGGGGAAGGCCTTAAGCTGCTACCTAGGGTTAATTTCTTGGCTAAAAATCAGTCGTTGAAATATCCAGGTCAACCTATTATTTTGCCTGCTTTAACTAGATATGATCCTAATTCTAAAGCATGGTGTCCCGTCCGGGCGCTGCGCCGGTACAAACAACGTACGGCGGCATGGCGCACCGACCAGTCAGCGTTATGGTTGTCATATATTGAACCCCATGGGAGGGCTTCTAAGGACACCATTTCCAGGTGGATTGTGGAATGCATTCAGTTTTGCCATAAATCCGCCACCGGGAAGCAGGTTGACGTGGCCAAGGCTCACAGTGTCCGCGGCGTAGTGACATCCACGGCCCTATTTAATGGGGTCCCTGTGGATGATATTATGTCGGTGGCTCAGTGGCACTGTGAGTCAAGTTTTACAGACCATTATCTCCGTGACACCTCTAATCCTCTCGCCTTGTCGGTTTTGAAAAAATAAATCGGTTTATATTTTTTGAGGTGATTTCCTCATTACTTATATATATCACAATTAATTTATGGAAACACCCACTTTTTTGGGCCTGCATCAGTCTTTACCGATGGGAAGATGATGTCAGCAGCCATTTTCAACAAGGTCAGTCTTGTTCATGTGTTGTCCGTTGTTGATTGTATTGTCACGATTACCCGTTATTAATATGGTGATGGTTTGTGTATTTGTGTGGTTCATTGTTGAGAGTTACGAAAATGGAGCTTTTTCGTCTCTGTCCTGTAGTACATGGCACTTGTACGTAGAGAGCGTATAGGACATTGAGGTCAGTCGACTCTTCCTCCCAGGAAGGAGGGGGGGGGAGCGCATATGACATTCGGTCATCTCTCATACATCGGTCGTGTTATCCGATGGTTAGTCAAATCCTGACTGTTTTTTCTTACAGTTTCAGAAGTTTAAGTGCCTTAAACGCAGAAAAGCGTATTGGGATGAGCTGGTCTTTTGACCTCGCCTCCCTCCCGCCAGATTCACTTTCGAATTCTGGCAATATCAAAAGTATTAGGGAGGTAAGTATACTCTTGAAGTGAAATAAACGAAATCTAGGATTTCTTTTTTCACGAGAGAGTTGATACTTACCTCCCTAGATACGGACCCGGCCTCTCCACCCCACAGAGGCTCGGTCTTCAGGCTCTTAATAGTTGCATGTGTGTCAGCCAATAATCTAGTCAGAGGAAGTGCTAGTCTGCGCATGCGCGGTGGTGGGGCTGGCATCCGCCAGACTACGCTCTGACTCCCTGCCCACTAGGGGCGCCTAACTGTTTTAATCTGAGTGTTTATTGAGTGAAAGCGAATATTTAGCAATATCAAAAGTATTAGGGAGGTAAGTATCAACTCTCTCGTGAAAAAAGAAATCCTAGATTTCGTTTATACCACTTGGGAACTCCTAATTTCAGGGATGCCATGAGAAACACTGCATGTACGGGAGTTACCCATATGCTTGCGGAGTGCAAGAGGACATTTATATTTGGCTCAACACCCAAGGGTGAAGGGGATGTGGTGGCAGGGTCAAAAGGTCAAAGCGATGACTGGGAATTTGCGATAGCGCTTCATTGACTGTCCAATCTAGTTATCCAATGATGTCAATTCAGATATGTCAATCAAGCCTGAATCACGTTCATTATGCAACTGATGGCATACAAAATTAATGTACATTCACAAGGCATAAATTTTGATGTTGATCAACCATGATGATTAACCACGTTATCACTAAATTTGTTCAAGAAAATCTAAATATTTGGTTATTGAATAGTCCATTTGTAGGCCAAGATAAGGCTATTTTAAAATATTTACCAAATTACCACTGGAATAACTGACTGGGTCAATTTTCAAAAACCGTTTTCTCTTGGCCTGCAAATGGACATTCCTCAAGACCGTTGCAGAGGCCAGTTTTGATCAGCTTCGCCATGAATATATTAACCCTTTAATATTCAAATGTTGTTAACAAAATAAGAATATTTGCTTAGTGAATGTCTATTTGACAGCCAAGAGAAGACAATTTTTGAAAATTTACCACTGGAATGACTGGCTCGGTTCCCGAGCCAGTCATTCCAGTGATAAAATTTCAAAAAATTGTCTTCTCTTGTCCTGCAAATGGACATTCCAGAAGACCAGTATTAAAGGGTTAAATGGTAAAATTTGAACATGAATTGGCTGATCAATTTACCTATCTACGTTATACCTCTATGTTTCAGACAAGCTGGTCCTGATTGTAAAGCTAAAATTGTAGCCGTCGACCTTCAGAAAATGGCACCACTTCCCGGGGTGATCCAAATACAGGGTGATATCACTAAGGTATTAACACTTGGAATATAATGAGATAATATGCGGAAGAAAATGATTAATTGGCATAGTTGACATGTGTCACCATTTCCATTTTAGTATCACTTTAACTTGAATCCTCAAATTCGTTCAAGAAAATTTCAATTTTCACAAAATTTCCATTTGCAGATGAAGAGAAGACTATTTTTAAACATTTACCACTGGAATGACTGACTTAATTATCGAGCCAGTCATTCCAGTGGTAAATTTTCAAAAATAGTGTTCTCTTGGTCTGCAAATGGACAATTCTCCAGACATCTGCAGAAACCGTTTTTGGCTGATATTAGAGTTAAAGGGTTCCCTTGAAATTCCAGTGTCTTATTTCAAGACAACTATATTAGGTTTAAAATATTTAACACAATATTTCTTACATAATATTGTATTTGTTATTTCTGGTCAATTGATTATTGAATAGTCCATTTGCAGGCCAAGATAATACTATTATTGAATATTTACCACTGGAATAACTGGCTCTAAATTTATGTTACGGGTTGATAAAGCTTGTAAAATTGTGGAGACGATTTATTAAAATAAGTATTTTAAAAATGAGACTGCTAAAATCTTTAATCTGCACATCGAAATTGTGATAAGGGAGATAACTCAATCACTTCTTAATCATTTCTGCTTAATATTCACTGGAGTTCTTTCCCTTCATCATTGAAATGCAGTTATGGTTTAACCTGTTCATCAATCTCAGTTCACCTTTCCAGAGTATCCATCTGTCATCTGACGTCATAATCAGCTAAGCGGCGTGTAGGATGACATCATAATCATTATGTCATAAATTATTCTATTTGACCCGTCTAACTCTTAATAGTCCGACACGTACGAATTGTATGTCTCTACTATTTAATAAACATGCTGTTTAAAATTTTGAAACTAATTTGACTGAACGCTGTTAGGCAGCAACAGCAACCAGTCAAATTAGTTCCAAAATATTCAATAGTTTACTGTATAGTTTTCTGGAAATTGATATTCAGGGAGTTCAGAGATCAATCGATCCCAACCTGGGCGAGGTGTGGATGGAGCTTAGCTAGAGATGGGTGGGGCATACCTAAAAATGGAAATGTCCAATGAGTTCAATATTTCTAGTTTAATTACTTTCAGAACTTACTGTATGTGTGACATGACTGATATTTCAGGCTTCAATGGGTAAAACAGTGACAGCATTTGAACAATTAATTTTTGTAATTGCATTCATAGCAAATTAATTATGAAGAATTTGGCCTGAAGAAAATTCTCATATTTTTGTGAAAATCAAAGATTTTATATAAGCTAATATTATATAAATCAAAGTTCAAATAAAAACATAACTCATTGAAATTGTCATAAGGGCGATAACTCAACTACTATAATCATTTCTACAGAATATTCACATGAGTTATTTCCCTTGATCAGGTTTCAGAAGGGGTTTAGTTGTGGAAAACTTTGTAATCAAAAATTACTTCTGTAGTGGTCTTGCGATATGTTTCTTTGCAAACCAAGAGAAGTCTATTTTTGAACGTTTACCACTGGAATGAATGGCTCGAAAACTAAGCCAGTCATTTCAGTGATAAATTTTCAAATATAATCTTGATCTACAAATGGCCATTTACTATGAGAAAAGAACAAATTTGAGGATTAACCATTTAAGCATTATATGCATAATGTGCAGTTAACATTCTCATATAAATTATGAGCCTGTGCGATTAAATCGAAAATCGTGATTATTTTTTAGTGGTTCTTCATAACATATTGTAAAACCTATCTTTTAGTTGATCTTTAACCCTTACCCCTCTGGTGTCAATATTTTAAATCTTTAGATCAAATTAGAAGATGAACTGGTGTTAATTTTTCAACAAATTTGGTGGGAGATGGTGCTGTTGTAAACAGCAACGTCTTCCACCAAAATTGTTTAAAAATGTACAGCAGTTTCTTTGATATTGAGACAGTAAAAGATAGAATATCGATATCAAAGGAGTAACAGTTAATGTGGTCAGTCATGAAAATTGACATTTTGCTCAGCGAATGTATGTCGATTTGCAGACAAAGAGAAGACTATTTTTCAAAATGTATCACTGGAATAACTGGTTTGACTCTTACAGACCAGAATCAAAAATTCTTTATGACATAGGGAATATTCTGTTTAATATTTTGAGACTAATTTGACTGGGGGATGTTATTGCCTGTGGCAGAATCAACGAAATCTAATCTGATAATCGTATGTATAAGTAGTTTTTTAGCTCGGCTGACTTATCAGTCAGCTGAGAAGTCAGCTGAGATATAGCGCTCATTCTCTGTCTGGCATCCATCTGTGTCTGTCTGTCTGTCTCTACCTTCTGCGTTGTCAACAACAGTGGCTGGTTTTGTTATTTCTGTGCAGATTTAGTTTAACCATGGCCAAAACGTTCCTATATTCATCTAATTTATCCATTACGAAAATGAGCCGGATTCGATAACAGACAGCGGAGTGCAAATTTTCTGCGATATGGCATGTATGGGACCCAGTTGAAAAAGACATTACTTTGGTGTCACTTGTCGTAAATTTTAGCGCTACACTGTATTGACTTCTAACCTGGCAAGTGGGTGGGTGCCTAGAGACATAAGCTACCACCCGTATAAGAACTGGGTCAGTCTGACCTAGTTTATTGATACATGTAATATATGTCAAAGGTTAATTTTCCCATTGGAACCAATAGTAAAATATTTGGGCTGTAGTTTTCCAGACTTTCATACACAGTAACCAAACTTGTTGTATGGTTGCATTCTTGGCTAAGGGCTTGTTAGCTCAAAGGGCTAGAATGACCAAGTGAGCTTATGCCATAGCGACCATCCATTGTCTGTCCGTCGCCCATTCACCAAAAGATGTCATTTGACCAATTTAACCGGTGGCCATCTTGGATTTTGAGATGATTTTAGAAACATCTTTAATAATCTTCTGAAACCGCCTGGCAAATTGATGAGAAACTTGAAACTTCATCTAGGGCAATATATGAACCAAATTTGTTCAAGAGAATCTGATTGGTTGATTTGCTAATTTACTATTTTTTTAAACCTGTTTAAATATTTCTGTAACAACTTGTTAAGAGTATAGGTCAAATGTTAAATGTGAATCATATTAGAACGAATAATAAAACATTTAGCCAGCACATTAAGTATTATTATTAGCTAATTCAGGACAGAAATTCTCGATAAAGCTTGCAGTCTCTGTATTAGACAGTTGAGTGTCAAAGCCCTTGAGCCTCTTGTTTAATTGCTTCATAGGGCTGCTGAAAATGTGTACAAACTACTGAAATTCAGTGATGAAAATGTGATGTTATGACTGAAAGTCCTTGTTTTGCTCATGAAATTACTGATTGCGTTTACATGGTCTAAGAAGGCCTGGCCTTATACAGAAATATTCCTTTCTCACGAACATTTTGTTAATGTAATAAGTTGAATATTGAATATTTTGAATTTAATTTGTTGAGAAATTGTTGCTCGCTTAGGTATGAGAAAGTTCCAGTTAAATTAGTTTCAAAATAATAAATAGCTTACCTGTGTACTTGTAGTTGGTTTTGCATGACACTAAATTAGAGTAAGCATAAGTGATTGACCTCTATATTTCGAGGAATCTCGGCAATGACCATTCTGATTGGTTGAAAATTAAAGGGATATTCCACTGGGGGATTTTATGCATCTGACGTAAAGTACTAATTTTCCGCATTAATTTGAGACCAAGAGCACAATTTTATGGCAACAAATAAAAAAGATATCCTCAATTTAAATTGCTAAAGTAACCAGTAGATAGAGGCGCCATTTTGGACAAGCAGCTGACGTCACCGACACACCTACTCTGATTGCCCGATCGAGGATAGCCGTAACCTGGGGAGGTAAATCTTGCATCTCGTGGATAATTAGCCTACTGGCTAAACAACTGACACTTTGCCACAGTGTTTGGAGGAAATTAAAGTGCAATTAGTGTCCCGATGATCGCGCAAGTCACTGTAGTGCTAAATTGTCAAAAACTGTTTTCTTATGGGCAATTTCTGTTTTTAAAAAACATTGAAGGGTTATGCAATCAACCAGCTACAACAAATTCTTGAAAAATATGTTAGTTGAATAAATGTTGAATGTAATTTCTCTGAAAGCTATTGCTATTGCAACTTCTGCTTCCAGTCAAATTCCAGTTTCAAAATATTCAACAGGCAGTAAATATGGGTCAACATTAAAAAATTTGGGATCAATTAGTTAACTCTTTCTAGGACAGAAAAGCAGAAAGCTTAAAATCTACCCTGCATAGGCCTATTGTGTGAAACTAATTAGTTTGGACGCTACTGCAACTGAATTTAATTCAGAATATTCAACACTCTGCGTAGTTATTTTAAAATTGGGAGTAAACGTTGTAAATGATTAACAACGCTGGGTTTCAATAGTGTGAAAGCACTAAACTACTAATTATGTCTAGCGTACACTTGTCATTATTTACTAGCTGTCACCTCCTATCGTCTACGAAGTAAGCCGCTAAGCGGTTGCCTATAATTGACCGACCTGACAATCAGAGACATCGTTTCATTTTGGTTTGCAAATCCCGTTTTACAATTGATGCAAGCAAATACGGCGTTAATTGTCGAGTTTGATTCTGTTATATTAAAATTAAGTACCGCGCCTTTTGTTTTGAAATGCATGACACATTATTTTAAAATTATACAGTCTATATGTTCTAAACTTGTGTCTTCCAGATTTAAATGTGGAAGATATCCATCCAGTGCCGATGTTATGAAGCCATCTTTCAGTTAGCACCTTTTCATGCGGATGCTTCTGTGGATCCGGTATCTGAAAATGTGAATTGCCGTACCCTTTCCATGCTCGTTTCTATTACTGCAAGCCCATGGTTGACATGCGGACATGATGCGATTTAACCATTTCACGCCAGCACTGGCCTCTGCAATCGTCAAGTTGAGGACGCAGGTCAAAAGAAGGCTATTTTGAGAATTTACAACTAAAACGACTGTCTCAGTAACAGAACCAGCCATTCCAGTGGTCAGTTTAAAAAAATAGTCTTTGCTTGGCCTGCAAATGGCCATTCAATAAGGAAATATTCTGATTTTCCTGACAGAATTTGGTCATTAAAGGGTTAATTAATATTCGGCCTTCATAACGCGAAGTAAACAGGTAAATCTAAAAGCGCTGGCGATATTTTGCTGGTGTGTCGTTGATGTCATAATCTCGCGGTTTCTCGCTCTCGTTGCGAGAAAATGGATGCGCCCAGGAGTCATGTTTTCGAGCGTTTTGAGCATATTCATTTTATTATTTCTCGGCAATGGAACAGTGTATTTTATATTTTTTTGCGGCAACTATTTCGGATTATAGTATATTTTTAGTTGATTTATTCCCGATTTTCACTGGAATTTCCCTTTAATAATGGCAGCAGACGAAATGTGTCAACATTTGCACCACTATACCCGTACCACGGGAATTCCTGACTCGACTACTGAGATAGTGATTCCAGTGGTAAATTTGTAAAAAAAATAGTCTGCAAGTGGACATTCAATAAGCAATAATTTAGATCTTGATCAATCTTGTCCATTAACTGTGTCGCTGCTGCAAGCCAACAGACAATAATTTCAATGAGAAAAAATCCTGACTTCCTGAATATTTTGAAAACGGTGTCACAGAAATTTAAGCCACCAACACTTCATTGAAATCGTTTTCAAAATATTTCGTAAGTCAATAGATCTAATGAGAAAACTATTTTTTTTAATTTACCACTGAAATGACTGGCTCGATAAACTCTCCTGGTCTGCAAATGGACATTTTTTATGAAAAGAGAAAATTTCAATTTTCATTAAAAGATTCGAAGGTTAAAGGGGTAAACATGTATATTCCATCACCTGAATAGTTAGTACGCTGTTAACCGGTCATATGCTTTATGTTTTTCAGAAGTCCACAGCTGAAGAGATAATTAGTCATTTTGAGGGTGAGAAATCAGACTTGGTTATCTGTGACGGTGCTCCAGATGGTAAGTGTAGAAGGCAGCAATTTTTTTGTTTTCTAATACATGAAACAGATCAACAGTGTTTGCACCTGTTGGGACACTACATTAGTACAAGTACTGTCAAAGGACTCGCATGCATGCACATACCGACATATGCATACCTGATACACGCATGTATCAATGTAAGTTATAATAATTCAGTCGAGGTGTTGTTGATATGGAAAGTGAAAAAAATGTTGTTAGATCCTATATATGTTTCCCCAGTATAAGTGTATAGAGATATATAGCAGTGGTCCACCCACGCTTTGCCCATGTTGGGATCAATCGAACCCTAAACTTCATGAATCTCAATTGCCAGGATACTATACTTGTAAGCGGTAGCATATTTTGAAACTAATTTGACTGGGTGCTCTTGCTGCCTGTGGCAGCAACAGCACCCAGTCAAATTAGTTTCAAAATATTCAACAAAATGGTTATTTAAATAGTAAAGACATAAAATTTGTACACATGACACACTTACAATTCATGACAGATTTTGATATGACATCTCATCCATTATGCATTTTGATTGTGACATCATGTATCAGCCTACATACATGTGACATAATTCATTATAACATCATATACTTGAGTGACAGATTGAATTCATCTGACCTAGTCCTCGCTGAGACAAGCGAGTCATGGCTCTCCTCTCCCTTCAGGGTTCCCATAACCTTGAAAAACCCTGAAATAAAATATTGCATTTCAAGGCCTTGAAAGTCCTTAAATTTACCCGGAATTGAAAATTTCCTTGAAAAACCTTTGAATTTACCATTGTCCAACATCCACGGCTATGGCCGACCAAGCGAAACTGTCATGAAGGCTGGAACAGATGACTAGAATGGGAGGTAAAGTAGTCCATCCCTTAAATAAAGTCCGGGAAAATTAATTTTGTTGACCGTAAAATCCTTGAAAAACCTTTGAATTCTATTTTCAACAATTTGTGAGAACCCTGCTGCGGCTTTTGTTCTCGTCTGAAGTTAAATACAGATGGGTACACATTGCTTGCCTTCATTGCTTAGTAACAATGATAGAATATAGATGAGTAATCATACTACATGCTTCACTGGTTTAAATTTCCCCTCCAGAATTATCATGGAGAGGCCTGTTGACTAGGTTAGAGAAATTGTGTTGTCTCCAAATGATAACTCAAGGTGGAAATCTCGATTAAACTTGACATGTATGTTCTCTTTGAGAACTGTTCTGATTTTGAGACAACGTGGAAACAGTCAAGGTCATCTTGACTCAATTAAAGAAATCAGGTTGTACATAGATTTTAACAATTTCTGCTCGTTGTTCTTGTTTTTATTGATCCACAGTCATTGTTTATAAGTAACACCACTTTAACACTCCAGCCGCTCAAAAGCTGCTTCTACAGATGCCTTGAGAAATTCCATTTTTCAGACCAAGAGAAGACTATTTTTGAAAATTTACCACTAGAACGAGCCAGACATTCCCCTGATAAATTATCAAAAAAATCTCTTGCTCTGCAAATGCGCATTTTCTATGAGAAAATTTTAATTTTCTTGGACAAATTTGATGCTTAAAGAGTTAACCATTTCACTGCTGAATTCCTGAAAAAGTACATTCTTTCTGATATAAAACTTACTCTGTTGAATACTTTGAAATTAATTTGACTGGAAGCCGTTGCTGCCTAATGCAGCAACTGCTTCCAGTCAAATTAATTTCAAAACATTCAACAGTTTTCTTGTATGGTTACCTTGAAAATGAGATATGGGAGTTCATCGGTGAAAGACTTAACTTTTAAAGTTTGCTGGCCAACCGGGCCAGCAAAGTTCAAAAGTAGCTAGCCCGACAAGAATATAACTGGCCCGAAAGCTTCACCTCTACACGTTTTTGCAAATTTAAATTCTGTTATGTAATATATCGCGGTCAAAATGCACCGTTATTGTCTATGAATCAATGAAGTAGCCTGTAAAATGCTACGATTTTGGACGTGGTTTACCATTACTTGTGAGTTGTGATCGGTCAGAAATGCCACCTCCGGTTATTTCTTTAGGCCTATATTGCCAACACAATACCGCAAAAACACTATCGTTCTGAACGTACATATATGCATATGTGTGTCTCACTTAGAAAATTTACTGTGTAGAAATTTTAACTGACCCACCGGACTAGTTACTTGAATTTTTAACTGACCCACTGTAAAAGCCACTGGCCAAAACCAAAGTCGACCTCTGTTTATCTTGATGTTGTTTATGTTTCAGTGACTGGTCTGCATGATATTGATGAGTATGTTCAAGCACAGCTTCTACTTGCTGTGAGTATGAAGTCTGTTTGATGGAAAATTCTGAAACGTCTTCTTTAGTGGAAATTTAGATGACAAATTTAAAACAGACGTGTACATTAAATGACTCTGGGTGAGCTTTCAGTCAGGTGATCAACAACTTCCAATTGGACCAAGAAAAAAGTACTTTAAAAAAATGAACACCGAAATGACTTGCTTGATAACTGAACCAGTCAGTCGAGTGATAAATTCACAAGAATAGTGTTCTCTTGGCTGACAAATTGACACTTTCAATGAGAAATATAAATTTTCTTATCTTGACAAAATTTGGCCATTAATGGGATAAGAGATCACTTGTGATAAACAATGTCTTTTAGTTATCATGATAAATGGCAAACGTAATGGATGGATCCGATCTGTCGCTCATGTATCTGATGTCATAATCAAATATGTCACTGGTTAGCTGATTTCATAATGAAAAAAATGTAACTTCGCATGAAGAGCAACCTCTGTCAGAATGGTGTATAAATTGTACTTTTTTGATGAATTTAGAAATGTAATAACCGTTCTGTTGAATATTTTGAAACTAATTTAACTGGGTGCTGTTGCTGCCATAAGTAGTTACATTGAAATTTAGATTCTCAGACTTCAAGTTTTAAAGTTTGAAATCAATTCCAACATGCGTAAAAAGTGGTCCGAGCTTAAGTAGAAATTGGTGGGCCATAGCTAGAAATGGCTCCCTCTACTCTGAAATAGGACGCAGAAGTTTCAATTAGCGGATGCCTCGGGCCCTGTGCAAGTGCCAAACCTTTCTTTCCTTTACTTTCTCACCCCTTTATTGAATCTATAGCAGACCAATGCCATAAGGAGTAAGTTGTTGACTTGGTGCTTAACAGGTAAATCTATGATATAAATGTATATTTTTCAGGCTCTGAATATTACAACACACGTCTTAAAACCTGGAGGTACATTTGTCGCAAAGGTATGTTTAATCCAGTTTGTTAACTCTGTAATCAGCAAATTTGTTCCAAAAAAATCTAAATTTTTCTCATAAAAACTGTCCATTTCCAGGCCAAGAGAAGATAATTTTTGACAATTATCACAGGAATGACTGGCTCGGTCATCGAGCCAGTCATTCCAGTGGTAAATTTTAAAAAAATAGACTTATCTTGGTCTGCAAATGGATATTTCTCAAGACTACTGCATCAGAAGGCATTTTTGACCAGCTTGAGTGTTAAAGGGTGAAGCATTTCAGCACTACAGACCTGATACATGTGCAACAACCTCTTTAAATCTTAAATCATCAAGAATACTCCAGATTAGTTAACCCTTTCCCAAATCCATGAAAAAGTTAATTCTTTGAGATATAATTCTTGAAGATGTGAAAATAAGTGTATCAATGGCTTCCAGTGATATTAACTTCAATTATTCAACAGATTTCCTATTTGTTTGCCCTGACATTGAGATACATGGAATTTGTCGGTGAAAGGGTTAATAAAATCTAAGTTTGTGCTTAGGGGATGTGAATATGCAGGCCATGAGGAGGATACTTTCTAAAGTTTGCCAATTGAATGATTGTCGGGGTTATAAAGCATTCACAGAATAAGTTCTCTCAATAAGTGCAGGGTTAGACAATGTGTGATTGGGTCTATTTTGCTTGGTTTTGCATTGGTTATCCTGGTTGCCATGATGATAAAGAGTAAGCTATTCTGTACATGCCCTTATACAACAGACAGTACATTAAAATTGCGATAAGGGAGATCACTCTGCTTCTTAATAATTATATATTCATAATTGTCACGAGTTATGTACCTTGAATGTGTAAAATGTAATTTTTGGAAAGAATAATTTTTTTAATTTACCACTGGAATGACTTTCTTGATTTTCTTTGTATGCCTTCTTCTAAAGGTACTGTTACCGTAATTTCTCGACTAACGGCCGCCCTCGAATATAGGACGCTGTCCCAAATTTGACCAAAATCCACCCAAAAAACTTGTGTTCAAGTATAAGACGCTGTTAAATTTAGAAAAAAACATACCTTTAAAAAATCGAAAATTGGTATAAAAAATAACCATCACTCAGGGCTTTGTTTAATGCATGACTAAAATTATCATGGTGGAAGAGAAATTATTAAATAGGACCGCCTAAATATTGTGTATCTTCAATAAAGATTGTTTATTACATCAAAATCAATCTAATTTTAGCATAAAATGTCTCCTTGAAAACATAGAAATCGTGTGATAGAAACAGATTGTAATGGCTCTTTTGCATTTGGAGGCGCTGTGTGATCTTATGCGCTAACAGGAGTTGGTTATCTGGCTCTTTTGTGATTGGAGATGATGTGTAATGTTATGCGTTAACGGGAGTTGGTTATAAAACTGGTACGGGAATATTCAGATGGTGACTAGTTGTAATGACTCTTTTGCGTTGGGAGGTGCTGTGTGATCTTATGCGCTAACAGGAGTTGGTTATCTGGCTCTTTTGTGATTGGAGATGATGTGTAATGTTATGCGTTAACGGGAGTTGGTTATAAAACTGGTATGGGAATATTCAGATGGTCACTAATTGTAATGACTCTTTTGCGTTGGGAGGCGCTGTGTGATCTTATGCGCTAACGGGAGTTGGTTATCTGGCTCTTGTGATTGGAGGCGCTGTGTAATCTTATGCGCTAACGGGAGTTGGTTATCAAACGGGTACAGGAACATTCAGTTCCTATCGCGCAATGATGATATATAGCAATTTTCGAGTCCAGAATATTTAGATCCGAGTACTCGCTCTAATTAGAATAAAGATCTTTTGCGATTGGAGGCGAATCACGTGATTTATACACGTATCTTTTCTCGACGCCATTTTATGTCAAATTCCGGATCAATTTTGATGTAATAAGTGATATGTATTAAAGAATAAGCAATATTTAGGCGCCCCAATTTAATAATTTCACTTCCGCTTGGTGTATTTGGAGTATATACATTAAACATAGTCGTCAGGCGGCGCGAATTGTCTATGGTAACATTTAGTTCAATTTCCGTGGTATAATCTATGACTTTTTAAGAAAAATTTTGACCCAAAAATGTGCGGAAGGAATGTTCTCAATTATGGGACGCACCCCCCTTTCTAGTACATGTATTTTGACAAAAAAACTGCATCCTTTAGTCGAATTTTAACGGTATTCGTTTTTATCAAAAAAATTAAAATTCCATTTTAAGGAAATAGAATGTATTATGAAAATCGGTTGATTGGGAGCTATTATAATAGATTGATTATTTCTATCATTCAGATATTTCGCGGCAAAGATGTAACGTTACTGTATTCACAACTGAAGCTCTTCTTTCCTCTGGTTAGTGTCTTCAAGCCATCGAGTAGTCGCAATTCAAGTGTAGGTAGGTACTACTGTGCTTCACATAAGTATTCTCTCTCCCCTCCCCCCCAAATTTGTGAAAAAGTCGGTGGGTGGATGAAGTGTTGGATTATTTTTTTATCCCAATGCCCAGCCTACTGAGGTGGGAATATAGTAATCAGCATGTCCGCCTGTACATTCATCTGTCCATTTGCCCATATCCTGTCAACGCAACTCCTGGAGTTCCCAATGGATTAACCTACTGGGTTTCTGGACATTATTGGGACCATGCGAAGACATGCATGTGCTATTTTCTTTGGCATGTAATTATTCGTTAGACTTATCTCCTATGTAAATCTTAAAATTAATTTTTAAAATCAGGTTTTCAGAGTAACATCAGAACACCTGCAGGGATTCATGCATAATTTGGTACAAACTAGAATCCAATGAAAATATGCTTTTCTCTGGATAACATGAACACACTTTGACACATGTAGTGTTTAGATTTGCTACATGGATAAACATTTAACAAGAAGTCAGTTGTAATGGTGTTTCTGTGAGATTTGTATTAGCCAGAAGTATTCTCACCTAAAGAACATAAGATTCAGAGAGACTGCCTACCATATGTTTTCAGGCATATATTTATTTATTTGTTTATTATTATTATTATTATTATTATTTATAGAGTCATTTGTTGTCTGTCAGAAGTATTCACCACCAGAAGGCTATGTTCCTAATATGTCCAATCCCTTATTGGACCATCAGTATGGTAAGTGGACAATGTAAGATATATATGTTTATAGGTACCTGTGTCACACTTTGTTTACCCTACCTGTATCAAGCAACGTCAGTCTCGAAAAACATATCATCCTGGATTCTATGTTGCCCAGGACTAACATTATTGAATTGGATCCTGAGAGTGACATTATAGAAAGAATAAAATATAAAATAAGATTTTGAAAGGTTTTTTTATACTTGTTAAGACACTTGGGCGACACTGTTCTTAACTGTCTGCCTGCTGAATTTCTGCGGACTACATTTTCCATGTGGTTTAACTCTGGATATGCTGTATATTTTGAAAACAATTTGACAGAAAGTTGGTGGTGGTACCAACAACTTTCAGTCAAATTGTTTTCAAAATATTCAGCAACTCCAGAGTTATTGTACATTAGAATTATTGTCTGGTGGCTTGCTGCAACAGTTGAAATAAACACCATTTAGGAAATAGGAATAGATGCTACTAATCTTTGGTAACAGTTTTCTTGAAAGATGTTGCTAAATGCTAAACATCAAACTCACTAAAACTCATTAAAATGATATTTACTCAACTTTGTGGATTATTCTTGTATTAGATGAGAATGAGGTTGGGATTCTAATTTATCATAAATAGAAATGTTGCCATTTTTCCTCAGGCATGTCAGGACAGAATAGAGGTATTCAATCGGTCACTCAATTATCTGATGACATAATCAAATGCGTCACATGTTAGCTGATGTCAAAATCATAATGACATATAGTTCTGTCACGAAATCTAAATATCTGTCGCGATGTACGAATTATTTTGAATTTGCAATTTACTAAACATTCTGTTGAATCTTTTGAAACTAATTTGACTGGCCAATATCTTATTTTCAAGGCAACCATACGAGGAAAACTGTTGAATATTTTGAAATTAATTTGACTTGAAGTCATTGCTGCCTAGCTGCCTTAGGCAGCAATGGCTTCGAGTCAAATTAATTCAATTACTCAACAGTTTTGTATCATAAAGAATTGACTTTTTCAGGGATTTGTCTTTGAAAGGTATATCCCACCATCCAACGCACGGCGTGACAGTGGTGATATTTTACTGTTGGCACATCACTTCCTGTGTACATGCTACGATTTGTTATAACCACACCGCTCCACATCCAGTAGTGAGGCATCTTTATATATAGCAAGAACTTTCTGTCAAATTAATTTTAAATACTGACCAGAATTATTCTGTAGATGGATTAAGACTTTGTTTTTATATGCTACCCAGCAGGCACATGACATTGTTTCAACATTGAATCCACGTTGAAATCACGTCATGACGTGATTTCAACAAACAACGTCATGTGCCTGCTGGGTAAGTATTAATAGTTTGTTGTTTGATGATTTACAGATGCGAGCGTGAATTCAATAGAGGGTATTAACCGAGTGATTGTACCATTCCTAGCGTGTGGTGATCTCAGTGGCTTTGACTCTGACAGAACATACCCTCTACAGGTTAGTCGCGGGATGTTAATCAGTAAGGCCTTTAACCCCAAACATTTGTTTAAGAAAATTTAAATTTTCTCGTAGAAAAGTCCATTTGCAGACCAGTATAATTATTCTTGAAAACTTTCCCCTGGAATGACTGGCTTGGTTATCGAGCCAGTCATTTGAGTGGTAAATTTTCCTGAATAGTTTTCGCTTTGTCTGAAAATTGACATTTATCAAGACCATTGCAGAAGTCGGTTTTGGTTTGAGTGTTAAAGGGTTAAAAGTTGAATTTTGTCCGAATATTGAAAGATATTTTGGTAGGTGGGGTGGGGTGCATCGGAATACATACACACATTGGTAGTAGTGTCAAAAAAATGTTTTGAAATTACTTATGCAGCAACTACTTCCAGTCAAAGTAATTTTAAAATGTTCACAATAAAAAAATTTTTCGTCTTAGCATTGGAAGGAATCGTGATTATTGATCAAATTGCGCTGATAATTCAATAAGATAAGAAAAATCATGCATACTAATTTCTCATTAGATTTACTCGATACAGCAGCCTGTCAATTTATGAATCCAGTTTATTGATCAATTATGATGTCATAATCAACTAATCAAATGTTTGCTGATGCCGTAATCAATTACGTCATGAATGATGTTATTTAGTCGGTCACAAACACAGTAGTCCAACAAGTTGTACGAATTGTATGTCTGCTATTTAATAAACATTCTGTTTACTATTTTGAAACTAATTTGACTGGGCATCAAATTAGTTTCAAAATATTCAACCGCTTACCAGTATAGTTTTCTGGTACTTGAGATTCAGGGAGTGCACGGATCAATCAATCCCATCAGCATGGGTGGAGCTTAGCTAAAGATGGACGGGGCATAGCTAAAACTGGATTCCTCCATTAGCAGGCATATGATAGTATGAGCATTTCACAGGTTGATACTTCACACAGGTGTGTAAAAGCAGGCCGGGTGGGTGGGACAGACTGGTTCAATTTATTGTGATATCAATAGGAACATCAAGTCTTCTTTTCTTCATCTACAAAATTCTGGTATGACCTCATCAGAATGGAGGGATCTGATCTGTGACTCAAATATCTGATGCCATAGTCAAAATATTCATTGTTAGCTAGCGAAACAATCACGTCTGATACAAGGACACAAAGGTGGGACAGTAACTGTCTGAATTGTATGTCTTTGATGAGTTTACAATTTAATAAACATTCTGTCGAATATTTTGTAATTAATTTGACTGGGAGCTGTTGCTGCTATAGGTAAGAGCTCCCAGTCAAATTAGTTTGATGTATTCAACAGATTACCTGTATAATTACCTTGACATCAAGACTCTGACAAAAGTTTCAGTGTTAAACCTGATTCAAGTGTGCATACAAAGAGGGCAGAGCTTAGAAGAAAATAGGCAGGGCATAGGTAAAAATTGATCGCTCAATTAAGTGAATAAGTATGTAACTGATTCATAATTTTACTTCTATTATTATTAATTTCCAGCTTGAAGCGGGAACAGAGTACACATATCACCCTCCTACACAGCCTCCGATAAATCCACCATATAAAGAGGCATGCTTGCTAAAGAAAGGTGACCTTTTAGCGAAACTGACACATACAACATTGGATCAGTCACAAGAGATGTTTAAAGCAAATGTCAATCAACCATCGCTAGAAAATAAAACGTGTGAAATGGACTCGTCGTGTCAAATGTCTGTTGTTAAAGATGGTGCAGTTGATCGAGAGGAATTAATGGAGACGTCTACAAAACTCGATAATCTATCCTTAAGTGGTGATACGTAGGGTTTGCTTTAGGTTTATGAATAAATTATTTTGATTAATTTTAGTGTTTGTCTTATCATATGGCATTAGAGACCACATAAATTGTTGCTATTAGAGACCACATAAATTTTCAATTGATGAATCCAGTTTATCAATCAATCATGAATGACATAACTATAACCGTTATAAATGCTTACTAGGCTGTCACCTTATACAAATTGTGTCTTTACTATTTAATAAACATTCTGTTTTCTATTTTGAAACCAATTCGACTGGGTGCTGTTGTTTCAAAATGTTCAACAGCTTAACTGTATAGTTCTCTGGAAATTGAGTTTCATGGAGTGCAGGGATCGATCCCAACACGCGCAAAGCATGGGCAGAGCTTGGCTAGGAATGAGCAGGGCATAGCTAAAACTGGATTCCTGCATTCTTCACGCCAAAACAAAATGGATGGATCGATCGAGTATCTGACATCATAATCAATTGCGTCACTTATTTCCTGAGGTCACAATCAAAATGATGTACATCCGTCATGAAACTGGAAGTCACTCACAAAAACAAGTATGAATTGTATGTCTGTGTTGAATTTACAATTTAATAAATATTCTGTTGAATATTTTGAGACTAATTTCACTGGAAGCTGTTGCTGCCATAGGCAACCGCTCTTAATCAAATTAGTCTCAAAATATTTAATAGCTTACATTTATAATTACATTGAAATTTGGATTAGGGAGTGTCAGGTTTCACAATTTCAATAAAGTTGCGTGAAACCTCGGAAAGATTATTTTGAGAACAATTTTATTGAAAGTGGTTGCGTCAATGATTTTCAGTCAAATTTTTATCAAATCTTTACCTAGAGACAATTCACCTTTCCAGAGTCGATCTATCATCTGACGTCATAATCAGCTATGTCATAAATGATTCTATTTGTCAGATGACATCATAATCACTACGTCATAAATGATTCTATTTGGCTCATCTTTAACTCCTAATAGTCTGACACGTTGTACGAATTGTATGTCTCTACTATTTAATAAACATGCTGTTGAATATTTTGAAATTAATTTGACTGGTAGCAACAGCGCCCAGTCAAATTAGTTCCAAAATATTCAATATCTTACCTGTATAGTTTTCTGGAAATTGATAGTCAGATAGCTTAGAGATCGATCGATCCCATCACGAGCGAGGTGGAGATGGGCAGGGCATAGCAAAAAATGGAAAGGTCCATTGTATTATCAGCTGATTAGTTTGACAACAATTTGAAGGAAAGCTGTTGCTGCTATAGGCAGCAGCAATTTTCAGTAACCCAGTTGTAAATATATTTGTTGTCACTTACACCATAGGAAATACACAACTACTATTGAACTATGCTAGGCACTTATTATGTGCTCATCTTGGAAGCCAGCAGAAGAATGACTAGCATTACGAGACTGGTTTTACACCAAAAATTTTTCACCGCCGAAGACAATAGTGTCTGAAATAATGGCACCCGGAAAAACTCTATCTAAAATAGCGGCTACATGCCTAGTTAGTTAAAGTATCCGTAAAGTAACAAATGGTCTTAAACCTAGTTAGGATACATATGTTTTATCAATATATGAGAATTTTAGGTGCTCAGGTCTTTGTGAGATATTGAATAATAAACAGCAGCACATGCAGGATGGTGTTAAAGTTATACAGTTGCGCTCTATGGAGGATCTGTGGGTGTAGACCTTGAATTAATTTAACCCGTTAACCCTCGAATTTGTTCAAGAGAATTTCCAATTTTCTCATGGAAATTGTCCATTTGCAGACCAAGAGAAGACTGTTTTTGAAAATTTACCACTGGAATGACTGGCTCGGTTATCGAGCCAGTCATTCCAATGGTCAATTTTCAAAAATAGTTTTCTCTTGGTCTGCAAATGGACATTTCTAAAGACCACTCCAGAAGCTATTTTTGGCTGATATGAAGGTTAAAGGGTTAAACAGTGCTTAGCTTAAGCTTTTCAATGATACAAACATGATACAACAAGTTCTCTATGATGTAAGAAATAGTCTGTTGAATATTTTGAAAATAATTTATCTAGAAGATGTTGGGTTTCCCGTGAAATCCTTTGAAAAATTTTCAGAAGTTTTCTTGTAGGTGTGCCTTGAGACTGGATTAAGAGAAAATATTAAGTAGCACCTTAAAATATCCAGCCTGATCTACTTATCAACATAGCATTAGCTAGAGGATAAATCTTGAAAGAAATCCAACTTTAAAAATTCTACATATGCCATAACGGTGTTCTATTTAACCAGATAGCAGGGCTGGGGTCAAATACTTTCAAAAGTATTTAAATACAAATATTTTGGAATTCTTCAAATACAAATACTTGTTTTTTGCAAAGTATTTAAATACAAATACTTACGGTAAGTATTTTAAATACTTCTCAAATACTTCTTTCATGTCTTATAGAGGGACCAAAGTATGGTACAGATGTAACTCTAGTGATGGACATCCAGACCCTAAAATTTACATAAGCACAGACAATCGTAGATACCAAACTAAGGGTGCAAAATGAAACAAGTATCATTCTATGAATGGAAATATTATGTAAGGAAAATATCTATAACATCAGGATCTTATTTTTAACATATTTGTGGATGAAATTAATTGTATACCATATCTATGGTCATTTTCCATGAGTTAACCATAGTTAAATATAGTTGACTAGATTCCAGCCAAAGTTGAAATAGTAAACTAGCTAGTAAAGTTAGTCAACCAGCATCCTGAATGGTTAATGCAAAATTATATCAAATTCAAAATGGCAGATAACCTTTGCTTTCCATGTTTAAATGCACATAAACATGTAAATATTTCAATATCTAATTTAAGTTTGATGAAATTATACTTTCCTGATGTATGGCAATGTTCTCAAGGCCGATTCCCTTCCCACTGTATCTCAAATGGACACTGTTAGACAATTTAGCATGCTACATGTAACATACTCATTGTCATAGCATCATAGCCCACAAAATAAGACATAAATCTTGCTTTGCTGGTGAGGCTTTCATGATTGTGGGGTTTTGTCTAACTGAAAATTGTAGTTGCAAAATTTCAATTCCTAGAGGAGAGTATAGAGAATACATATTGATACAAAATCATGTGATTATTTTGAAAACAATTTGACTGAGACTTGTAGCTGCCTATGACTATAACTGGGCACTAATTTCATATATTTATTAACTCTGAAACCAGGTTTAAGCATTTCACAAATCCCTGAAAAAGTAAATTATTTACGGTATAAAATTTATTCTGTTGAATATTTTGAAATTCCTTTGACTGGAAGAATTAATTTCAAAATATTCAGTTTTTCTATATGGTTGCCTTCAAAATGAGAAATGGGGAATTCATCTGTGAAAGAGTTAAAGTTCAGACAGAAATGGAATAACATTAAACAAGGTTAATTTATTGATTTTGTTTATTTATTTAGATCCTCGCTGAATATTCTTAAGACTGTCTCATTTAAAAACTTGCATTCAAATTGTTGCCAAAGATTTTCCAATCTTTATTTAATTTGAAAACCAATGTTGCTGTATCTTGCTGCTTTTTAAGAAAAGCAATATTTCCAAAATGTAGACCAGTATTTCTTCTACAACTAATCTTTTAACATCATTGTGAAAAGGGATAATTAACCCCCATCTAAATAAATGCTATGAATATAAAATTCGTGCTGAAAATGGTTAACACTCGGGTATAGAGGCATGCAAGGTAGTACAATGGAGGTGTTGTTAATACCTGACCAGTTCTGCCTAGGTTGCTTTGAAAGGAAATAATTGCCCAAGACATGTGAGATTTAGACCAGCTAAACAAGTATCTTACTTACAATCTATCACAGTTTTATGCTGTTAATCCTTTAATGATCAAGCCAGCCCAAGCTGGTCTCTGCATTGCTCTTGAGTATTGCCCGTTTACAAGCCAAGAGGAGACTATTTTTGAAACACTGCCACTGGAATCACTGGCTTTAAAAGCGAGCTAGTCATTCCAGTGGGCTGGGATATATTTATTACCTTTGAAACAAGGTTTTTAAAATTTTGGTATGAATGAAATGTGCTAAAATTATCTGACTCAAAGTTGTTTTTTTATTCAAATTATACCCAAAAATATTCAGAGCTTCTATTTTATTTGTAAGTTTCTGAAATCTCATTCCTTTTCACATGACAACTCATACTGTTATACTGAAAAGCAATGCTTGTAGGCTGCTGCCGTCTAAGAAAACAACACTATTTCCAACATCTACATGATCCCTTCTCAAATTTTTATCATTTGACATAAGAGCTCTGCCACCCACCCACCGGATTTAAATGAATGATTTGAATATAAAATTTGTGGTGAAAATGGTTAAGAGTCCTGCAAGCTAGGATAAGGGAAGTGTTGTTGTAACTTGAGCAGCTGTACCTAGTTTGTTTTGAAAGGTGATAATTGCCTATTCTACTACATGTACAAATAAGAACTTCAGAATTAAATCAGCTATACAACTCAGACAGTAGGATTCAGTTAGAGAGCAGTACAATACTATACATTCATAAGAAGTTATGCTGTAACAGCAAGCAAAGGCCAGACTGGAAGCAAAGGCCAGACTGGAAGCAAAGGCCAGACTGGAAGCAAAGGCCAGACTGGAAGCAAAGGCCAGACTGGAAGCAAAGGCCAGACTGGAAGCAAAGCTCATTTCATTCTATATATGCATTAATAATGTGTGTTACATAAAACAGAGAAAATCATGTGAATATTTTGAAAACCATGTGGCTGAAAATTGTTGCTGCCTAAGACCACACCACATTCAGCTAAATTATTTTTGAAATATTCTAAAGATTTCATTTCCATCTGCTTTTAAACCAGGCTGATTAAAACTGAAGATAACATGTGTGAAGTGTATGAAAAAGAATTAAAAATTAGTTTCAATGCAATTTGCAAAGTTCTATTTATAAAAGGATTACATGTAGCTCTATTCTTATTGGGTCATATTTTTAACACTGAGCCCGTAGCAACTATATTTCAAGAAAACCATAGTGTTGATTATTTTGACAATGATTTCACCGGAGGTTGTTGCTTCTTAAGGCAACAACTGTAACAGTCAAATTAATTTTAAAATATTCAACAGAGTATGACATGCAAAGAGTTACAGAAAATACGAGAAATATGTATTAAATTTTAATTTGCCATGTGCATGTACAATTAAATGTGAGAATTGATCAGAAATAGACAGAAGTCTTTTGAAAAGTATTTGAAAATACTCACATACATTGACAATGTATTTAAATACAAATACAAATACTTTTGCCGGCGTAGCACAAAATAACCAAGAAATATTTAATATTACGAACATTTTTATCAATGATGACGTATTTTTTCTTTATAAATAGTTTAAATAAATATAAGGAGCCACTAAAACATGGGATAGCAGCTTGTTGGCAGAAATCCTTTAAATACTTTTCAAATACAAATACTTTCAAATACATGAAAATGTATTTAAATTACTTCAAATACAAATACTTTTGTATTTGACCACAGCCCTACCAGAGAGATGTGAATATGCGAAAAAACTTTAAAAGCGTAAGCAGTTGAATTTCACATTCACGTCTCTTATTATATAAAGCAGATTTAAAATCAATTTAAATAATCTGTATGTGTCCTCATGTCTAGTACTAAAGCACTTTGCAGATCATAAGTGTCTCTCAAATGATTCCGTTTGTGAAACATTTTAGTGCCTTGCTGTAAAATGATAGTTAATAAGAAGCTGACTTAGATTGTAAGTGTGAACTTTTTATCCGAGAGCTAGCACACATTTTGACATATATTAATCTCTTTTAGAATGGCAGAATCCAATTTCTACAAATTTGAGTTTATATCACACTTGAACCGGGATTTGACTTCATACATTATTAATTTATTATTATATTATTATTTGACCGATTACCGGTTGGTTACTGAAGTGTCAGCAATTACACCATGCTCATAAAACAATAAGGTTTATAGATGGCTCCTCAATATTACATGTAAGTAGAGTTCTACAGATACTGGGATATCATCAATATCATCACTTAGCAGTGATTCATTAAATGGCCAACTGTTCTGTATAGCTTGGAGGATGACACCCCCCCCCCCCCCCCTCCCCCTCCAAATAAGCCATACATATCCAAAGTTGTCATATTCTATTCTAATGTTACATCGTCTTTGTCTTTTCGAATCATCCTATCTTTTGTTCATTTGGACCATAATGGTTTACATTCTCTGGAATAGTGATGAGAGAATTCCCCATATTTTGGCATTTCCCTGTTACCTTATTGTTTTGTATTACCTTATCAGTATGGTCACAAGACATTCTCCGTAAGTCTCCTTGTATGTAGGTCTTAGTAAAATCTACATTAGAATAATGTTATCATCTTTATGAAATCCACCCAGCATATTGAAATATTCATTATCCGTACTATTTCCTTTTTTGTGTATTAATTTAATATTACATATTTCACATGACTGTATTGATGAAATTTTACACTTATAGATATAACATCATTAAGTGATATTGTATGTAGCTTTATCTTCCATTCTTCATTGCCACTGAATCTTTCACCTATCATCAAAGGAACAGGGCAAGAATTATTATCTTATAGATTATTGGATGATCTTTTGAATGGTTCTCTTACTATCGACCATGTTGACAAGTTATTGTGAGCGTCAGTTTGCAAGAAAGTGGTTGGATAACTGAAATGGCAATGCTTGTCTTATAGCTATTCTTTACGTTTTCAATTCTGTATTTGTGCACTATATCTTAACCCTTTAACACTGTTATCGGTAAAAAAATGGCTTCTGCAGTGGTCTTGATAAATGTCCATTTGCAGACCAAGAGATGACTTGAAAATTTACCACTGGAATGACTGGCTCGATAATCGAGCCAGTCATTTCAGTGGTAAATTTTCAAAAATAGTATTCCCTTAGTCTGCAAATGAACATTTTCAATGAGAAAATTTAATTTATTTAACAAATTGAAGGGTTGCAGGGTTAAGCACACTCATCAGGCAGTCATGTTACTCCGTGTTTTCTAAGTTCTTCACTTATCTGGCCAAGTCTAGGCCTACTTCTGATAGGTAGATAGTCAAAATCACCATTCAAAGCTTGAAATTTGGAGTTTAGCACCAATGTTCATTCATATATCTAGCACTTGATACAACCTAAGCAGACATGTGTCACACTTGCCATTGCAGTTATTATGTCATGAGCGTGCCATGGTATTGGTTGGACAAACAAGTTTCACATCAAGAGTATACTTACCTCCCTGATATTCATTGATATTTTCTAAATCGACCTAGCTCCAATAAGACTCAAACTTGAAAAGAAACTTCCCCAACTGGACAGGTTATTCATCTGACAGCTCGGAGGATGCGCTGCCCAACGCTGTACGTACACAAGCTGTCACCTCGTTCTTGATTATTGGCCCGGAGGATGCGCTGCCCAACGCTGTACGTACACAAGCTGTCACCTCATTCTTGATTATTGGCCACAATTGCAATATGCTTGCTTTGTTAATTCATTCAGCTTTTGCCTTTGTTCCAATCCCAAGTCTGATTTTGAGCTAGTTTGCTAATTTGTCTCTTAGAAAGATGTCTGAGCATAATAAGTCACCAGAGGCCATTCCTGGACCAAGCCATCAGGTGTCTAATTAAAAATAAAATTGTTTAACTCACATTTTCGAATAGTAATGTGTTTCCGGGAAAACGATTTAGACGTGGTAGGCGTCTGTATAAAGTTCTAAAACTTATGTGATGCCTTGATTAGCTAATCACATGTTGTGCTTTGTGTTCAAAATGGTCTGGCTCGGCTGACAGGGCATCAATTTCACGTCTACGCCTAGCCGAAGCAATAAGAAATACCATTTTAAGCACCAAAAATTTCGTTGAAATGGAGCTTAGTGGTTCAATGGGTTTATCAGCTAGCACTTGAAGTACCAGAGATAAACTCGAAGACGGATTCGCTGGTAGATTCCTTGGTATTAGATTACCCATGTCTTTGATCAGAGTATTACGATTACATACGTCATCACTTCCCCTATTAGCCGAGCAAGGGATAACAGACATTAAAGCTGACTTATAGCCAGCTGTCGGTATCACACAGGTGACAGAGGAAATGGCTACTACCTGAATATATTCTTCCATTGAATTAATACATCGCTTTGAGCACCATTCTGCAAATCTGTTGATTTTATAGTTATATGCTCTGGAGGTTAACCCCATTCTGGATTTGGCCATGAACATGACTGCCTGCTCAGAAAAGCACTCCTTAATTGCAGATTCCTTGACAAGATCCATGCAGTCAATTGGAACATTGACAGATTGTTGTGCAGGGTCTGGAAGATTATATTGTCCATCAGAGGCAGAGATTCCGGATTGCAGACCAGAAGGTCCAGCAGATCTGTATACCATGATCGTCTTGGCCAATTTGGGGCGATCAGAAGCAATTGGAATTCCTGATTTTCTGGAGAATTTTTGGAATCCGAATTGCTT
Organism: Chaetoderma sp. LZ-2023a; assembly: GCA_034401795.1. Classification (NCBI taxonomy): domain Eukaryota; kingdom Metazoa; phylum Mollusca; class Caudofoveata; order Chaetodermatida; family Chaetodermatidae; genus Chaetoderma; species Chaetoderma sp. LZ-2023a. The sequence continues at coordinate 127,334,462 of CM067359.1, forward strand.
GAGGAAATGCGTATACATAAATTCCCTCCCTATTTAGGACGTCTATTGCGATAGCGCTCAGATCTGGAATCAGAGAGACGTATGTCATCATCTTCACAGTCTCCTTCATTGTGAATAAATGTGTTGGGCTTACCCCAGTGGTTGAACAGACAATCCATCACACATTGAATTAGTTGGCATTCCATGGGAAGTATGCTCATTCTTCGGCTCAATGGGTCTGCTATGAGATTTAGCAGTCCCGGAATATGAGCTGTTTTCAGGGTGATCCCATAATCTAGGCACCAACAAAGCAGTTTCCATGTCATCATATAGAGACTGGGCAACTTCATTCCACCCTGGTGGTTTACGTAAGTCACTACTATTAAGTTGTCTGAAGGAACCAGAACTATCTTGCCCTGAACTTTTTCCAAGAAATGTTCCATGGCTAAGACTACTGCTCGTATTTCTAGCAGATTTATGTGTTCTTGTGACTGTTACATATTCCAAAGTCCTGATACTTTGTTATCTTCCAGACAAGCTCCCCAGCCCTCCATGGATGCATCCTTGTACATCGATTCTTGAGTGTGGGGAGGAGACATCACCACGCCAGCAGATTTTCCCTCTTCAGCCACCAGTGGAGGTGGTCAATAAGAGGTTCTTCTTCTTTTCGATCGCTGGTATCACACTTGGAGAGCCGTTCTCAAGATGAAATCTGTGGTTTTCTGCAGTTCTTCCACAAGCCCATACAGCTTTTCAAGAAAAGAGGTTGACAAAGGCCAGATCTCTTCTCTCAGCAGCTGATACGTACTGCAACATTGAAGTATGTGCTCTGTGGTCTGTTCTGCTTCTCCACAAGGACAAGCGGGTGATGTCGTAAGATGGAACCGCCTGTACATGTGTTGGTTTAGTCTGTTATGTCCAGTTCTGAGACGAAAAATGGTCACTTGCTCTGTTGCTCTGGCCTCGAGAGATGATGGTAGGCATCTTCTGATTGAGGTGTTCTATAGAGTGACTTGATGATAGTCTTCATCTCTGTATGCGTAACCATGTTTTCTGTCTGATTCTCTTCTGCACCCACCTTTGCCATCTTGTCTGCTTCCTCATTTCCTTGGACTCCACAGTGTGAGGGGATCCACTGCAAGCTATCCGAAAGCATTTGATGGTTTGTAGTGCTTCTTCAAGTTGTGGCAGCTTACCTTTGGTGATAGCCTCAAGGATGGAGCGGGCATCAGATAAAAAGACAATCTGTGCAATAGGGTCTGCTGTTCTGCTGATGGTATGAGCTGCATGAACCAGTGCTTCGACTTCAGCTCTGTAGTTTGTGCAGTGTTTGCCTGTCGGTATTGCAGCTGACTCATGTTGTCCGTTTGGATACTGTATGTGCAGATACAGTATCCAAACGGACAACATGTGGAGAAGCAGAACAGACCACAGAGCACATACTTCAATGTTGCAGTACGTATCAGCTGCTGAGAGAAGAGATCTGGCCTTTGTCAACCTCTTTTCTTGAAAAGCTGTATGGGCTTGTGGAAGAACTGCAGAAAACCACAGATTTCATCTTGAGAACGGCTCTCCAAGTGTGATACCAGCGATCGAAAAGAAGAAGAACCTCTTATTGACCACCTCCACTGGTGGCTGAAGAGGGAAAATCTGCTGGCGTGGTGATGTCTCCTCCCCACACTCAAGAATCGATGTACAAGGATGCATCCATGGAGGGCTGGGGAGCTTGTCTGGAAGATAACAAAGTATCAGGACTTTGGAATATGTAACAGTCACAAGAACACATAAATCTGCTAGAAATACGAGCAGTAGTCTTAGCCATGGAACATTTCTTGGAAAAAGTTCAGGGCAAGATAGTTCTGGTTCCTTCAGACAACTTAATAGTAGTGACTTACGTAAACCACCAGGGTGGAATGAAGTTGCCCAGTCTCTATATGATGACATGGAAACTGCTTTGTTGGTGCCTAGATTATGGGATCACCCTGAAAACAGCTCATATTCCGGGACTGCTAAATCTCATAGCAGACCCATTGAGCCGAAGAATGAGCATACTTCCCATGGAATGCCAACTAATTCAATGTGTGATGGATTGTCTGTTCAACCACTGGGGTAAGCCCAACACATTTATTCACAATGAAGGAGACTGTGAAGATGATGACATACGTCTCTCTGATTCCAGATCTGAGCGCTATCGCAATAGACGTCCTAAATAGGGAGGGAATTTATGTATACGCATTTCCTCAAGCAATTCGGATTCCAAAAATTCTCCAGAAAATCAGGAATTCCAATTGCTTCTGATCGCCCCAAATTGGCCAAGACGATCATGGTATACAGATCTGCTGGACCTTCTGGTCTGCAATCCGGAATCTCTGCCTCTGATGGACAATATAATCTTCCAGACCCTGCACAACAATCTGTCAATGTTCCAATTGACTGCATGGATCTTGTCAAGGAATCTGCAATTAAGGAGTGCTTTTCTGAGCAGGCAGTCATGTTCATGGCCAAATCCAGAATGGGGTTAACCTCCAGAGCATATAACTATAAAATCAACAGATTTGCAGAATGGTGCTCAAAGCGATGTATTAATTCAATGGAAGAATATATTCAGGTAGTAGCCATTTCCTCTGTCACCTGTGTGATACCGACAGCTGGCTATAAGTCAGCTTTAATGTCTGTTATCCCTTGCTCGGCTAATAGGGGAAGTGATGACGTATGTAATCGTAATACTCTGATCAAAGACATGGGTAATCTAATACCAAGGAATCTACCAACGAATCCGTCTTCGAGTTTATCTCTGGTACTTCAAGTGCTAGCTGATAAACCCATTGAACCACTAAGCTCCATTTCAACGAAATTTTTGGTGCTTAAAATGGTATTTCTTATTGCTTCGGCTAGATGTAGACGTGAAATTGATGCCCTGTCAGCCGAGCCAGACCATTTTGTGGTTACAGGTGAAGGCTGAAGGCTTCTACCTAGGATTAATTTTCTGCCCAAAAACCAGTCCTGGAAGTATCCTGGTCAGCCTATAATTTTGCCTGCTTTGACTAGGTCTGATCGGAATTCAAAGGCTTGGTGTCCGGTCCGTGCATTAACCAATTATAAGCAACACACTGAAGAATGGCGGTCGGACCCCAGTTTGCTATGATTGTCTTACATTGAGCTCCATTGCAGAACGTCAAAAGATACCATATCCAGGTGGATTGTGGAGTGTATCCAATACTGCCACAAAGCAACCACAGGCAAACAATTTGACATCACCAAGCCTCACAATGTCCATCTCGTACTAGGTTCCATGACTTTATTTAGTGGAGTGCCAGTGGATGACGTTATGGCGGTAGCCCAGTGGCACTGTGAGTTGAGTTTTGCATCCATGGACATCGACCTCCATGACACAACCAACCCTCCAGCCTTATCGATTTTGAAAAAATCTCAGGTGTAAATAGTCTACATAGTATATATAAGGCCACCACTCGCATTCAGTGCATTTTATGAGTATGGGACAACCGCTTCACAGTACTACATCGCTATTCACCAGCAGGGAAGAGGTTGACAGATCAAAACTAGGCCAGTCTTCGGTTTGTGTTGTCATGATATTTTGTCACGTTATCCGTACTGATATGGTGATGGTTCATGTTTTATCTGGTTCATTCTTGAGAGTGTAAGAAAATGAAGCTTTTCATCCGATTCCCTATAATATGATGGCACTGGTACACAGAGAGCCTGTACGACATTGAGGTCATCGCTCCTCCTTTCTCAAAGTATGGTGGGGGAGCACATGTCACTTAACGGTCATTACTCTCAACATCGGTTGTGTTATCCGATGTCCACGTCATTTATTTGTTCTTTTTCATACATACCTTCAGACGTTTGTGCACACGCAAAAGAGCTTTCTCTTCCAGGGATGAACCAGTCTTCTGACCTCGCACCCACCCCCACCTCCACCCCGTACCCCACCCCCTCTGCCGCCGAATCCACTTACAAATTCTGGCTATATCAATGAGTATCAGGGAGGTAAATATACTCTTGAAGTGAAATAAATGGATTTTCTTTCGCGAGAGAGTTGATACTTACCACCCTGATACGAAACCCGACCTCTCTGCCCCACAGAGGCTCTGTCTTTCGGCGTAAAATGTTGCAATTGTCAACCAATTTATCAATTTAGTGACAGTCTGCGCATGCACGGCATTCGGTGGCGCATCCGCCGAGCTGTCAGTGGGGTTGGTTTCTTTTAAAGTCTGAGTCTTATTGGAACTAGGTCGATATTTAGGAAATATCAATGAGTACCAGCGAGGTAAGTATCAACTCTCTCGTGAAAAAAAGAAATCTCTGGTTTAAACAAGATATGTAGTTAGAATAAACAGAAGTCAATAGTATTCATATCTTAAAATTTATATGTAAGAACAGAAACATGATATCATGCCTAATCATGTCCATGATGCTTAACCCGGGATGGACACCGCTTTACAGTTACATAATTATATAATCCTCTTCTGTTGTATAGGCTAAACTGCCTGTTGCAGATCTTCACTGTCTTCATCTTCCAAAGAATTTGGAACCTATTGAACTGTTAGTTGTGTACTAACAGGTTTGATTGAAAACCGAGCCTCATATCTTGATCTTGATTAGTTTTGGCTCTGGCTTGTTTCGTCCTCTATTTTTGCCCGGAAGGCACCAGTTGAATGAAAAATATACTCTATGGAGCCAATATACTGTACCTTTTCGCCCAGTCAAATACAGCCATTGAGTTATTCATGGATACAGAGTCAAATGCCTTAGCGAAATCTTGATCTTGATTAGTTCTGGTGAAACATCCAAAGGACATTATTTTCGCTGCACGTTCATCAAGTAGCTGGTGTAAACAGGTTTTTTGGCCTCTGATTAATTTGGTAAATTTATTTGTAGGATTTGCAGAGCTTTCTGAACTGCTTAGAAGGTCCTGCAATCCCTTATCATACTGGGAATAAGGCTGAATTTAAAGACATCAGTTCTTGCGTAAATTTGGTTGAAGTGGCTGTTGTGCATGTTTTTGGTTTTCCGAATTGGAGTCTATAGACTGTCTAATGATATCTTTGTTGCTGTAGACCGTTTTAGAACAAAATAAGGCAGTTTTGTTTCCTGTCTGGCAACGGTGGGAGTTTTAGGGTTTCCATTATATTTGCCATACTGTCTGGTTCCTAGCAATAGTCTGAGGTGATAAATCTAGCTGCACATTTTTGGACATTTTCTAGTTTATCCTAAAGAGTTATCTGATGAGGGTCCCAAACTGTACTTGTATATTCCAGAACTGATCTAATCAGTCCCATGTATGCTTGAAGTATGATTTCTTGGGAACAGAATGATTAATTTCTCCGCGTATGATTTGCTGCAGATCTCGGTAATATGTTTGTTCCAGCTTAGGTCTTTGGTGATGTTGGCGCCCAAGTACTTTACTGATGAAACAAAACTTAGACTGGTTCCTTTTAGTGTATAGTCGAATTTGATGGTTTGTTTTTTCTGGTTAGGCTCATCATGTTGCATTTTACTAGTTGGAAGCGCATTCCCAAGTGGTAGCCCAGTTACCTAACATGTTTATGTCTTGTTGGAGTGCCTCACAGTCCTTGGGGTAATCAATTTCCCGGTAGCATACGCAATCATCAGCGAATAACCTGATTTCTGAGGAAATGTCCTGGACTATATCATTTATGTGGACTGTAAACAGTAATGGGCCTAGAACAGTTCCTTGAGGTCCTCCAGACACAACGTCAGCAATGTTTGATTTGGCACCATTGACTACTACTACGCACTGTTTGCGACATGTTAAGAATGAGTCAATCCAATTTAGTATGTTTTTGACACACCATATTTGTGCAATTTAGATTTCAAAAGTTCATGTGGAACAGTATCAAAAGCCTTTTCAAAGTCGAGAATAAAAATGTCCAATTGTTTCCGTTTATCAATGATGAAGCCCAATCATTGATGACATTAATTAGTTGAGTTTCACAACTGTGAAATTTTCGGAAGGCGTGTTGTCTGTGAATTAGGATGTTATTTTGTTCGAAATGGCTCATTAAATTAGAACAGATGATGTGTTCCAGCATCTTGCAGCAAATGCATGTGAGGGAAACCAGTCTAAAGTTCCTTGGTAAGGACTGGGCGCTTTTTTTTATTTTATAAAAAGGACAAATTATGTTTGCCAACTTCCATTCAGTTGTGATAACCCTTTTGTCTATGGATTGTTGGGGAAAATGTGATAGTATGTGTGACAGTTCTTGGAGTATTCGCGGATGTATTTCGTCTGGCCCCCATGGCCTTTGATGTTTTCAAATCATTTAATAATTTCTTAATTCCATTTTTATCTGTAATTAAATACACCAGATTTAGACAGTAGGCTAGGCAACCATCTGTTATCATTTGACACTTCCAATACCGCTGGCCACATAGACCCTCTATTTTATCTGACACACAGTAACCATGCACAACACACTAATCCCCATTAATGCACAATAAACTAATCAACATTAACGCAATTAACAAAGTGCCGGATTAACCATTTGAACCCTGCAAAGCCAACTAGCCTCAAGACCTAATAAAATAATATGTGCCTGCCAATGCTGGGGCTGTTTTGCCTAGGAACTGTTTCTGCCACTGGAACAGAATAGCCCCAGCATATCAAACAGATTGCTAATATTTGTATTGTACATGTAGCCGATAGTCATGGAACGCAGCATGAAAGGATTAATGGATTGAATGTGTTTAACCAAAACAAACTGGTTGAGGGCATTAGTCCCATGTCTAATAGGTAATACTGGTGTGGTCTGGTAGCGGAGAGGCTCCACATAGCACACGCGATAAACTTCAATCCAAGATACGTGAGCTGGTCAATGCTGAATCTTTTCGGACTGGGAAGACTGGAGGCACCTGCTTTAACCTAAGCAGCAGCAGCCTTCAAGCTGGCTATAGTCCTACCATATCCAGACATTGCATAAATAAGGGCAATAATGAGAACGGGACAGAGGCGTCGAAAGCGTCAAATCTAATCATTTTTCTCACCTAGCAGCCAGATCTCATATTTACTCTGTACCTGCAGTGGGCGATTACTGCCAGTATGAGTATAAGTCAATCTTGGTCACCGTATCTATTCCAATTCTGCATCAATGCTTTTATTTATTTGAAATTCTGATCTAATACTCCCCATTTTATCAATATACAATTATCATAAGAAACTCATCCCAAATATTAGCTGATTAATTACTGTTGTTATTAATATTATTACTATTATCAAGTTATTATGTGATTCTTATCAAATTTAGGAGAGATATATCTTTCTGAAAAGCATGAAACGAGCCAACACAGATGGTCCCAATCACATCTCAATTATATTGAACCGTCATCTGATATTCGTTTTCTCAATAGCCATATCAGATGCCGCCACTCTACCATAAAATATCTATTCGAGTCACAACCACCAACAACTTTCTCACCCCAATACTAGTGACATTGTTGAGCACACACACCCCTCCCCCACCCCCAGTCCCAATGTACCATATTAAAACCATGTATCTACAATAAAAATCCTAGTTGGAACCTAAATACAAAATAATATGAAGTTCCTTTATATGTAGAATACGCGGTATGTAGAACAATATGGTACAAAAATAGATGTGCCATCCTGTGTTCTGTGTTGGAGCGTGGCGGGGGGGGGGGGGGGGGGGGGTGTTGTCCATCGATTCATAGGCTCTGCCTTTGATGGACTGCCCAATTGTGATGTATGTATATTATATATTAAGCATGAAATAAATAAGCTTGAATTTTGGGCCGATGGTGATGTTTTCCATTATGATTATATATTTATACTTTGTACACATCTATACAGAACAGAAGCGTTACGACTGCGCATCTAGCAAACTGGCCAAAGTGAAGCTCACACCAATCTATGCCAGGAATGCAATAACATTATGCATCGCATTAGCGAATGCGTAAAAGATCTTGCTATCCAATAAGCAGACTCCCTAGCAGATAAAATCACTGCCACGGATGACTGCCACAAAATGTTTCGGGCAGCCCGAGCCCTGAGCGTTACTGACTACACACCACCACTCATTGTACACAACCCTGAGGGACACTTTATCGGGAATGACCAGGGCAAGGCCGAGGCAATTCGAGAATGGTTCAAGGAGCAGTTCAATGATCACGATGATGAGCCCTTGCACCCTTCTCAGGAGACCCCAGGCCATTACTAACACCAACTAATACAGCAGAAGTTGAGAAGGCACTTAAAGCCCTGGAAAATGGATGTGCATCTGGGCCTGATGGCATGAGCAATGAACTATTAAAATATGCAAGTGACATTATCTCAAAACCGATCACGCACCTAATCAATTCAGCTTTTATGCACCACCTTCCCATCGACGCTGTAGGCCACTGCACCCTTATCATGGTATCCAAGCCCAAGAAGCCACTTCCCCCTCCCAGCCAATCTGCGGCCCATCGTGCTCCTTAACAGTATACGGAAAATCCTATCCAATGTTACTCTATGCTGCATCCGAGACAAGATCCATGACTTCACCGGATCATGTTATAATGGCTTCAAACATGGACGCAGCTGCGCAGACATTGTATGGACCCAACGCATGCTTGTGTCGGTAGTCATGTCCAAACACTGAGATTTCCACAAAATGGGCATTAACATGTCATGAGCCTTCGACACAATTAGGCGCTCAAAGCTCCCTAGATGTACTACGCCAGACCAGTTGCAATGAAGATGAGCTATGCCTAGTGAGACTACTGCTTGCGGACACCAAGCTGATAGTATGAGTCAAGTCAGTGAAGTCTGTAGAGTTTGAGACATCCATCGGCTCCCCACAGGGAGATGGTCTAGCCCCTGTGCTTTTCACCTGTTACCTGCATGGCTGGCTGCTGCTTTGAAATCTGTGCGGGAAAATTCCACAAGACCACGCACGCACGCACGCACGCACGCACGCACACACGCGCACCCGGTGTCAATACTGGGCATGTCGCTAGAGATGGAATATGCCGACGATGTGGACGTTATAGACGAGGAAAAGAAACCCCTTTACGAACTTCTCCCAATAGCTGCAAGCAAACTAAAAATTGAGAATCTCTTTATGAATGAATCCAAAACAGAGTTTACCCACATATATCTATCTACAAAGCATGAAACTAAAGAAAATGACGATCCACTCCGTGGTGGCATACCATGGAGGAAAAGTACAATCCTTTTAGTGTGTAGTCGAATTTGATGCGATTGTTTTTTTCTTAGTCTCATGTTGCATTTTACTGGTGGGAAGCGCATTCCCTAACTACAGTGAAACAGGGGTAACGGGATGATTCATCCCTAGGACGGTTCGTCCTGGGACATTTCGACCAGGTCAATTCGTACCATTTATAAAATGGGCCGATTCATTTCACTTTTCCGGAACGTTTCAACCCTGAGACGATTCGTCCCCTTTTTGAATATCATGTTGGTGGTTCACAATCCATTAATATTGTTATGTTTGTGGCATAGAGTATGAAGGTATAGAAAGATTAAAGAAGAAAATGCCTTTTCTTGGTTATTTAATCCGAGAGAAATAAAGTAATCCCCACCCCACCCCACCCCACTCCACCCCATGTTAGTGCACACGTGCATATGGATATGTATTATTTCAGTTTTACTTTTATTATCCCACATGTACCCAAACATAAAATTGTTTTTGCTTATTTTAATATTTTACCGATAAAAATCGTATTAAACCATGTTATTATATTAATTTAAAATTACGCCCCCCCCCCCCCCCCCCCCCCCCCCCCCCCCCCCACACACACAGTAGGATGAGAAGGGTGTTGCTGCAATGTAATGGTACGGTCTCGGCAATTAAGTGTGTGTGTGCATTCAAGCCCGTTACGACCACCCGATAGGTCATTATAGTAGCTTTTGTAGTCAAATGATCACGATTTCATATGCTGGATGGTTTTGCAACCACCTGTGTTACAGAGCTGTAATTAATTTTGGTGCTAAAAGCAGTTAGTCGTTATTACCCCTTTAACGCTCATATCAGCCAAACGACTTATGCAGTGGTCTTAAGAAATGTCCATTTGCAGATCAAGCGAAAGATATTTTTGTAAACCGAGCCAGCCAGTCCAGTGGTAAATTTTCAAAAATAGTCTTCTCTTGCTCTGCAAATGGACAGTTTCTTGACACAATTTGAGTGTTAAAGGGTTAATTAAGCTCATGCTCGGAATCTTTTTATTATTTCTTTCTCTGTGCATTGCTGCTACCCGAAGAAACATCGTGTTGTTGTTGTTGTTGTTGTTGTTGTTGAGAAAGTGATCGTCTGGCCTATGTATACACAGCTATTACCTGAATGTTAACCGTGCAGTGTGTTATCATAACACATTTATTAATTAAATTTGTTTGTTTAATCATTAATCAATGCTAACACTACTTAACCACTACTACACTGATATAGAAAGTTAAACTGTTACAGCTATAGTAGAAGAAAGATCGATATGATTGTCGGAGTCAATGCTGCTGAAAGCTAGTGGGGATAATTTAGGCGGCAATAGATTGCAGCAATTTTGCTTCTATAAAAAGTAATAGAAAAAACTGGAATTTAAATATAAGACGTTTCGGCGCTCTATGGGTTAATGGTTAACTTTACTGAGGATAAAGAAACCATTTCGTGTTTATACGGATTTGATGCTGGCGACGCACACCTCCGATGGTCCCAAAATCAAATATAAGATTTTAATCACAACACGCCTAGACAGTAGACACAATTAATATAATGAAATATAAGCAAGCCCTCTGAGTTCTGTAGTTAATATCGACCGTATATATAACCCTTCTGAGAAAGTAAAATTAAAAATATATATGTTAGAAAGTTTTCTAGCCTAACCTGTAAACGACAAATTTATGAATTAAGTATAATGAAGTTTCGCGTGTTGGGTGCGCTAGCGAGGTTAGACCCAAGCGACAAGCAGTTCAGTGTGATAAGTACGAATAATGGCAACACAGAACTTGCAAGACCCAAATATCGCAGGCGGATTATAGAGCGGCGTGTAAGAATGAGTCCATCACATGGGTGTGTGTTGAATGCAAAGCTAGGGCATCACTTAAGTAAATAGTTAACCCTCTAACAGTGGTAACGCCATAAGTTCATAATGTGCATTAACTGTTTAACACTTTCATGGTGACGCGGCCAAAACTGTCCTCTGGATCCGACTGTCCCTTTGCAGGCCAAGAGAAGCCTATTTTGAAATTTTATCACCGGCCTCTACAGTGGTCTTGAGGAATATCCATTAGTAGTAGGGTCGGGATTAAAATAATACCACCTCCCTCACTGGCCGCCGTCCGGCGATCCGTGGCCCCCACCGCCCTCTCAATCCCTGGGGCATAGGGTTGTTGAGACATGTGGTTGGTGTATGCCTCTAGATGGAGGCCCCAGGGTTGTTAAGACAGGTGGCTAGTGTATGCCTCTAGATGGAGGCCCCCAGGGATTGAGAGGATGGTGGGGGCCACCACGGATCGCCGAACGGCTGCCAGTTGAGGGAGGTAGTATCATTTTAATCCTGACCCTACTACTACCACACATAATAGGGTCTGAACGCCCATTTAGAGACAAGCATCCACAGTGATATACACCACTTATCGCCTTGTGATCAACAACACATAATAGGGTCTGAACGCCCATTTAGAGACAAGCATCACAGTGATATACACCACTGATCGCCTTGTGATCAACCACACATAATAGGGTTTGTACGCCCATTTAGAGACAAGCATCCACAGTGATATACACCACTGATCGCCTTGTGATCAACCACACATAATAGGGTCTGAACGCCCATTTAGAGACAAGCATCCACAGTGATATACACAACTGATCGCCTTGTGATCAACCACACATAATAGGGTCTGAACGCCCATTTAGAGACAAGCATCCACAGTGATATACACCACTGATCGCCTTGTGATCAACCACACATAATAGGGTCTGAACGCCCATTTAGAGACAAGCATCCACAGTGATGTACACCACTGATCGCCTTGTGATCAACCACACATAGTAGGGTCTGAATGCCCATTTAGAGACAAGCATCCACAGTGGTATACACCACTGATCGCCTTGTGATCAACCACACATAATAGGGTCTGAACGCCCATTTAAAGACAGGCATCCACAGTGATATACACCACTGATCACCTTGTGATCAACCACACATAATAGGGTCTGAACGCCCACTTAGAGACAAGCATCCACAGTGATATACACAACTGATCGCCTTGTGATCAACCACACAATAGGGTCTGAACGCCCATTTAGAGACAGGCATCCAGAGTGATATACACCATGATTACTGTTGCATAGCTTCGCGCTATTGCAAAGCAATTCGGCCTGAGAGGCTACTCTAAGGCCAAGAAAGCCGACCTGCTCCAGATGATCGGACAGGTCCGTGCCGAAGAGTGGCAGATGTGACTCTCCTGAGCAATGAAGACGGGAAGGTTTCCAGCGCATACCAAAGATGATCCTTGGAATCCTCACAAGAAAGTGCAGTGGATACATGAGCTTCATCAGTTGGACGAGGAGGTGACTGCTAGCTTGCAATCCAAGACTGTAGCGAGGCGGACCATCCACTGGAGCGCTTACCTCTCCTACGCAGGATCACTAACCGAGTGATGAGGGGGCCGAGGTCTGAACCCTTAGCCCGCAGCATGAGGCGAGAAGGCGAACACATTCTCGACCAGCGTCTCGGCGAAAGGGAGACAGAGGATAGAGGACGCCAGTCAGTATGCTGGACATTCTTCAGAGGTCTAGAAGGAGACCTCACAGGTCAGATCATGCAAAAGATCCAGCAGACTGTCCAGAACGCCTTCTATCTCCGCTACACCAATACCTTTCGCATCCGTCACATCGAAGACGGTAGGGTGATGCTCTTCCACAAGAATTCTCTAGGGAGCCCGTGGCTGAACACGATAGGAGCATCTCAGGACTGGGTGGCAGCACGAGAGCAAGCCCACCTCGACACAGACAATATCGATCGACCCAACACCAAGTGGGCTTTCGTTCGATCAATCAACGTTGATGTCAGGGCTGTCATCGACCGCCAACCTCTGCTTGGGACGGGCCCCCTCCCAGACTGGCTACGACAGAAGAAGAGTATGACTGCCCTCGACACCTACAGGGACAACATGTGTCTCTGGAGATGTCTAGCAGTCCACCGAGGAGCGAGAGCTGATAGAAGTACAGCTCCTGCACGAGAGCTTGCCACAAAGTTCTACGGCACGACAGCGACATTACCTGATGTCCCCAAGACCTCGCTGGATCAGCTGGACAAGGTAGAGTTCTTCGCCAAGATCTGGATTCGTGTGTATGAACCAACCGAAGAGGGCACGTGGCACTTGATCAGGCAAGTGGCTCACTACCGTGATACCATGACCATCGGAGTGTGGGACCACCACGCCTTCTACATCAAGAACATATCCCAGCTGGCACATACACTAGTCTGCAGTCGCTGTCAGCAGAGGTTTACACAGGCATACCATCTTCAACGCCATGTTCATCGCTGTACAGGCGGCAAAACAACAATCATGTGTCCTGGCAAGAATGTTGAGGCGCCACAGTCTGCGTATGAGAAAGCCTTCTATCCGCCCCAGCCATCCAGTTCAGCGGCTACTCGTTGGATCAAGTATGAGTCGAGAAACAGAGGCGTACACATACACCATGTAGAGTGTGGGCATGGTGGAGAGTGTTGGATTGAGGGTGCTCACGTAGATGGTTATGATCCGACCACCAACACTGTTTACCAGTTCAATGCCTGTCACTGGCACGGGTGTCCACAACACCAGCGAGGTGAGGATGCTGAACAAAGATACCGCAAGACAGTCCTGAGAGAGGAGAAACTGAGATCGTCTGGATGTATGCTTGTGGTACAGTGTGAGTGCTGTATAAAACGCTGTCCAAGCGTCCCTAAACGAATTCGGACTGTCCCATACCCACACTTCATAATTTACGACTTCGAAGCACTCCTAGATGGTATCAAGACTCATCCTACGGAGACTCTCACCATCGAGAGTACTCACATACCTATCTCTGTGTCAGTTGGCTGCTCCTTAGAGGGCGCCATGAGTGATCCCACTCACCTCTGCAATCCTTACCCCAAAGAACTGATCAGAGAGTTCATGCTGGTGATCCAACGGCGATCATCTCTAATCCGGACAAGGGTTATGGCACAGTACACACCGACAGACCTGGACACGGTTGAACTCTGGGTGGTATGACCTGAACCTCATCAAGAAGTACTTTGTTGATGAGCTGACTGACAGTACAGGTACAGTGAAAGTCGCCAAGAAGACTAGTCGGACCATGTTCCTCATAACACCTGAGCTACGGTTTCTCGATGTGCTGAACAACCGTGGCCCAGTAGTCTCGTATGAGCTATGGGTAAAAGCTTACGGGTGTGCACAGCAGAAGAGCTGGCTCCCGTATGAATGGTTTGACACACATGAGAAGCTCAACTATCCAGGGCTTCCTGACTATTCAGCATGGACATCTACGCTCAAGGGTGGCTACCTCTTGACGCGAATAGAGAGGGAACAATGTAACCAGACATTCAGTGAGCACAGAATGCGGACGTTCGCCGACTGGCTGCGATACTACAACAACCTGGACGTCAGTCCATTCATCGAAGGCCTAGAGCGGATGCGGGAGTTCTACACAGAACGAGAAATAGACATCCTCAAAGACGCTGTGTCTCTCCCAGGTGTGTCACTGCAGTACCTCCTACGTGGAACCGCTCAGCACATGCCGGATGTTAGACTCTACTCTCTGGGCAAGGAGGCCTACGAGATGCTGAAGGACGCGGTTGTTGGAGGGCCCAGCATCGTGTTCACCAGATACCATGAGGCAGGTGTGACATGCATCCGCCAGAGTGAGCGGGTCTGCCAACGTCTACTCGGCTATGACACAAATGCTCTGTACCTGTCAACGATGGCCAAAGAGATGCCCTGTGGTAAGTAGACAGTGCGCCGTTGGTCCAGTGCCAGTGGTGTAGCCAGATTTAAGGAGGAGCTCATAGCAGACCGCTGGTTTGGATTTGCTGAGGTGGTCCCTAAGGCTCTGTGGGCAAAGTTCGAGGAAATGCCCCCGCTCTTCTATAACCGCGAGATCCCGGTAGAGGCCGTCTCTTCTGAGATGCAGGCATATCTAAAGCGTACAGGGTGGAAGCGACCCACCACCCAGAAGCTGGTCGGCGCCCTCTCTGGCAAGAAGCGGCTGCTGTATGCACCGACACTCAAGTGGTATATAATCCATGGCCTGGAGATCACTGCTGTATACCGCACCATAGACTATGAGGCCAAGTGCCCATTCGAGTGGTTCATGGAGAATGTTACGGAGGCCCGCCGCTCGGGAGATGTAGATAAGAGCAAAGCACTCTTGGCAGATCTCTTCAAACTCCTCGGCAACAGTGCCTACGGCAAGCTCATCGAGGCCCTAGAACGCCGTAGCAACACCAGCTTCACGAAGGATGAAAGCGTGGTGCAAGGTTCGAAGATCTCGAGGAGATCGGTGAGTCATACGAGCTCCGGAGTTGCAAGCCAAGAATCACTATTCGAAGGCCATTCCAGGTGGGGATAGCCGTTTATGAGCTCCCGAAGCTGCGAATGCTGGAGTTCTACTATGACTTCCTCGATCTCTACGTAGCTTGTGACAGCTTTGAGTACCTGCAGATGGACACTGACTCCGCGTATATCGCTATAGCAGGCTCCAACCTCGACGACGTCATTCGCCCTGAGATGCAAGCAGAGTATGAGGCTCATAAGCGGGACTGGCTAGCTTGGAACAAATGGTCTGGATGGACTCTGGTACTGTTAAAGCTCGAGTTCGAAGGCTCTTGTGGCATCGCTCTCTGCTCCAAATGCTACTACGTGGAGAGCGCAGCTGCAAGTAAGTGCTCGGCTAAGGGAATGTCAAAGCGGCAGAATGAGGTCTCTTGGCAGAGGTTCTACAGTGCCCTACATGGCGGGGTGGACAGAGCTAAAAACTGAGGCCTACGCATGTGCAACCAGGGTATGGTGAAGTATGCCCAGGAAAAACTCGGACTCTCCGCTTACTATGATAAGCACCATGTGCTGCCAGATGGGGTCCATACCGAGCCCATCGAGTATCATGTTAGCACCCTAGGTGGTGGTAGCTGTGTCTCTTCAGGGACTAGCTGAAGCTCTTCTATGACAAATGGTCGCCTAGGCACTCCGTGCTGGCGTGTCAGGTAGTACAGTGTAGGCTGCCCCTCCACCTCAACATACCTGTCAAGCCTGTGAACATCTATCGAGCAGTTAGGATCTGTTGCACGCCGTCGACCACCTTCCAGCTCACAAGGCTCATACAGGTATCGAACCAGAGCATCAGGTGGTAGGCACTCCTCTCCCTTGTTCGCTCCTCTAGAGCTATGACCAGCAGAGTGTCTGATAGCCTCTGCCGGCCTCGTCCCGATTAGCCTAGTAACCTCGGCATTTGATCTCTCCACCACAGCAGGCAGCCCTCTCACCCATACTCTGGAACGTTCACTCGGCGTGGCCATTTCCTGGGCGTATTGGTGTGGGAACAGTCTCACTGCCAGTGTCTGATTCCACCGCTCAACGAAAGCCTGGGCACGGTGATGCCCTACCTCGCTTCGCCTAACTGCCACACCGTGTTTCCGCATGAGGGCTGCAGTCTCCCCTCTGAACTCCTTAGCCTCATCCACCTGCAACAATTCCGGACACTGGAGGAGATTTTCCGAAGCCTCGTAGACATCCTGGAATGCCTGGCTACCTAGCCAGCTGACTTGTCTGTGAGTGGTACTGCCGCCTTGTACCTGCTGGTGACATCGACGATGGTGAGGACATACTTGTTGGTCTTACGACCAACCGAGTCATGTGGAAGGAATAAAACATCTGCCTGGTGAACTCTGTTCGGGACAGTTTCCTCGAAATTGGCGTGCCTGATGTGCCGTGGACGAAGTCTGTATATCTGCCACATCGCCTAGCAGCTCAGCCGCTGGCTAACTGTCTCCAATGTGAAGTTGTGGCCCTTGCGACGTGCAGCCTCGAGTAGTTGAGGGGGCTCACGGTAATATCCACCAGGCTGATAGTAGAGTTCCTCAAGAAAGACACTTGATTTCATCACTGACGTCCACTCCCTTCCTGTCACGCATGGTCTGGGTTATTTTATCACTGACGTCCACTCCCGCCCTGGCACGCATGGCCTGGTCAAACGCTAAACAGACGAACAGATGGTCATCATTCATTCGACTATCACTGAAGACCTCCTCAAACACCTCCGTACACTGGCGTCTAATCTCTGCTGGATCCTCACTGAGCGGTAGTTTATCGATTTTTTTAACCCTCGGAAGTTAAGTATCTTGACCAGGTCGTACACAAACAGCATCCTTATATAGCATGGCTTAAATGTTCGGCAGTCCAGATGGCCGCGAGTGCTATGGCAACGTACGGTAGCCAAGGGCCTGTGACGCCGAAGAATGTATCTACTCCTGAGGCGATGGCTGGTATGGCTTCAGAAATCTTCTCCACACAATGGAGAGCATTGTTGGCAATCTTACAGACCGTCTCGCCAGCCTTCGTTGTGAACAGAGCGATCAGAGCCCCAACTGATGCTAGCAGCCCGATAGAACCTTTTACGTAAGTGCGATAGATTCCTTTCACTCTGTGTACTAGCTTGCAGGATTCAGGCTCTACATCATCATACTCACCCATGGTCTCCGCTACATCGTAGTCGTCTGCATCATAATCATCCTCATCATAGTCCTCCTCATAGTCCTCATCATCTATATCATCGACTGGATCTTCATAAGCCTCTGATTCATACATATCCATCGCTGGGGCAGCTATATAGTAGCTTTAAACTGTAGTCTATAGCATGGCCTCCGCAATCTTGAATGCGGGCGTGTTTGCCTTAGCGAACTGGGGACTCAGCTTCGCTGAGAAGAAGGCAGCAGAGGTCGAGCATAAGCGTCATAACCAGGCGATGGAGAAGCTGACTAAGGAGAAGTTTGAGTACAGCAAAGCACTTGAGCATATGCGCCAGAGGGAGGCACGCCGACGACAACTCCGAGCTCAGGCCAACCAGAGCCTCAAAGAGGCAGATGAGAGTCTCGATGAGTACTATGAGGCTGTAAAGATATCTGAGCCAATGCTCAACTATGAAGCATCGACAGGCCAGAAGACAGCAGAGCTTATAGTAGTGGTGGTAGGTGCAGCGGTGGCGAAAGGAGTTGTGCTCTACGCATGCTCAAGCTGAATACCTGATGTGTTCGACACACATACCTTAGCATAGCCAAAGTAAAGTACCGTCACACCTAATGGGCGAGTCCCAGCTATGAGGTTTCCGATGTTGAAGCTGAGCTGGTTGCCCTGATTAGGTGGGATGTTCCTGCCCCCGAGGTGGTGATGGCCCTCGAGTGCCGACTCGAGGTCATCGCTTCCACTGGTTAGTCGCAGAAGTGCATATGACTTAGTTTTCTGTCTGTAGAGTTGGCAGTCAGCCAGCTTGCGTACCTCACCAAGAACATTGGTCCCAGCAACCACAAGCTCGAAGTCGTCTAGCTTATCCACCTGCTGGATGGCTCCTCCCTTCTGAACTAGGACCATAACAGCGACACAGTCCGATGCACCACGATGCAATGTCAGCTCTACCCATTGGTTAGCTGTGGCTTGGACCTGCTGGTGTTCTCGCTCCACATGCACGATCCGCTGTTTGGAACCCGTTTGCTTCAGTTCATGGTCATTCTCGTCATGCCAGACATGAAGTCTTGGAGCATTCATCGTCGCATCTGCGAGCTGCTCAGTGTACACCTGGAGGAACAGCCTATCCTGCATGGCAGCCGGATTCACGTGTGTGTTCTCGAGGAGGGTTAAGAGTGGAACTGCCACAGGCTTCTCGACACCTGCCTGTAGTACGAATTCTGTGAACCCCTCATTGCACCCCACAGTGTAGTACCCCTTTCTCTTCGCATAGAAGGTTGGTCCATGAGCCAGCGGACGTAGACTCGGTACTCATCGTTCACATAGGTGGTGTCCATGGTGCTGTTGCTCTGCACGATCTCCCACCTGTTCAGAACCTGCGGGAGCTCTACCGTCTGTTCTATTGTGCTTTTGAAGCTTGAACTCGAGTGTCATGCTCTTGATCTCGTGGATCTGTGCTGAGATTGCAAAGTCGATGTACTTCCCAGCAGCGGACAACGGGTTCTCATCGTGTATACTGGGTCGAATGACCATCAGGCAGTCCTTCCGAGGATCAGTGTGGTGTGATGTCGCGGGTTCAATGGCCCCATCTGGATGTTGCACATACTGCAGCATGTTTAAGGTCTGGGTATATAGTGGGTTTAAACGGCTGCCATGTTTGGTAAAGTTCTCCAGCAGCTTGTCTATAGGCAGCAGGACAAGTCGGCATGACAGTCAGCACGACAGCCATGGCGTGCACTGTCCCACCATGACAGGGTCCGAGGACTGCTTCCTGACATCAACATTATCCTCGAGCGAGCCAAGGTTACACCTCCGTCTGATGCGGAGATACTGGCCACCATAGAGGAAGGAGCGCCAGCTCATAGTACAAAAGAACTCCTGACTCGGATACTTTACCGGAAATTTGACAGCACCCAGGGAAGGGCATTCAACCTAGCTGTGGCCCAAACCAACAGTCCTGTTATTCTAGCTCTCCTAAGGGCGAGGGTCGATCCCAAAGATCTACTAACGGTCGGGAAGTGGGCTGCCGTATTTAGCCTCCATAGCCAGGAAGAGCGAGATATGCTGGATAGCCTCCAGTCTGGTGCAAATAACTACCTCAGGGAGATGGTCAGTGCTGCTGTAGCGGAGTGCCATGACACAGGTCTTGCAGAAGGTACTCAGGAGGGGTTCACTGTTGGCCGCAAGGAGGCTATTGAGCACATCGTCAATGAAAGAGGGCGCATGAGATTGGCCAGTAATCTCCCATCATTTCTGAAATCCCCAGATAACTACCAGGACTACCTCATCAAATCCACTTGCAAGCACGATGCTAGTCGCGCATGGAAAAAGTGGGTCTTCCGTGAGAACTTCCAGAAGAAGAGAGTCCTAGACTCTGACCCTCATTGGATAGAGTTTTGGCAACAGTTTAAGTGACAGGCTTCTGACGAAACTGCCGAAGTTCCTCAAGCTTCTGACGAAGTTCCTGAAGCATCTGACGAAGTTCCTCAAGCATCTGACGAAGTAGCAGAGACTGCGCAGCCTTCTGATGAATGAAAAAAGTTGCGGCCGACAGTCTGTCAGCGATGACGCATAGAGCAGGCTAGTTTCCTGGCTGGATTCAGCTTGTAGGTGAAGGTCTGCGCCTTTTCCAGAGATGGCTTGAAGTGTGACAGCTCACCTGTCTCCTTGTTGCTGAAGATGAAGCGGTACAGCTCAGCTGCCCTCTGTACACTTGCGATAAATTCCCATTTTTGGTCTTCTTGAGGGTTAGGCTGTCGTATATGGTCTCGAGCAGGGCACGTTCACACTTGGAGCTGAAGTATAGTAACCAGGCATTGTGGCGGATGTCTGGTGAGATCTCGCGGGTGTACTTCTGAAAGAGGATGAAGACAGTTATCTCTGTGTGCCGGATGCGCCTGGTGATGTTGCTGAGGTAGGTGCCTGTCTTCTGGTCCATTGCAGGGTCATCAATAACTAGAACAAGTGGTTCTGTCAGTCAGGCTGCCAGCAGTGCTTACAGGTTCTGCAATTTGGTGATTGGGCTATTGTACCATTGATCATTACTGTCAACTGCCTCAGCGGCGGAGTCAGACACCAGAAGGATGTATTGAGAGTGTAGATGTTCGGCCAGGAGAGCCCGCAGCAAGATGATTTCCCCGTGTCCTGACGGGGCAATGATCAGCACCACCTGGCCAGCATCGGCCGGCCTACTGTTGAATGGTACAGAATGCATGCGGGGGGTGGTTAGCACTTGGTCGGCGGTAGCCTCGTCTATATCTGGGAGACTAAATGGCAGTACTTCCTGCACCAGCTCTTTCGCCTGCAGAGCGGGGAATCCTGCACCTCCGGCGGATATGAAGGATGCGATGGAGGCATCAAGCATGAAATCCCAGCAGCAGCTGAGAAGATAGCGTAGAGGGCCTGTGTCAGCACCCATAGTGTCTAGTACATCCAGTATCTGTATGATACATGCACGGGAAGCCATGACTATCCTGTGGTCTTAACTGGCAAACCAAAGAACCCTGACTTCTTCACCTCTGGTAGCTGGAGGCTGGCGGTAATACCTTTTTTGCCATCGACAGTACTATTGCTCAGGCCGAGGGTGCCTACCCTGAGATTCTCTCCATCCTGTTGGAATGAGCTCTGTGTTTTCAGGAGATCCTTAACCGGGTCTTGTTCATAGGAGTCAGCCATAACATTGATGGCACCAGCCTCATCGACTCCGAGCATACCGAGCATCGTTGCCCTGTCTTTGATGCCCATCCCCTTGTAAACAGTCTTGGCCTTGTTAATGGCCGATTGTCCTACCGTATCAGTGTTCCCGATGAGATCTCAGGCTGGGATGGTACCTCGGATCTCCCGCGGGTCTCTCTTCTCATCGAAGTCTAGGAAGGAGATAGGGGCAACAGTGTCTTCTGAACCGAGGCGTGCCTCGCCCACGTGAGCAAGATCGCCTAGCTCTTTGCTTTCTAGGTCTGTGAGTGACAGAGTCATAGTGCTATATACACGGGTTAAACCTACTAGTCATACCCCCAGTGAAATAGTTGGGCATAGGAGGACCACGCAGTCGGCCAAGGGAATAGGTAGTAGTGCTCAGGGTACTGGACCTCTCTGCAGGGGCATGCCTTGTGGGCGGTCCACCATTCCCAGGCATTGGCGATCCTCAGTCTGCGTGCTCGACTATGGGCTACACACAGCCCTCCGGCACGCCATGCCTCATATGCTGCAGGGGTCTCGTGATCCATCTCTCACTATTCAGAGGGGTTAAACGTAGGCGACGATGATCTCAGCCATTGCACTCGTTGCTAGCCCTAGAAAATGCGGCCTCCATTAGTGTAACACGTTCACCCATGGTCTTGGCGGCAACAGTATAGGAGGCACCACTGAGGGAGATCTTTGGGATGGGGTGAGTTATTACGAGACAGTGCCTGGCCACACCACTCACCACTGTAGCGAGGACAGCCGCAGTGGCAGCAGGATGAACCTCATTTCCCAATGTCATCTTCACCATGGCTACATTCGCTGCCACATTACTGGCGACATGGACTGCCAGAGGTTTTGCTTTGGTCAGTAACTTCTGTGTCTTAGTTCGCAGCGGGTTCTCCAGCTTCTGAAGACTCGCCTGGCTCTCGGGCAGTTGCTTCATTATCTGTACAGTTGACGGCATTGTTTAAGCACTGAGTATACAATGCTGTTAAATGTCTGCGTCCCCTGTTGAGAGAGCTAATAAGATCTTCCCCGTCTGCATCTGCCAGGTGGCCAGGTTGGTACTCAGGAATATTCATCTCTCTATTGAGACATCTTAAACATGTCCAGGCTCACGCTATGCGAGAAGTACTATGAGATCTTCCGGAGGGAGTTGAAGGACTACAAGAAGAAGACCCTAGATGAGCTCGCTCAGCTCTCTGGTGATGAGCTGACAGAGGAGCTGACAGCTGTGAAGCTCTATCTAGGATTTGGTAAGGGGCAGATCTGCTTCCTCGAATACCTTATCATGGGCGGGAGTATCGTCGAGCAGCTCATGCAAGCTAAAGGTTTCTACAAGGATCGGGAGTATCAGTCAGATGTGTTCCAGCAGTTGTAGACCTCCATGGCCTCACCTGACTCAGAGCTGAACAAGGCTCTGCGATACTACAAGCTGGAAAAAGGATGCGCTGTGGAACCATCCAGCCCTTGGATGTGCATGTTGGCCATGTGTATAGGGGCTGTAGGGCAGGCCAAGCTGGTTCTGTATCTCACCGTGATCCCCACTGCTACTGTAGAGAGTCAGGATAGTCTTATGGCTGATTTGCTAGCGGCAGAGTGGGCTGATCCCAAGCGCCACGATAGCTAGGCCTGACAACACTCGTAGAGCTACCACGGGAAGTGGTGTCATGTCAACTGGCTGCAGTGTCGGGGTTGGAGCTGCCATGGGAAGCGTTGTGTCGACTGGCTGCAGTGTCAGGGTCGGAATTACTGTATGGCCTGTACTACGTGTAGGTGCGTTGATATCAGTGTTGAAGCCGAGGTGGACACTGGGGGGAACTCCCCTCGACTATCATGTTGTTATAGTCCCTGACTTGGAGGTCCTCGATGTCCATGATCATGTTGCTCAGAATCAACCATATGTGTGGTGAAATAGCAAAGTCAGGTTTGCGACGGGCCTTCTGCAACCCCTGCTGGAACTTGGCAATAAGACTGCTGGGATCTGCCACGATGATCATATCTTCAACGAGACTGATGAACATGGCCTGGACCTCTGCTCCGCTGACACCATCTATGGAATGACGCAGCTTGGTCTGTGCTGTAAGGAGGCAGTAGCACAGTGCTTCCAGGGACTGGTTGACTCGAACGATCTCTGCCGGTGTGAGGCCTGAGGTGGTGTGTGGGACAAAGTACTTCCACACATCTGGATAGTCCTGCCGCAAGGCAGTGATGTGCATATTTTGTACCTGCGCTCCAGGGTCGGAGTCTGGACTGAACGAGAATGTCGCTGTCTTCCGGTGGCCTACTCATCGGGGTGTTCGATAGGGGAATACTGAGTAGTCACGTCTCGGGTC
The DNA here is from genome assembly GCA_034401795.1 of Chaetoderma sp. LZ-2023a. NCBI lineage: Eukaryota > Metazoa > Mollusca > Caudofoveata > Chaetodermatida > Chaetodermatidae > Chaetoderma > Chaetoderma sp. LZ-2023a. Next base: position 127,358,183 of record CM067359.1, read on the forward strand.
ACCGTACACAACCCCTAGGCCACTGTTGTCACCACCATGCCACTGATAGTCTGGGTGAGCGCTGAACTCTCTCTGTAGTCTGCTGGCCGCTGAGTCGCTATGACTGTTGAGCTGTGGGTCGAAGTCGTTTGTATCAGGGAGGCTTTCACCCAGCTCATGGAGGATTCGTCGCACCGTGAAGTACACATGGAATCTGAGACAGCTGGCGATGAGCACAGCTTCAGGCGTATCAGAATAGGAGTGAAGCAGGGTGGAACTTACTCCACATCCTGCGGTGGCACACCACATGGCAAAGTTCAGCTGCTGATTCCAGTATGAGAGGCTTGGAGCAGCTATCCAAGTATGAGCTTGCTTCGCATCCTTGATGGTGATTGGGTGGTTGGTCAGCAGTCGTGGGTTGACAGAGAAGCTGGTTCGGGACCGTCACCTCCTTGTGATTTGCCGCTGCCCCACCCCCAATCCTGTGGCCAAGACAGTGGTGGCTAGTGTCACGCCACCCAGCGGGATGGCGACGAGGGCACCCACCCCTGTAGCGGGAGTGGCCACAGCTGCAACATCAGCACTGGCTCCAATCACACCTGCAGCAGTGGTTGTACGCGTTAGGACGTTGTATGCCGTCTTATATCACCTGCATTCTGCTGTACTTTTCTGCCTCATGGACGAGATTCTGCCGGATGGTATCTATCTGCTGGAGTCGCCAGCCATGGATGGTACCGCCCTCGCCAGCAGTCAGGGAGGGGTATAGTTCTGGCTGCTTCCACCACTCTGATTTTGCCATAGTATATCTGGAGGCTTAAACAGGAATCACATGCAGAATGTGCTCATGAGTCATAGAAGTGTTCATTTTGGAGAGCCTGGCGAACAGTACCAGCTTGCGGGCGTTCAGATAGACGTCTCTTAGACAGCGGTCATCCAGCACTATGACGGGTGCCAGTAGCTTTCTGAGATGTGACATCTGGAACTTCACCTTATCACCAAGATAGTAGGTCCGCCGCTGGATGGCTTTCTTGGTCTTACACTTCTGCGCCATCTCCTCTTCCCACTGTATGACCTCTGGCTCATCCTCATCTGAGAAGACACCTGGCTCATCCTCTTCTGTGAAGACATCTGGCTCATTGCCGTATGTGTAGACATCTGGCTCATCGCTGTCTGTCAAGACTCCTGTGTCCTGCTTACTCTTCCTGCCAGTATTTGGAAGCTTCACTGTTCCTTCGCCTCCTTGCAATGCTCACGTTCTGTTGATACCAGCTCTCCCGCTGTAGTCCCTCTCCTTCTTGTTGCAGTGCAAGCATCTGTTCGTTTTGTGCAGGGGTTATGAAGGGGCACCCCTCTTTCATCATCTCGGCAAAGGTCAGATAATGCTGGTATGATATCATGTTGTCGTCCGGTCAATGAGTAATAAGTGTGTAAACTCTAAATGGGCATCCGACATCCCATCCCTGCTGGTATATATGTTAATGGAGGGGCTGTCAAACAGGTGATTTACAGGTGTGAACAGGCTAGGACTGATGGCTTTCCATAAGTTGCTGTTGGCACCTGGGAGATACTCTATCACGTCCCGGCCGACTTCTACCAGTGAGCTGCTGTGTGCACTGCCTGGAGGTGGATGTAGCACATTGGCGTGTATGTATGTTGTGCCCCGCTGGAGCACCTCGAAGAGGACCCATTCTACACGGTACTGTACCACCCGTCTCCCCTCTAGAGAGGGTGAGATTACATTCTCACCACCGGAGAGCAGCAGTCGGACAATCGGCATGGTTATATGTCTTGTTTAAACCCCTCCTATAGCGTGCTATGGAACCCATATTTGATCACTCGACTAGTCTTGCTGACCTGGCAGATGTGTATGCAGTTGATGCTGCCAAGGTAGAGGAGAGCGATGGCAAGTCAAAAGCATTCTCCCTCCACCCCATTGGTGGTGATGGGGTGGAGCTGTTCACAGACCTCAAGGATGTGATGAATGAGCGCCTTGGTCGCAACATAGATGGCCACAAGATCGTGTTTCGGTACGATTTCCCGAAGAGGAAGTACATCCTCGAGCCGTTGATTGAGCTCTCGGATACAGAGATGGCAGACATCAACACCCTAAATAGCAACCTCAACTTTCATCTGATCAAACCCTATTCGAACGGTGCCCCGCCGATGGCCCATGATGGCCTGCTATTGATCCTGACAAAAAACCTGCAGTTCATATTTGAGAAGAATGAAGTGTGGTACCGCGCTGGACCTGGGGGTGACTGGAAAACATGGTTGCCCCTATATAGGCCTCCCGCAGTCATTGACATAGATGTTACTCCCCTCTCCACTGTTGTGAAAAAGGATGGGACAGTTCGAAAGCTCTACAATCGGGGATCATCCTTCCTCACCTACATAGGTGAAGGTGTCTCCCTGACGAGGGTGGGTCACCGGATCGGGGTTACAGGTGGAAAGCTCCTACTGCGTCGTCCATTCGATGGACCAGAAGAAGCTGTTAACCTCCAGGAGGGCATCCTATGGGTAGATGGTGTGTCACATGTCATCAAAGTCTAGGGTGCTGTTAAACTGCTTCAGAGAGTCGGACTCACTATCCCGCAAACGACTCATAATCCTAGAGCTACGTTTCTTAGCCAGCAGCAAAGTGAAGCAGCTAGCCCCTGCCCCTGAGGGGATGAAGATCACTATCGAACCGGATGGAGCAGGGCTTGATCTGGCACAGATATTTCTCGAGGGGTTCACTCTGTTCAGTTTAACTCTTCATAAAGAGCGTTGTCAAGGTAGATGGAAGACGTTATGGGTGGTCCCATCATGCCAGTGCGACTCTGGCAGAGACTATGTATTTGTCTGAGCCTACACAGAGGCCGGCCACTGGCCAGTATCCTGAATAGGTTCTCCTGGACATGTGGGGTCGGGGGAACACCATCTAGAGGCATACACCACCCACGATCACATGTCTCAACAACCTATGCCCCAGGGATTGAGAGGGTGGTGGGGGCCACCGATCGCCGAATGGCAGCCAGTTGAGGGAGGTGGTATCATTTTAATCTCGACTCTACTACTCCATTTGCAAGCTAAGAGAAGACTAATGATGACATTTTACCACTGGAATGACTGACTTGATAACCGAGCTAGTCATTTCGACTTAAACGGTTTTGGGACGAATCGTCCCGGATCAAAATCAGGTACTAGAAGACGAAAACCACGAAGACAGCAAAGACCTGCAGGCTAACTAGGTTATACGACAGTAAACTCTATGTATGTCGGTATGTATATGTATCTATGTATGTAACTCCAGAAGGAGGTTCGTCTGAATGGTCTGCGATCTGCTATCACTAATTTTATTCACGGATGATACCAATGTTTTTGGCCACCATAAAGCTATAGACACCCTATATAAAATTACAAACAGTGAAATGGAAAAAAATTATAAATTGCTTTAAAGCTAATTATCCCTGAATGTCAGCAAAGCCAATTTTCTATTATTTACAAGAAACGAAGAGCTTGCTCTCCCAAAACTCTACATAGATAATTAAGAAATACAGGAAATTGAACATGTTAAATTCCTAGGAGTCAATTTGGATAAACAACTAAGCTGGGAGAAGCATATAGAGACGATTATATCCAAGGTGGCGAGGAATATTGGTATCATGCACAGACTCAAATCATATCTCCCACCTGATATTCTAAAAACTCTATATAGCACATTAATACTTCCACACATCACATACTGCAATAGGCCCTGTAGGTGGGGCTTAGAATACACCGTCCGTATCCTCTGCGTGTCGTAGGAGGCGACTAAAGGAGGTAAGGGTGAGGTAACCCTGACAGAAACCTCGAGTGCTGAAGACGGAGGTTCCAGGCCGCACGGCGCACTCTAATAAACCATGGATCCACGCACTTAACGCTTATGATCATGTCGATAGTCACTTACAGGACTGGCGGTGTGATCAGCGAACGAAAAGAAGAAGAAGACATACTGCAATGCTATCTGGAGCAACACACATCAAACTAAATTTAAAAAAAATTAAAATCACTACAAAAGCAATCTGTTAAACTATTCTCACAAGCAGCAAAGGGTCAAGATACCTTTAAAACAAACAGAATTCTAAAACTTGAAGACATTGGAAATGTCCAATTATTTACTATTTTAAGAGATTACCACAATGGCAGCTTACCCACATCATTATCCAATATGTTTACACCCAATACAGACATACATACTCACAACACACGAACAAGTTCTAACCTACATGTCGCATATCATCGAACAGAGGCAGCTACATGCACACCATCCCATCAAGCAATACAATTATGGAATAACACAGATGCAGACACACGTGCGCAAATTCTTACAACAAAGTCATTCAAAAAGTACATAAAAAACAAAATTATTGAGTGCTACTAGAAGCCAGATTACTAAAGCACACACCAGAAACCCTTAATGACAAAAAAGAGTAATTTCCTATAATGTAATGAATGTTCTGTTGGCTATTTTGGGACAAATTTGAACTGTCACTGTTGCCAGTAACAGACTACAATAGAATCGGTTGCAAAATACTCAATGATTTCACTGTTCATCGTGTACCTGACTGAAATTAAGATATTGAAATCTTAAGGGTTAAAGGTTCATGGTAGCCATGTTCCAAGACAGCGGAACCTGTCTATAGTGGCCACTCGTTTTCTGGATCCAGGAGGGGATGGGCCTTTAAGGCAGATAGACATAAGAAACCAGGTCATGAAAAGTCGCTGCCCTGTTGTATTACAAGCCACTACCTATATTCCTAAATGTATGAAATAACCAATTTTTAGTGACATATTTATTTTTTAATGTTGTATAAATGTGGTTTCTGTAGACAGGTTCTTCCGCTGTAGCGCACCCGGCCACCAGGACAACAAATATGTAGAAATATATACATGTACATATAATAATACATGATAGCAATAATGATAATGATAATAATAATTAAAATAATAATAATAATAATAATAATAATAATAATAATAATAATAATAATAATAATACATGTAAATAATAGTAATGGTAATGTCGTTGTTGCTGTTATTATTAAATATAATGATAATAGTAATGCGACAATAATAATAATAATAATAATAATAATAATAATAATAATAATAATAATAATAATAATAATAATAATAATAATAATAATGGTGGTGACAGCAATAATTACACATGATAATAACAATCATTATAGTGATAAAACTGATGATGATGATGATGATGATGATGATGATGATGATAATAACAATAATACATGTAAATAATAGTAATGGTGGTAATAATATTTTTCTTGTTATTGTTGTTAATAATAATCGTAATTTCACTGAATAGTAATAATACTCCGCAAGATGGTCACTCCACTCACTCCACCGCTCCTCTCCCACCCCCACCCCAACCCACCTTTATGTAAAACGTTATGTCATAAGTCATGTATCCACACGTAATTTGTTTAAATGTATTGTATCGTACTCTATGTCCTTTGTAATATAAAACATCCATGTAAATGTATATAAATGTTATATGTATAAACATAATATTACAAATTTATGTTATATGTCAAGGGTCCACCGCATCATAGGCCTTGCCTTTGGTGGATGCCTGTATTGAATTGTTGAATTATTTACCGATATGGAAATAAAGAATCTGGAATCTTGATCTGATAGACGGGATTTACTCATCACAACAACGACAGGAAGAAGAATTAAGTTTCGAAAAGAAATATTTCAACTAGTTTCTTGGAAAAATGTATTCTAATTCTGCAATACTTGCATGATGAAGTTTTACAAAGGAATGTGGGGTAGAATGCACTTTAGTGGGCGCATAAATCTCGCGTGATTTTATGTCAATCTCGCGAGACTTCCGTTGCTACGGAAGATGACGTCATAATTAATTCACCCATTAAGTGCATTAGTTCCCAAATAAAATTACATAATTCCCAGCGTCAGAATTCTGTAGATTTTTGTTGGTCACATGCCATTGCTTTTTCGCCATAAATCTACTGACAGAAATTCTGTTGAAATTTTGCGGAGTTAATCTTTTAGATTGACAACTAATTATAGTACAACGGGAGGCAAAATTTCTCAATGAGTCCGTTATAGCCAATCATTATCGAGTACATGTTGGTGGCCAAGGTACGGGTTTATGCAAAATTCGGAACTAATGCCTAAGTTGAGATATACTCGGCTAGGCTAAGATATTCTTGGCGAAGATAAGATATACTCGGCTAAGCTAAGATATACACGGGTAGACTACCCTATATTATACTAATGTAACCTAACCTGTGCTAGTCTAAGCTAAGCTATGATATTCTACACTAGGCTATGCTAGTCTAAGCTAAGCTATTCTAATCTAAGTTATGCTAATCTATGCTTGTCTAAGCTAAACTAAGGTAGTCTAAGCTAGGCCTTACTTAGATCTTAGTTAAGCTTGGCTAGGTCTTACCTATGCCATGGCTAGGTCTTATATATGCCTTAGCTCGGCTTTACCCAGACGTGACTAGACATTACCTAGGCTTTAGCCAGGCTTGACTAGGTCTTATCACGCTTGACTATGCCTTACCTAGCATTAGCCAGCCTTAGCTACAGTTACCTAGGCCTTATATAGACTTTAGCTAGGCTTGACTACGCTTTACATAGGCCATAGCTGGGCTTGGATGGGCCTTATATAGGTGTTAGCCAGGCCTTAGATAGGTTACCTAGGCATTATGTAGACTTTAGCTAGGCCATATCTAGGCCTAAGCTATGCCTTATCCAGACTGCTTAGTCCTACCTAGGCCTTAGCTAGCCCTACGTAGGCAATGGCTACTCCTAATTTAGGCCTTAGATAGTCCTTAGTTAGGCTAGTCTAGGCCAATCTAGTCTAGTCTAGACCAATCTAGTCTAGGCCAATCTAGTCTAGTACAATCTAGTCTAGGCCAATCTAGTCTAGGTCAATCTAGTCTAGTCTAGGCCAATCTAGTCTAGTCCAGTCTATCCTACTCCAATCTAGTCGAGGCCAATCTAGTGTATTGAAAACTAGTCTAAGCCAATCTAGTCTAGTCTAGGCCAAACTAAGCCTGGCTAAGGCCTAGACATTGTCTAGCCAAGCCGAATTAAGGCCTAGCCAAGCCTGCCTAAGACCAAGCTATCGCCTAGTTAAGCCTAGATAAGGCCTACCTAAGACCTAACTAAACCCAAGCTAAGCTCTAGGTAAGCCTGACAAAGGTCTAGGCATGGCCTAGCAAAGCCTGCCTAAGGCTTAAGTAAGACCTATATAACCCTAGGTAAGTCCTTGTTAAGGCTAGCTAAGGCCTAGATAAGCCTATCCAAGCCTAGATACGGCCTAGCAAATGCCAAACTAAGGTCTAGCTAAGTTTACATAATGCCTAGGTAACCGCATTACGGCCTAGCTAAGATAGGTCCTATCCAGGTCTAGGTAAAGCCTAGTAAGGTCTGGCTAATGCCTAGGCAAGACCTAGCAAGCCTGGATACGGTCTAGCCAAGCCTCACTAAGGTCTAGGTAAGGCCTGGATACGGCCTAATTAAGTCTAACTTAACTTAGAATGGCATAGCTTAGCTTAGCGTAACATATTACTTAAGCTTAGCTTATAGTAGCATATCTTAGCTTATACTAGCATAGCTTAGCTTAGGCCAGCATATATTAGCTTAGCATAGCTTAGAATATATCTTAGCTTACACAATCTTAGCATAGTTTAGACTAGCATAGCTTAGCTTAGAGTAGAATAGCTTAGCCTTACTTAACATAGCTTAGCATAGCTTGACTTGGCTTAGACAAGCATAGCATAACACGATTATACTATCTTAGCGTAGCATAGCTTAGCTTAGACTAGCATAGGTTAGCTTAGACTAGCATAACACAGACTAGCATACCTTAGACTAGCAAAGCTAAGTAAGAGTAGGAGCGATTAGCTTAGACTAGCATAACTTAGCTTAGCGTAGACTAGCACATGTTAACGTACCTTATTATAGCATAGCTTAGTCGAGTATATCTTAGCTTAGTTTAGCCAAGGATAGCTTAGCTTAGCTTAGCCGAGTATAACATATCTTAGCCTAGTTTATCTTAGCTTAGCCTAGTATAGCTTAGTTTATCCCATTATAGCTTAGCTTATCCCAGTACAGCGTAGTCCATCATAGCTTAATTTAGCCTAGCCCAGTATAGCTTATCCCAGCATAGCTTAGCTTAGCCTAGTGTCTCTTAGCTTAGCCTAGTATAACTTAACTTAGCCAATTAGAGCTTAGCTTAGTTTATCCCAGTATAGCTTAGCTTATCCCAATATAGCTTAGCCCATCATAGCTTAACTTAGCCCAGCCCGGTATAGCTTAGCTTATACTAGTATAGCTTAGTTTAGCTTCGCCCAGTATAGCCTAGCTTAGCCCAGTACAGCTTAGCTTAGACTAGTATAGCATAGGTAAGCCTAGATTAGTAGAACATAGCTTAGCTTGGACTAGTATAACATAGCTTAACCTAGACTAGTCTAGCATAGCTTGGCCTGTACTAGTATAGTATAGCTTAGCTTAGACTAGTCTAGCGTAGCTTGGCCTGGACTAATATAGAATAACTTAGCTTGGACTAATATCAATAAGTTAGCTTGGACTAGTATAGCATAGCTTAGCCTAGACTAGTATAGTTTAGCTTAGACTAGTCTAGCATAACTTAGTCCAGAATAGTATAGCATAGTCTAGTCTAGACTGTTATAGCATAGTTTAGCTTAGCCTTGGACTAGTATAGCATAGTTTAGCGTGGACTAGTATAGTCAAGCTTGGACTAGTATAGCATGGTTTGGACTAGACTAGTATAGCATAGCTTAGCCTAGTATAACATAGGTTCGCCTAGACTAGTGTAGCTTAGAGTAGATTACTATAGCTTAGCCTTAGTATGGTATACATCTTAGACTAGTACGTATAGCTTAGACTAGTATGGCTTAGAGCCTTAGACTAGTGTGTCTAAGATAGCGTGGCCTTAGGATTAGCCTAGCATAAGCTAGCTTAGGCATAGCTTGCATAATCTAATCTAAGGCCTAGATTAATCTTATTGTACCACCTTAGACCAGACCCCATAAACTATAAAACCTGTCTTATTAGACCACCTTATAGATCTGCACATGCATGCACTTAGTCACCATAAACAGTAACACCTGTCTTATTGAACCACCTTAGACCAGACACTAAATTCTGTAAAACCTGTCTTATTAGACCACCTTATGGATCATGCACATACACATGGTCGCCCTAGACAGTAAAACCTGTTTTATTAGACCTCCTTATAGATCACATACACTTAGTCACCCTATAGGCAGTAAAACATGGCTTATCAGACCACCTTATGGATCACTTACACTTTGTCAACATAGGCAGTAAAACATGTCTTATTGGACCACCTTAAACCAGTCACTATAGACTGTAAAACATGTCTTGTTAGACTACGTCATAGATCACATACACTTACTCTCCATAGACAGTAATACCTGTCGTATTAGACCACTTAGTCACTATATAAATATAACTACGTAAAACCTGTCTTATTAGACCACCTTATAGACTATATAGGGTAGCTATGTGTGTATAGCTAGGTGTGTATTTTGATTGGTCCATTTTTTCCGGCGGCCATCGTGGATTTTCTGAGAATTTTGGGAAATCAGTTAAAAGTCTACTAATTAACCGAGCAAACTCGGCTGGAAGGACCCTAAAGTGGTATGCTTCCGTGCTTGTATACAGAATTTTGATTGGTCAATTTGTTCGGTGGCCTCATTTTCCGAAAATCGTCTACTCATTAAGCCTCATTAACTACTTGGGCGATTTCAACCAGACTGGCTGGGACGAGCTTCGCGCGGAAGGCTTTAGAACTTGCATATAGAATTTTGATTGGTACATTTTTCCGGCGGCATTTCGGATTTTCTGAATATTTTGGGAAATCGGTTAAAAGGCAACTCCTCATTAACCGCTTGGCCGATTTCAGCCAGTCACAGCTGGAAGAACTCTAGGCCGATACACTTCAGAACGTGTATGCAGAATCTTGATGGCTTGATTTTGATGGTGACCATCTTGGATTTTCTGAAAAATGAGAATTTATATACAATGCTACTCCTCATTAATCGCTTGGGCAATTTCAGCCAAATTTGCCTGGAATGATCCTATTGTCGTTTTCCGAAACCATTTAAAAATGGTACTCCTTCAATCACTAGCCTGGTTTCAACAAAACTTGGGTGGAACGATCATATGGCAGTAGGCTTCAACATATTAAATGAGAGTCTTGATCGATCAATTCTTTGGTGGCCATCTTGGACTCCGAAAATCATCCAACATGTCTATTTAAATGCAAATGGTGTAAATGCCAATGGTCTAGGTGAGCGCCACAGGTCCTTGGCCCTCTTGTTTTATGTACAAATCCTGTTTTGAAGAAGCTACGCACATGCTATGAACTTGTTACAAAACTGGGGTAAAATTTTTGCACTTAGCAAAAAATCTTTAGCCTATGTTTCAGGATTGGTTAAGCCGATTGCTGCTACGCTTGGACACATTGTAGATATGGGATTGTCTTGTGGGAAGTCATGACCCCGCTGGATATCTTATATTTACGAGTAAGTCCTAAGTGAAATTTATGATTTGAAAATACCGGGTGAGCTAATGGACCGGTTGCCGTTATACTTAATATTTACCTTATTATTATTACAGCAGCAGTGCTGATGATATACAGTTTCTGCGAAATGGATGGTGTGTGAATGTAGCACGATCAGGATTGGTGGATACAGTTTTATCATCAAAATTGAAACAGTCGAATTGATTAGAATAAGTCATACGGTTCTGAGTTGATGTGTATCTGGAGATAGTTTAGATGAAAGTTGTTGCTGTTCAGTCGGCATACACTTTTATAGTATTCAGCAGTCGTTTGGATCGATAGTTTAGAAAATAATCAATGTATAAGAATCACTGGAATCGGACGTGACAAAGGGACGTAGTTGATGACGTTAGGCATTCTGATTCTCATACGAGAATAGAACAACACCAGCTGGCAATGAGATCATACAGCTCATGTGCCTATTAACGCTAGCATCATACAGGCTTATTCATGATAGGCAATGGACAGGACATGGACATTGTAGCGTCCTGTAGGAATTAATAACATAATCGAAATTTGTATATCAACTATATGTCACTCATACAATGGCATGCAACAACAACACATTCCGTAATGTTGTTAGTTAGCTGACAGATCGCATCAAATCAGAACCAGCTACCACCACTTTGTCTATGTGAGGCATCATCTCAATAGAAGAATAGCACAGAGTTTGATTGGTCAGAATGACGTCACGATCATTGAAAGTCGATCAAACTCTGTAGCAAAGAAGTAAACAGAATAGGTTTTAAGTTGAAATCGAAATACAAGGATCGTTGATTGGTCAGAACGACCAACATTTATTAGGTAGGAACTTCTAGGAAGGAATAAGCAGAAGTTGATTGGTGGACTGCTGGTCCGGGCCAATCAAGCTGTGCTTATAACATACCTAGAAGAATCATCAGAACAAGATCTAAATATCTCGATATGTATAGAACCTCAGAGCTTCTGAGGGCTATAAAAGAAGCACTTTCAGTTAGAGAAAGTTAATCAATCCAACATCAGGGTTCACGTAGCACATCGCTGGTGCTACGTTCGTGGCTAGTATAGAGTAGAATAGATACTTGATTTGTACCAGCAAGGTACTAGTTGTCTTTGAGCAATTTTTGCTCCAAATTACTTTATCAGTTTTGTACAGTTAATGTCAGCTTTAATACAAATTTATCCTCTTACAAAAGTAAGACACTAGTTTGGTCATCATTAGCTTTAGACTCCAGAGTTGGAAGAAACCTCCAATCCGAACCAGTATATCTTCAGAGTCAGATAGGCCCGACAGTCGCTAATAAATATCGTCATAATTCATCTTCTCGACGAGGCGAGCCGACTGTCAGTATCCTTCTTCATCATCGGTAAGAGGTTGTCGCAGCAACCGCTAACATCATAATCTTGCCGGTGGCGAAGTGGAATCATCATCAAGGAAACCATTCACCAAAGTCATACTCGGAGATCCAAAATCGTCAACATGATTGGCTATGCTGTTAGGAATCACCAGTGTTAATTTAATATAATATTTTCAGTTGCAAAGTTGAGTTAGGGACGCAGGTCTCTAATTCAATTTCACAACTTAAAAAATTATTTTAATTTATTCGCAATGAAATCGTCATATGTTCACAATTTTATTTTTAACCATTCAGGTGTGAATACGCACCTTTTGTACTTTATGTAAACAAACTAACACTGGTCATTTGTGCCCTACAGGTGGATTGCAGAACCATGCCATCTACCATAGATGTAAAGTATAGAAGGCTACTGTGTATCTTATGCTGACAGTGGAAACCAGCCAAGATATTGTATCAGGAGCACTCATGGGTCTGGCCTGTAGTGTCACCTTTATCATCAGTCGCAAAGTAGTGAAACCATTAATGAAAAAGCAGTACCCGATCCATCTAGCGTTATGAGATATGTATCATGGGTCAAAGGATTCAACTTCACATGGTCCACAAGATGTAGCACACTATATCATCTGGATAATGTTGCACAACAGATGCAGACACATACACGCTGTGCCATTGATTTTCATTTATTAAACATCTATATTGATTAGTTGTATTATTATAGGATCATTGGCGGTAAACATATATTATATGTTTGTTAAGCCAAAAAGGCGAAAGCCAATCTCGTTCTGTGGTTGGCTTACCAATAAAAGTATTTTAACATTAAACTCTTAGTTGTCAACTGAATATCCGACCATTATCAATGGAGTTTATTAGATGGATGTTATAACGTATTCATTATCCCTACTTACTGGTTTTAGCAGTAGGGTTTTCTGCTTAGCTGATCTTGCCTTTATTTCAGAATTGGTCAAGTTATTGGAATTAGGCGTGGACATACATGTACAGTTACCTCAACCAATAGGAACAGCACAAAGACATTCAGACGTTTGAGGGCACGGTCATTATGATCTTGATACAAATCTAAATTTACATTTGGAAATGCAAAATGCCAAAAACTTTCAATATCCTGTCAGTATAAGGCGGACATCTTGTTTATATTTGCCTCCGCCCCCCCCCCTCCCCTCCACCCCTGGAGGTCCAGGATCCAGATCAAAAGTTTGAATATCAAGCAAATTCTCTGTATGATATCTCTGAAACCATTTGGTGATATTCAAGAAAATTTATGAGTTAACATATCAATGCGGATTGCCAGATGACATTTACATTAAGATCTGCCCCACTGGAACCCACTGTCAAATATCATAAAGATTCCATCCACCCTGTTAGGTGAGCTTACAATTGAAATGTCTCTCTATTGCCTGTCTGTCAACAATGGATGAATCCAATCTGTCACTCAAGTATATGATGACATAATGAATTATGTCACATGTAGGCTGATGTCACGATTAAAATTCGTAATGAATGATGTAGCTACCGGTAAGTCTGTCATGAACTTTTAAAAGTCTGTCATGTGTACAAATCATATATCGCTACTACTTAATAACCATTCTGTTGAATATTTTGAAACTAATTAGACAGTGTGCTGTTGCTGCCCATCCAGTCAAATTTGTTATCTTTGCTCTCGGCTATGTATGGAGGTATATGTTGAAATGAATATATTTTCGTGGCCAGTAAACATAATGTTTTCTAGAGACGACAGATCTTGTCACTATAGGACAATTCATTTCCCATTGGTAAATTACTGCTGGTTACTTTCAACACATTTGAATTGAAAGTCATTGTTGCGGAATGCAGCAAGAACTTTTTTCAAATATACTTCTGTTAGTCCCATGATAAGTGGTGAATATTTTGGAATCGATGTGATTGACAGTAGTTGCTGTCAGCTACTTTCAGACAAATTGTTTCACAAATTCCTCTTCTTCTTTTCGTTCGCTGATCATACCGCCAGTCCTGTAAGTGACTATCGACATGATCATATGCGGTAAGTGCGTGGATCCATGGTTTATTAGAGTGCGCCGTGCGGCCTGGAACCTCCGTCTTCAGCACTCGAGGTTTCTGTCAGGGTTACCTCACCCTTACCTCCTTTAGTCGCCTCTTACGACACACAGAGGATACAGAAGGTGTATTCTAAGCCCCACCTACAGGGCAAGTTTCACAAATAATAAGTATTTACCTGTAGCAAATAGAAGCTCACCACTATTATACAAATATAACCTTACCTAAGACATAGCAAGGCATGACTAGGCCTTAGCCATGCATTGCTATGCCTTAGCAGGCTTCACTAGGCCATACCTAAGCCTAAGCTTATCTTACCTAGGCCGTAGATAAGCGCCTGGGAACGGTATAGTCAAGCCTCGCTAAGGCCTACTCAGTATGTCAAGCTTCGCTAATGCCAACTTAAAACCTACGTTACAAGCGGAGCCAAGGCCTATGTTAAGACATAGACTAGCTTGCTTAAGGGCTAGCCAAGCCTGGTTATGGCATAGATATGGCCTAGCCCTATAAGTAGCAAAACCTGTCTTATTGGCACCTTATAAAATTACGCTTTTGTCTTAAATATTGTGTAATTTTGAGCTTAAGATTTTTCGGGAAATGCATTTGTAGGGGCTTAAGAAAAAAACTACAAGCTAAGCAAATTACGTGACTTAAGAAGTATCATGAAGCCGGGCCCGGATACTTAGTCAATATGGACAGTAGAACATGTCTTATTGGACCACCTTATATGGTGGTAATAGTATGTAGTCAATAATACTTAACTTTTGTCCCAGCATATCACCATGCATTGCTGTCAATACATGACTCAAACCCCATAGCACTAAACTAAAACTTCCCATACACACATAGCTACCCATATATTTTTAAGACAGGTTTCACATAGATATATTTGTATAGTGACTAAGTGTATGTGGTCTATAAGGTGGTCTGATAAGACAGGTATCACTGTCTAGTGTCTATGAGGCGGTCTAATAAGACAGGTTATACCGTCTATTACTATTACTATACTAGTCCCTTAAGACGGGTGTTACTACCTATATTGACTAAGTGTATATGTGATCCATGAGGTGGTCAGATAAGACTGTTTTTGTTGCCTAGGGTGACTAAGTGTACGTGATCTATAAGGTCATCTAATAAGATAGGTTTTACAGTCTATTGTGTCTGGTCTAGGTTGTCTAATAAGACAGGTGTTGCTGTCTAGTTTAAGTGTATGTGATCTATAAGGTGGTCCAATAAGGCAGGTGTTACTGTCTAGAGTGACTAAGTGTATGGGCTGTTTAAGGTTTTACAGTAAATAGTGAAGTATCAACTTTTGTAAAATGAAGATTTGACATAGCTCAAGCTAGTAAGCTAATCTATGCTATACTAGTCTAGGCTAATATGGTCAATATGTAGGCTTTATTTAAGCTTGGATAGTCGTTAGCTATGCTTAACCCCGCTATCCTAGGCTTACGTAGGTCTTAGATATGCGATATCTAGGCTTGGCTATGCCTTACATAGACCTTATCTTGGCCTTAGCTTAGATAAACCTTACCCTGGCCTTGGCTAAGCTCGTTTAGCCATTACCCAGACCTTAGCTAGGCCTTGCCCATGCTTGACTAGGTCTTATCTATGCCTTAGCCAAGCTTTGTTAGGTCTTACCAAGGCCTTAGCCAGGCAGATTTGCTAGGCTTGACTAGGCCTAACCTAGGCTATTGTCAGGCTTGAGTAGGCTTAGCTACATTAGCCAGGCTTCGCTAGGCTTAGCCTGGATATTGCCTACTAACACCAAGCCAAATTTGGCTAAGGTATAAACAAGGCCTAGTCAAGCCTGGCTAAGGCCTAGGTAAGCTTGGTTATGGCATAGCTTAGGCCTATGTAGAGCCAACAAAGGCCTAGGTAAATCCTAGGTAAGGCCTAGTTAACCCTAGCTAAGACCTAGTTAAAGCATTGGCAATGTCTAGACAGGCTTCGATAAGGCTTAGCTAAGGTGTAGCTAAGACCTAGCAAGCTTAGCTAAAGTCCAAATAATGCCTAGCTAATTCCAATGTAATCCTAGCTAGGGCTTAGGTAATACCTAGCCAACCTTAGATATGTTATAGCTTAGGCCTAGGTACGGTGTATCCCAGCCTAGCTAAGACTTAGCTAACGTCTACATGTGGCCTAGGTGCCCCTAGCCAAGGCCTACTCAAGCCTGTCTAATGCCTAGGTACGGCCATCATAAGCCTGTATAAGGCCAAGCTAAGGTGTAGTTAATACCTAGACAAGCTTAGCAAAGGTGTAAGTAAGGCCTAGATAATGCCTAAGCAAGCCTAGCTAAGCTTAGATATGGGAGAGCGTAGGGCTAGTCAAGGTGTAGCCCAGCCTGGCTAAGGCCGAGCTAAGACCTAGGTACGATCTAGTCAGGTCCAGCCAAGCCTAACTCAGGACTATCTAAGGCCTACGTTAGGATTAGCCATTGCCTACGTAAGGCTAGCTAAGGCCTAGGTAAGACTAAGCAAAGTCTGGATAAGGCATAGCGTAGGCCTAGATATGGCCTAGCTAAAGTCTACATAATGCCTAGGTAACCTATCTAAGGCCTGGCTAACACCTATATAAGGCCCATCCAAGCCCAGCTATGGCCTATGTAAAGCGTAGTAAAGCCTAGCTAAAGTCTATATAAGGCCTAGGTAACTGTAGCTAAGGCTGGCTAATGCTAGGTAAGGCCTAGTCAAGCGTGATAAGACCTAGTCAAGCCTGGCTAAAGCCTAGGTAATGTCTAGTCACGTCTGGGTAAAGCCGAGCTAAGGCATATATAAGACCTAGCTATGGCATAGGTAAGACCTAGCCAAGCTTAACTAAGATCTAAGTAAGGCCTAGCTTAGACTACCTTAGTTTAGCTTAGACAAGCATAGATTAGCATAACTGAGATTAGAATAGCTTAGCTTAGACTAGCATAGCTTAGACTAGCATAGCCTAGTGTAGAATATCATAGCTGAGCTTAGACTAGCACAGGTTAGGTTACATTAGTATAACATAGGGTAGTCTACCCGTGTATATCTTAGCTTATCCGAGTATATTTTATCTTCGCCAAGAATATCTTAGCCTAGCCGAGTATATCTTAACTTAGGCTAGTATATCTAGCATAGCTTAGCCTAGTTTAGCCCAGTAAAGCTTGGCTTAGACTAATATAGCATAGCTTAGCCTCGTATAGCATAGCCTACTCTAGACTAGTATATCTTAACCTAGGCTGGACTAGTATAGCATAGCCTAGACTAGTATAGCATAGCTTAGCCTGAACTAGTATATAAAACCTTAGTGTCGACTAGTACATCTTAGCCTAGACTAGTATAGCATAGCTTAGCCGTGTATGGCATCGCTTACTCTAGACTAGTATAACATAGCTTAGCCTAGTCTATTATAGAATAGCTTAGACTAGTATAGCATAGCTTAGACTAGTATAGCATAGTTTAGACTAGTATAGCATAGTTTAACCTAGTATAACATTGCTTAGTTGCCTACATTTATTTTTTTTAATGTATGTCTTGGTATATGTAAATACATTGCATTCAGACAAAAATGAGGCTTGTATGTATTAATGAATCATATACCAAAAGTGTTCGGATTATCACATACCACACCAAGCTAAGTTTACGCCGTCATAGATTGCCGTCTGACATAAAAGACGGGGTCTACGCTACAAATAACACGTAATAAGAAAATTATAAATCCGGTTGCACGGCAGATATTTTAGTACCTGTTGTACAAATGAACGTTCATAAAGCATAGATTTACACCTAACATAACAGTAAATAAGAGTGTCAGTTTGAACAAAGGATGTCGGGAAGAATAAATGAAAAATAAGCTATTCAAATTATGAGGTGACGAGAGTAAGGCCAATGTACGCTCTTATCAAATAAGTGATAAGCGCGTCGCAAAAGAGTGCAGGTTATTACAAATAAAATTACATATTTCCCAGCGTCAGAATTAGGTAGATTTTTGTTGGTCACATGCCATTGCTTTTTCGCCATAAATCTACTGACAGAAATTCGGTTGAAATTTTGCGGAGTTCATTTTTTAGATTGACAAATAATTATAGTCCAACGGGAGGCAAAATTTCCCAATGAGTCCGTTATAGCCAATCATCATCGAATACATGTTGGTGGCCAAGGTACGGGTTTATGCATATACTACCTCTATGATCCCGGGGCTAAACCATAGATATGACAAGTACACATATTGATGCAAGGCATCAATGACAAATAGCGTGCCCGGAGGTTATCATAATTCTGAGAATAAACTCAACTGTTTCATGAAAAAATTATATAAAGGCATACAAGCCACTCATGACAAAAATATAGGCGGACAACACCACAAAAGAAGGAATATTTCTTGCAAAAAGATATGCGCAGTATTAGCTATGGGCTAGGAAAAGCAACTTATATTTTTGGTCAGTCCATCAATTTTTCCATCCATCCTTTTTCTCCAGGCCAAACTCCTTAACAGAGAGAGGAACCAACATAATTATGAGCAGCCAGTGATGAGAGAATTTCACTACTGCATCAACAGAGAGTAACAGATCAAATCTGGGTCATTAGGTATCAACAACTTGTAAAGATAAAGAAATCAGCAGAACTGGCAACCCAGTTAGTAGGAAATCGACGCAAGAAGCAGTACAGACCCTGACACCCATTTAAACATATTAAAGAAGACTGTAAAGAATATTTTAAACCTAAATCCTGACTCCTTCTTAAACAGGCGTGAAGAGCTTATAATAGGCATCAACGACACATCTCCATTGGCATCACTGAGCTAAAACTTAAGAAAGCTTCAACCAGACAGTAGACAGTAGAACTAAATGTTAGTGGCTATGATTGATGTCACAGCATTGATAACATGGGGTGATGGTGCAGCTATTTTCACTAAAGGCCAATTCAGACCGCATGTGCAAGCATCAGTCGGTCATTTTCTAAATGAGTAATGCCAATCTTCCTAGTTTACTTAGGGAGTCTCACATGTAAAAGATTAACATATAAAATGTTAATGAGTGATTGTAATTACCCGGAAACGAATTGGTGAAATATACACTGCAATGCTAGTGAAATGCACAAAACAAGTATATTTTTGATGCAATACAGGACACCTCTTATAAGTAAGACCGAAATTCGTAGTTCGTAGTTCGAAATTGGACGGGTGCAGGCATTATAGGGTAAATATTAGATGCTGCAAATTAAGCCATAGGCGGCAGGTCTAATGCGCGCGTGTGTATACATAAATATGATACAGGCCTACGTATAAACTGAATAACGAACTGCGTTCTAGCAATAAGATGCAATCCGAATTACAGTCTGGACTGTAATTCAAATTGAATAGAAAGATGGCGCTTATATAGATTGTCAGGCCGATCTATAGACTGAATAACGAACTACGCTCAAGCAAAACGAATTATGGTCTGGACTGTGATTCAAACTGAATAACGGTCTAATGGAAATTCAGTCTTCATCCGAATTACGGTCTGGACTGTGATTGAAACTGAATTATGTTCTAACATGTGATCTTATCCAGATTACGGTATGGACTGTGATACAAAGCTGAATTATATTCTTGCATGTGATGGCATCCGAAATACGGTCTGGACCGTGATTCAACCTGAATTATGTCCTAACATTTGATGTCATCCGAATTACGGTCTGGACTGTGATTCAAACTGAATTACATTTTAGGCTGTGATGTCATCCGAATTATGGTCTGGACTGTGACTCAAACTAAACTATGTCCTAACATATGATGTCATCCGAATTACGGTATGGACCATTATTCAAACTGAATTATATTCTAACATCTGATGTAATCCGAATTACGGTCTGGACCGTGATTCAATCTGAATTATGTCCTAAAATGTGATTTTCATCCGAATTATGGTCTGGACTGTGATTCAAAACTGAATTATGTTTTTGCATGTGACGTCATCCGAATTACGATCTGGACCGTGATTCAAACTGAATTATGTCCTAACATGTGATGGCATCCGAATTATGGTCTGGACTGTGATTCAAAACTGAATTATGTTCTTGCATGTGATGGCATCCGAATTACGGTCTGGACTGTGATTCAAAGATGAATTATGTTCTTGCATGTGATGGCATCCGAATTACGGTCTGGACTGTGATTCAAAGCTGAATTATGTTCTAACATGTGATGTCATCCGAATTAAGGTCTGGATGTGATTCAAACTGAATTATGTTCTAGCATGTGATGTCATCCGAATTACGGTATGGACTGTGATTCAAAGCTGAATTATGTTCTAACATGTGATGTCATCCGAATTAAGGTCTGGATGTGATTCAAACTGAATTATGTTCTAGCATGTGATGTCATCCGAATTAAGGTCTGGACTGTGATTCAAAACTGAATTATGTTCTAACATTTGATGCCATCCGAATTAGGCTCTGGACTGTTATTCAAACTGAATTATGTTCTAGACTGTGACGTCATCCCGGATTACGGTCTGGGCCGTGAATCAAACTGAATTACATTCTAGCATGTGATGTCATCCGAATTATGGTCTGGGCTGTGATTCAAACTGAATTATGTCCTAACATGTGATGTGATCCGAATTACGGTCTGGACTGTGATTCAAAGCTGAATTATGTTCTTGCATGTGATGGCATCCGAATTACGGTCTGGTCAGTGATCCAACCCGAATTATGTTCTAACATGTGATGTCATCCGAATTATGATCTGGCCTATGATTCAAACTGAATTATGTCCTAACATGTGATGCCATCCGAATTACAGTCTGGACTGTGATTCAAAGCTGAATTATTTTCTTGCATGTGATGGCATCCGAATTACGGTCTGGACTGTGATTCAAACTGAATTATGTCCTAACATGTGATGTGATCCGAATTACGTTCTGGACGGTGATTCAAACTGAATTATGTTCTAACATGTGATGTCATCCGAATTACGATCTGGACCGTGATTCAAACTGAATTATGTCCTAACATGTGATGTCATCCGAATTACGGTCTGGACTGTGATTCAAAGCTGAATTATGTTCTTGCATGTGATGGCATCCGAATTACGGTCTGGACTGTGATTCAAAACTGAATTATGTTCTTGCATGTGATGTCATCCGAATTACAGTCTGGACCATGATTCAAACTGAATTATGTTCTAACATGTGATGCCATCCGAATTACGCTCTGTACTATGATTCAACCTGAATTATGTTCTAGACTGTGACATCATCCCGAATTACGGTCTGGACCGTGATTCAAACTGAATTATGTTCTAACGTGTGATGTCAACCGAATTACGGTCTGGACTGTGATTCAAAACGGAATTATGTTTTTGCATATGATGTCATCCGAATTATGGTCTGGACTGTGATTCAAAGCTGAATTATGTTCTTGCATGTGATGTCATCCGAATTACGGTCTGGACTGTGATTCAAACTTAATTATGTCCTAACATGTGGTGTCATCCGAATTATGGTCTGGATTGTGATTCAAGCTGAATTACGATCTCGTATGTGATGCCATCCAAATTACGGTCTTGACAGTGAATCAAACAAATTGGTTTCAAAATTTTGAGCATCCTTACAGTTACATTATATATTGCTATGCACAATTTTGAACGTAAATCAGTCAAAGTTCTTTCAAAATTAGTCTTTACAAATGCTATCTATTTGACAGGCACTGGCGACTGACTTTTAGACGTATTTCTAATTCAAGAAACTTCAAAGCTATATTGTACATGTTTGGTAAAATAAACTTGTATATCTGGTGTTATTTAATATTTCTCAAACCACAGATTTTGTCCAAAATAACGAAAATAAATTAACCCTTTGTCCTTTGACTTGTGTTATTATTTAATAATTAAAATTAGTGCTTAAATACCCTCGATTAGAAAGTTTCAATACTAGCCTAAATCTCAAGCGAACAATCTTATGTTGCCGTATTTTACTTCAATCCGAGCGTGCCGTAGTTAAACAGTGAAATCAACATGCCTACATGTCACCGTCGATTTCGCTGTTGATTTCATCTACGTTATACTACGATATAGTATTCCAACAACGCGTATATATATACACAGTACATTTTCAATCATTCTCTTCTCGTTACTCAAATAGTAACGCGCAGCACGCGTTTAATTTCATTATTATCTGATTGACAGTCGGTCTTTGCCGACATCAGTCAATCCATAACGCATGCTTCTCCGGCAAGATGCAAATGTCTCTGGAGCTGTCAGTCGCATTGCAATTTAGTAATTCTACAAAGCTCTGTCAGTCAAATGCTCTGATATGGCTCGTAGGGCGGCATAGCGTAAGAATTGTGGATACAAGCAACAAATTTGGCAGGCATGTATGTATGTATGTATGTATGTAAATTTCTATAGCGCCGATTCCGGACTAAACCGCTCAAAGGCGCTTTACAAAATTTAAAAATATGCTCTTGTGAAAAGGTGAGTTTTTAACATAGATTTAAATGGCTCAATTTTGTTACAATTTTGAATGTCAGATGGTAGATTGTTCCACAATTTTGGTCCTGCTCTCGAGAAGGCGCGTTCACCGATGGTTAAATTCGAACGTGGTACGACACATAGTAATTGTGAATTTGACCGAAGGGACCTTGCTGATGTTCTTCGTACGATCAGTGAATTTAGGTAAGGTGGTGCAAGATCATGAAGGCATTTGAACACTAAGAGTCCGACCTTATAGGTGATCCGTTCTCTAACTGGCAGCCAGTGTAGTTCGTGGAGAACAGGCGTGATGTGTTCATGCATTCTCGTGCGGGTGATCAACCGAGCTGCTGCGTTCTGGGCTCTCTGCAGACGCTCCAACTGGGCTGATGTTATGCCAGTCAGTAATGCATTGCCATAGTCCAACCGGGATGTTATGGTGGCATGAACAAGTGTTTTAACTGCGTCGGTGTCAAGCAGATTTCGAATTTTGCTGATGTTTCTCATATTGACGAAGATGGAACGAGAGACAGATGTCACATGTGCTTCCATTGAAAGAATGTTATCAAAAGTTACGCCTATGTTGCGGGCACTGTCGCTAAAACCAATTTCGGCCTCTCCAACGTGGAGACTTTTTATGTCCACATTCTGTCGGATGTGGCGAGATGTTATCAAGAGAGTCTCTGTTTTCTTGTCGTTCAGCCGCAACATGTTGTTCAACATCCAATGTTTGATGTCAAGAACACAGTTTTCGACACACTCACGGGCGTTTAACTGATGGTTTACATGGAACTCGAGGTACAATTGCGTGTCGTCCGCATAAAAGTGGTAGCTTATGCCATGAGATCGTATTAAGTTGCCTAGTGGTGCCGTGTATATTGTGAACAAGATGGGACCAAGCACAGATCCTTGTGGTACGCCAGAGCGTAATTGATTTGAAACTGACTTTAGGTTGTCCACAATAACAGTTTGGTAACGATTTGTAAGGTACGAATTGAACCAGGCAAGCGCTGTGTGCGATATACCGAGTTCTGTTAAACGTGATATCAGAATGCTATGATCGATTGTGTCGAAAGCTGCAGATAAATCTAAAAGAACCAATAGAACACACTTCCGGTCATCCATGGAGCAGAGAATGTCATTTTGTACACGGAGTAGAGCAGTTTCTGTGCTGTGGAGCTTCCGGTATGCGCTTTGAAAGGGTTCTAGTAGGTTGTTGCATTCTAGATGGTCATTTAGTTGCTTGGCAACGACCTTTTCTAGCACCTTGGACAGATATGGTAAGTTCGACACGGGCCTGTAGTTCCCTAAAGTATTTTGGTCGAGTGTAGGCTTCTTTATTAATGGAATTACATTGGCAGTTTTGAAAGAATCAGGTACGACACCATCTTCTAAGGACAAGTTTAACACCTTTGTTATTGCAGGTAGCAATTCTTCAACATAGAGCATATAGAGCTTCTTATGCTGATCATTTTAGGCTATAGAACCATTGTCACATTTGTATTTGTGCGCATGCGCAGTGGACGTGTCACTTCCGGTATAAATATCAATCGTTTAGATTTAAATAGTCATTGTTTTATTATGAATTGGTTCATTAAACTGCCACCAAATATCTTATAGAATGCCGTTGCATGTTTGCAATCCCTTTTAGGGTGGTAAACACGTAATTAGGTTACAATATAGCGAGCTTGTCTCAAAATAACCAAAGTACAGTAAGCGTAATCAAACAGAATATCATCAATATATTATAAACATTAAGCGTCATCCTGATTACTATATTTACAGACTAATATTGACTATAATAAACACTCAAACATTTACAATTGTGTAACAATGTTAATTAAAATGGTAGCCTAACTGTACGTAAGGGCAACATCAAGAACAATAAATGGTATGCTAAACGAGATCAAGTAAAGAACACCATATGCCAAACCATATATACAAAATATATCTTTCACATACTACAGTTTTAAATAGTAGGTGCGCATGTCCCATAGCTGTAACCTCTTGATTAGTATATTTGCAATCTAATATGACTATAATTATAAGTAACACTCAAATATTTACAATCATGCATCAGTATGTCAGGGAAAATGAGAACCGGGCAAGACCAAAAACAGTAAACTGGTAGTAGTACATATTGTATATGCAAAACAAGATCATCACTTGTTTTGACCACTGATTCACTTTCCTCAGGAGCGTTCACATTCACTATTACATTCACAAAGTACCATGCATTCAAGCGAATTTCTGAAGCATTTACATCGCTTAGTAGCACATCCTTTCAGACAGACGATCTGACAAATCCAAGCGCATTTTGTGATACTTGAGGAAATGTCGTCCACAATGGGAAGAATGAACCATCATCTGACTTCACCCATCCCCATTCTTCTGGCACTGGTAAATTTGAATAACAGTTTAACAAGTTACCCCAAACGTGGCCACCTTGATAGGCAGCCGGGAGTACATGTTGGGTGAATGCTGCCTGCGATGCTGGAAGCTTTTCCATGGCTCCGCCCTTTTTTGTGAGCAGGTATTGCCGTGACATATTGACCTCTATGCACGTGCTTGATCTGTCATATAAAATTATTATGAACCTTTGTAGTGTTTGCAAACATATATCTGTTGGATGATCAGGCACTGTGCTCAATTGTTCCAAAGAAAGACGTCACAGCTGGGAAGCTGTTCCAAGTATCACATGCATTGACTTTTCCGTGATCACGATACGAAGAAACAGTATCGCACCCAGTGAATGCATGGAAGAATTGACACCAATACCCTAAGGTATAGCGTGAGCAGCAATATATCTCAGATGCTTACCGGTGCCAAATTCTAACATGAGCTCCTCTATATCCAATTTATGCACTACTGATATCGCAAGCACAACAACATTAGTGTCAACTGTGCGGATCAATACTTTGCTATGCCCTCGTCTAGCAGCGTCAGCAACATGGACAAACAATCGTGTGCCTGCTTCTTCTAGTGAACATGGTGCACGTGAATTCGAATCTGGACGTGGAGGTGACATGACGACATGCTCGCCGTTAGTTGCTATGATCTCTTTGCTGCGATCAGTATTCCAGTCAGGACAACACTAAGACAAATATTGAAACAATTCGTGCTTGTTTTCATCTACTATTACGAAGTCCTGCCAATTCCTTGGCACAGCAGCAGATGGAACGTTTACCTCCCACCCCCACCCCTCCCCCCCCCCCCCCCGTCTCTTTCTAATAGTAGATTTAAGACTGCACGCTACATATGTGTCCGGAACATTATCAAGGCGTTCAACTGTCTGTAGTCTTGTCACTACATAAGACGTGAAGATGTTAACTGCATATTGTTCGAATGTAAGCACTCCAATAGGCGTCAGCATTTGTACAACTGCAGCTCCATCAAGCAGCATGACAGTTACGTCTGACCATTCAGTAACTGGTTCAGCTATTTTATCGAAGCACAGCAGTAGGTATGACTTTGAAGGGAACGAAGTCTACCATTGTCTGATGTTGAGGGCGGGCAGGCCTGATTTTCATGTTTGAAAAATTCATCAAGGTCACCACCCCGTGTTTGACAACCAATGTACAGTCTTGAAAACAAAGCACAGTCAAGTTTTTCTGGCTTTTGATCTTTGGTTTGGCAGTCGTATTTCCTGAAGCAAACAGTGGTAATTTGTTCTTCGCTATAGTTTCATAAAGAGACTTATTTCTTTCAACCAGGCGTTCTTTGACAAAGAGATCATACTGTTTCTGACCAATAGTTTTTATGTTCTCAACTGTCTTTAAGAGCAGCAAGGTCCTTTGTAGTGACTCCTTGTATCATGCGGACTAGAGCTAACGGTGATTCTGGAATAGAAGAGGACTGACAGTCATGGCTGAAAGTACCATTGAAGTCCTGAGCAGAAGTTGGTAGCTCAAACAAATCTCTCCAAACCACCATTGCAGCTTTAGCTAGAAACATCCCTTCTGTATCACTGTCATGATCACAGGCGTTGCTGAGAGCAGGCCTAATGTCAGACTCAAAGGCCAGCATAACATCTCTACCTTTGACGTGGGCCTTTATAACTGGGATTTTTGACAAAATTCTTTCTTTCAGCTTGTTAGAGTGAATCCTAGTGTCAACTCTCACACCTAACTGTGCGAGTCGGGAGATATATAGTCACAAGATCTGACAGTTTAAACACTGGGGCTAAAGATGCATCCTCGTGTGTCTCTTCGATATATGAAATTAGTTCTGTTAGGACAATGCTATGGATTCTATCGGCTAGAGATTGGTTGGACTGTTCTTTCTGTTCAAGTCCTCTTGCCCGGTTATAGAGCTGTCAGACATTTAGGATGATATTTTGCCTCTATTGATATCGTATCACCTACACTTAATTTTGTGAGAAGGGATTTATCTTCTAACATTAGTGCACATTTTCTTACTCTGTAATCTAAGCCAAATGTAGCTGCTTCACGATAATCTTTTTTCTTCATTTTTATAATCACAAAAGAAACAAGCAAGCGTTTTAGGATGTACAGTACGCTCACTGGCGGAACGAGTGTATCTCTGTCCATCAGCTTCATCTACACATACACACTTCTGCTTTTCTGCCCTTTGTAGTTTGGTTGTATTGAATTTGCACCAGCATAACTTATGCCACGAGACTCTGTTTGATTTAGGGTTTCTTCAATACCATCACCATTGCCTAACGTTTTCAATTTCATACTAACAGGAAAAATATTCAGTTCCTGAAATCGAATCAAGTTTTGTGCAAACAATTTATATCCGACGCCAGCATTTTGTTTCTTTGATTTTGCTGTGCATTCCAGGCGATCCTCTGTGCTTTCCTGACATATAATACACCTTGCTCAGTCAGTACCGAAACTGAAGAAGGTGACCGAGGATCGGAAAGGTTAACTAGTTTCATATGTTTTGCCATAATTGTTCAGATAATTGGCAATAGAATGGGGATGGGGTGGGGGGGGGGGTGGTGGAGGGTATTATTTATTGGGGTTAAGTGAGTTTATTCATCACTGAAAAATACAGTAATCAGTTGTGTATCAGAGTAAGCCATATAGATCAGCATGCTACATTATCAAGATATATAATGGAACGGGGAACATACATTTAGCACACAAATATTTGCATACACTGGGTCGCCTCCTTAGTTTAAACGAGCACGATATCCATTGGCATGCGTAACACAAGCTAAACGATTAACAAAACTGTTTCTTGGGCTTGCCAAGCAGACGACAATCACTAAAACTAATTTGTAGCCGAAAACTTTGCTTTAAAATTACTTTGATTGCTAGTTTATAAAATTACCAGGAACATCCATTATCGCACAATCCAGTTTCATGCTTTTACAATATGACAACTAGACACATTTCTGGCTGTCCTATCTGCCTTACTGCTGTCAACTAGATGGTAGATTAATTACGATAAGCTATTCATTATGCTATTGTGAATATGCGTGCAAGCCATGATAGTACAAACGTTTGTCATATTGTGCATGCACAGAACATAATGAAACGTGCACATTTACGTATTTCAGTAAGATGTTGATGAATTACACACATTTACTCGATATTATATATCATTTATTGAAGAATTACCGATTTTAAAGCGAGGCTAATCTCATCTCAAATGTTGTATTGCACCGATAGAATATGGTTTATAGATTCCATATCATTCATATCCTGTCACATTTCCTGATCTGTATCGCAATTATCTGCTTTGTAACATCGAGTAAATGTTGAACTGTGATCGACACCATTTTGTCTCCTCAAGCTATTGTGTGTGATGTCTTGTAAGCTCTTTATTATGTAATGTTCATCCCATTGAATATTTTGAAACTAATTTGGTTTCAAAATATTCAACAGCTTACCTGTATGATTGCTTTTATACCACATTGCCAAACTATAGCTGGTGCCTCTATGACTGAGCGTATATACCGAGGCAGACACACTAGGGTTTTCTGATTGGTTGAAAAGTAAAACATGACAGCCATCATAGGGTGCAGAAATGAATCAACATTTAATTACTAAATCCTGAATAACTTTCCTTAGCGGCGTGATAAAAAGCTTAAAATTACCTGGATAGTTTATGACTGGCGTGTTAGATCACCTGAATAGCTATCAAGAGATGGGATTAGTTATCCTTTAAGAAAGCAAGAGTGCTTTAATAGAACCTGTACGTTTTAACGTTTCATGCTTGCGTAATGGTGATATTTGAAGATGGTTCTATAACTAGTCATGTTCGGCATTGAAAGTCTTATCATTTCGCCAAATTTCATGATTGTATCCACAAAAACACAATTCTAGTGATATTTTTGGCTGAGCTAGACGAGCTCAGTGAAGTAAGCTGGGTATCGGATATTAGATATTGAATATTCCCGGCAGTATAATTTCAAAACAGTTTGAAATATGCTGAACGTTGTTTAAAGTTCTCGTGCCCCATTAAATACTGGACGATAAAAATATGGATTAAAATCTTGAAGATATAAAAGTGGCAATAATTGGTGATTACGATTTAATATTATATTCTGTTGGGTATGTTGGGGCTAGTTCGAGTTGGGGCTGTTGGTGCCATACGCAACAGCAGCCGCCGTCGGATTGGTTTCAATATGTGCAACAGCTTTTCTCTGTGTAGTTACCTTGAGATTTGTACTACTGTAAATAAGGTTCAAAGTATACAAATCGACCCTGACATGGGCAATATAATTGGAATCATTATCATCTGATATTCTTATTATGTTAATTTTTGCTCAAACCGTTATGATGATGCTTTAATAATATATATTCTGTTGGGTATTTTGAGGCTAGTTCGACTGGTGGCTGTTGATGTCATAGGTAGCAATAGTCGCTGATCGGATTGGTTTCAAAATACACAACAGTTTTTCTCTCTACAGTTACCCTGAGACCTGTACTACGGTAAATAAGGTACAGAGTATTTAAATAGATTCTAACATGTTCAATAATTGAAAATGACAGTAACTGATATTCGTGTAAATTCACGTCTCCTCATATTATGTAACATTATTATGTTAATTTCGTTTCAAACTGTTATCATGATTCTTTAATATTATATATTCTGTTGGGTATTTTGGGGCTAGTTCAGCTGGCGGCTGTTGATGCCATAGTTTTGCCGGTTTCAAAATGCGCAATAGCTTTCCTCTGTACAGTTATCCTGAGGTTCAAAATATATAAATTGATGTATGTAAGGACATGATGTCTAAATGCAAGTAAATAGCAGTACATGCCATGCAACTCGTAGGTGACGTGGAATGTCTCCAAAATCGAATAGAGCATAGTTGAGTGTTTTGGGCGTGGTTGGGCTGGAGGACATCGCTGTCTATGGCACCAATGTTTTCCAGTCCAAGCATGCAACGCTCTGCCTCCATAATCGTTGTAACTATTGGGCACCATATTCGTTTAGTCTCTGTACAGTCCAAGATTTCTCAAATAAATAAAAGGAACCTGCTCACACGTGCAAATGGTCATTTGCCAGCCAGCTCTGGAAGCGTAAGCATTCACATATGACGTATTCATGGCAGTACATTCGACGGCCAGCATTTCAATACTGTTCAGCGCAAATGTGCTAATTTCCAGCAGGACGTAGAAATGCATAGGCTACTTTGACAAGAATTTGCGTGAAAGTTGTTGTTATAAAATTATTGTAAAAATAATTATAAGTTAATGCGATTACTACCTGCTACAGATTTTATACTAATTTGAATGAAAATTCTTGTGCTGCAACACCTTTCAGTCTATATATTCTAAAAAATCATCATAATTTTCAGTCAACTATAGCTACGGATTTGAAGAGAAATTTGACTGTTAGTTGTTGATTACTAAGACACCAACAACTTTGTGGAATTGTAAGCCACATACACGCAATCAATATCTTACTAAATATGTAGAGTGAGCATAGGCATATATACGCTTTCTCGACAAGAAAAAAATGGACTGGCCTGTGATTAAAGCTGAATTACTTTCTAGCATGTGGTCTCATCCGGATTACAAATTTAAATGTGTTCATGCACTATACATTGATATGAGTAACTCACATACCAAATTTGGTTGAATTCCACCCAATGGTGACGGATGGACAGATGGACAATCAAACAGACGGACGGAGGCGATTACAATATGCCTGACAGTTTTTAAAACATGGGGATAATAATTATCATGTATCATAGAATAACTATAATAATGACCATATTACACGGAATAATTGAAATATTTCACAGAATAACTCTGAATAGCGGATATTTTAGATGGAATAATTGTCATAATTCTCGAAATAACTCGGAATAATGGCAATATTATATGGAATAATTGTCATATTTCATGGAATAACTCAGAATAATGGTTATATTACATGGAATAACTAGGAATAAAAGACTAGAACAAGATATAGTTCGAAGTATGGTCTGAATTAATTTCTAACAATAAGATACAATCCGAATTACGGTCTGGACAGCGATTCAAGTTGAATTATGTTCTAGAAAGTTATTCAAACATAATTGTCATATTTCATAGAATAACTCTGGATAATGGCCATATTACATGGAATAATTGTCATATGTCATAAAATAACTCTGAATAATGGACATATTACATGGAATAATTGTCATATTTCATGGAAATGCGAATATAGGCCTAATGCCAGACGGTCTAATGACAATGCAATACCCTCGCTCGACTACCTTTATTACTAATAAAATAAATAAAATAAATAAATAAATAGTAGATGGATGGATGGATGAAATTGACAGAGATTACACTGCCATGGAGCTGGAATACTCCGCCAAGTGTACGAATTGTTTGTCTTTGATTGATTTACTATCTACTAAAGATTTTGTTGAATATTTTGAATCTAATTTGACTGGGCGCTGTTAGCAAAGTTTTAAAATATCCAACAGCTTTTCTGTATGGTTACATTGAATTTGGGATTCAAAGTATATAAATCGACCCCAGCACGTGCATGAGCTGGGCTTCTCTAGAACTCGGCGGGGCATGACTAGAAATTGGCGGGGCATAGCTAAAACGGGCGGGGAATAGCTAAATGGATGCTTCTATTACCTGGAATGTTTAGGATGTTACGGTCTATTATTCAATTCCATCCCATTTATACAATAAGTAGCTATAGACCTATTGATGCTTTTTCAAAACAGTGTTACTGCAAACCTTTTCTCTAAGACATCAACAGTTTCCAGCACCATTGTTTCCAAGCTGTAATCCTGTCTATCGTGTTACTTTATCTCTGTAGAGGTTAAATTTAATCAAGAAAATTTAAATATTTGATTATCGAATGTCCATTTACAGGCCAATAGAAGAGTATGTTTGAATTTTTAACACTGGAATGACTCGCTAGTTATTCCATTGGTAAATTTGCAACGATCGTCTTCTCTCAGCCTGTAAATGGGCATTCCTCAAGACCACTGCATCGGAAAATATTGAAAGAAATTACCGATTGTGTAGGATACGCAATGAAACAGACAACGAAAATCTGTTTCTTTACACTTGCAGAAAATACGATGAGCGATCAAAAACAAGTCCATAGTACTTTATCACAAGTTTCAACCAAAGCAAACCAAAAGATTTATTAACTATATGCAATGTGCCTGTTCCCATAAAACTGTAAATTTTTAGTATTTAATATAAAAGCCAAAGGTTTAACAGCTGACACCCACAGCGACAGCGAGAACTACTACTACTACTACTACTTTTTCTTTTTTTTTTTTTTGAAGATCCGACGCTGACGCAGTCGAACACACTTCGCAGAGGAACTCCTTTAAAAAAGGCTTGCAAACCCCCATAAGAAATCCGGTGAAATAGCAGGCTTTATTAATAGCATATGAATAACAATACAAACTTAACATATCAAAACAGTGCAAGCTAAAATACTCTATTACCATATACCACACCCATGGCATAACTACATAGAAAAAAACTTAATAAAGAGCTGATAACATAATATAATTCAACAAAGCCATTACTATTTGCACACTGTGTAGTACTAGGCCCAAATGGCGAGCATAGTTACCCAATAAGTGGTAAAGCGACTCATCAATAATTAGCAGTAAGTTACTGCTACTCATTGACGCCATTGCCCCGATTCATGACGGGCAGGCTCAGTAGATCATATGTAGTTTAACGTACCACACCGCATAGTATTAGGCCGAAATGGCGAGTGCCGCTCGCCAACAAGTGGCGAGGTGACTCGTCAATAAGTAACAAAAGGTCACTCATTGAAGCCAGTTAGCCGATTCTTAAATACCGGGCGGGCGTAGTAGCCTTTAAGTCATATAATGCACATACAAACTATGACTACATAGATGGCGCTTTGGGTTCACATTCTAAATTTACTTCATTGTAAGTTTTTGCAAATTACCCTGGAACAAATACACCTCCAGAATATTGACGCGATGCTCATTTGATATTTAAATATACCGATTCCCAAGGTTAGGTTATTCGTCAAAATTATCATCTAAGAAATTAAAATTTAAAATAAAGTCAATTAAATAAAATAAAATACCATATATCAATATATACACCTGTGCAAAAGTTAAGCACCAGCAAAAACAATAGAACGTAGAAACATGATGGTACAACTAGGCTGCCATACTTTTTGTCCCCGCGTTAGCTGACATAATTCCAAGTACGAAATGCACATGCATGCATGACTTCAGGCCGCTTGATGTCCGTGCGTGGCGGGAAACAGCACACGTGTTCAGTTATGTAAAAGTCCAGTTTGAGGTGTAGAACATTACATACAGATTTAGGCGACAAGAATAGGAATTTTGTGTTCATGACCGTGGTTTATTTGTACAGAGAGAATTAGCTCTTGATTGTGAGCCGCTATGGCAAGACGAAGGTTAAGTGATCGTGTGAAATGGCAAATCATAGGCATGCATACCACTGGTATGTCATGCAGAGAGATTGGCAGACAGCTGAACATTAACCATACTGTAATCAGTCGTTTGATTGCAAAACATGGGCAAACTAACGAGGTGAAGGACAGGCCTAGATCTGGAAGACCGAAGAAGACTACTGCCCGTGATGATCGAGCCCTAGTACGCCTTGTTAGGAGATCTCCATTCACCAACAGCAGAGTGCTCAGCCAGCAATGGGAAACACGCAATAGAGTGTCAATGTCTACCGTCAAAAGGAGACTGTATGCTGCTGGCATGAAAGCTAGGAGACCTGTCAGACGTCCTCTCCTCACTGCACACCACAAAGAGGAGCGTCTGAGGTGGTGCAACGAAAGAAGACACTGGAACATGAGATCCTAGAGACGGGTACACTGGTCCGATGAAAGTCTGTTCCTGCTTCATGCCACAGATGGTCGAACTCGTGTATGGCGGTCCAGACGCACGGCGTACGACCAACGTAACATCATGGAAGAAGTTCCATTTGGTGGAGGTTCTGTTATGATATGGGGGTGCATCTCATTTGATTGTAAGCTGGATCTGTTGACTGTACCTGGAACACTAAATGGACAAAGATATCAAGATTCCATACTGGATAGAGTTGTGGTCCCTCATTTTGTAAATCATGCACCTGGAACCCACCCTATATTCATGGATGACAACGCCCGACCACATCGTGCTAGAGCTGTGCATGAATACCTCCGCCAGAATGCCATCGAAACCCTACCATGGCCAGCAAGGAGCCCTGACATGAACCCTATTGAGCATATCTGGGACATTCTGGGAAACATGGTGAGAAGGAGGGATCCTCCTGTGCAGAACCTACAGGAATTAACAGACGCACTCCATCTTGAATGGCAACGAATACCACAATGGAGTATCAGTCGGTTGGTGACCAGCATGAGACGTCGTGTCCAGGCCGTCATCCAGGCACAAGGTGGATATACCCGGTATTAATAATGACAGTCTCAAAACTCGTGCACAGATGTTAAACTTCGTTTTCAGACACCATTAATGACAATCTAGCCACGTGTGTCAACTGTAGGGCAATAGTTGTCAGTTGTGTCAACGTAACCATATTCAAGCCTCGTTTTCAAGTTCAAACAAAAACATACAGTGTTTCCCCACCATCATAATCAGCATTCCTCTAGTTGCATTATTACCTCTTGCACTAAGATGGATGGGTACATAAATGTTTATGCTATTGCTTTCTTCATAGCACATGAATATACCCTCGCATGTGCGTAAAAATAGGGTGGTGCTTAACTTTTGCACAGGTGTATACAACAAGCAGCGAGTGTGCTAGCTTATACAAGTTCTGCTTCTGCTATTTCTAGATATCCGTGTTCAATTGATACTAGGCCAGTTTTGCACCATACATCTTTAAATCTACTTTCTTTTCCATGTTCCACTAGTCTGTAAAATTCACAATGAATGCAGTTTATCAAAATGATCGAAATATAGCTTGTATTGCTCTTTGGTGGTTGTTTCCTGTTTTATCTCTGGCCTCTGAACACCGATGCTTCCAAATAGCAATTTATGATGCAGGTAATCATAATTAGTAAATTGATGTATACAACCACCATCATTAGATTAACTTGATTTGTTTTTTAGCTCGTTTCTTAGACCATTTACCTAATTTTCCTGCGAATCCGATGTTTCCTAGTTCTACCACAGACAAATATTCATATTTGGAAATATCAGAATCATGGCGCAGTAGACGATATTTAACGCCTCTCGCCGTTACATAGGGCACTAACACTTCACCACCTTCTGATCGGTACATCACCATTTCATCTTTCATCTGTGAACTCTGTGTTTGTATTGACACATCTGATTCTGCAATTGACATTGTATCATCATCCATATCATTTTCCTCAATCTCAGATTCTGAGCTATTGTCTTCTTTCTGTCGCTTACTGCCACTTGACATTTGGCAGCAACACTATTCCCCATAGCTTAAAGCAGACTTAGATCAATCGGGCTTAGCGGGAAATCGACAGAGCTTTCTGTTTTCTGTGACCTAAATTTACTCTGTCCTAATATTAAGTCATCTTCTAAAGAGTAATGATCTGCGTCTCCGTTACTATCATCATTCGTCTGTATTTCATTTACATCCATAATGGGCCCCAGCACATTTTGATTAATTTCTGGGGTTAAAGTTATTCCCTCCTAATATTTCTATCTCATCATCTGCAGTTACTTCAATAGTATTTCCTGCCTTTTCTGTCACCTTTATAATGGCATGAACTTCGACGGTAGCTTCCGCAGTGATGTCATCAGAAGCATTTGTCTCAGGTGCATCCTTTAATGTAGGATTGCGTACTTCTACTGTGGGGTTGTTTTTGTTGTTTGGACAGCGCCATTTGAAATGGCCAGTTAAACCACAGAGCAAACATTTATTTCTATTTGGGCAATCTGCTGCAAGATGGTCAATACTAAGGCAGATTCTGCATTCTTTTATCTGCCCTCTATACCATAAGGGCAGACAAAGCTGCCATCAAGCGTCAATCTGTTTGGCAAAGGGCTATCAACTTTTTCAAACCAGATGCGCCTTACACCATTCTTCAAAGTTCTGT
The DNA here is from genome assembly GCA_034401795.1 of Chaetoderma sp. LZ-2023a. NCBI lineage: Eukaryota > Metazoa > Mollusca > Caudofoveata > Chaetodermatida > Chaetodermatidae > Chaetoderma > Chaetoderma sp. LZ-2023a. The sequence continues at coordinate 127,394,096 of CM067359.1, forward strand.
CAAACGGATATGTTTCCCTTTCAATCTTCTGTATTTTACCATACTTTTTCAGTTCATTCATGATTCGTTCATCTGGAATCGCCAATGGAACTTTCATTTTAACTAACAACCTATCCGACTCGATTTCTTCTACATTACACACTTCGCCTTTCACAACAAGGACCTCTTCTAGCAGCTTCTCCTTAATACCTTCATTCGCCACAGTCACATTCCATACAGTTTTAGTAACATTGATAAGCCCCTGCAAAACAGCAGGTCCCGCGCCAACGACGTCCATGATACACGTCGATAGCCGTGACACCCCACCCTTTTGTTGTTATTTTAAGGCCTAGGGTACGCTTATGGAAGGTTGCCATGGTGTTTTAAAAAAAATAGGAAACCCATACTACTACAATATATAATGGCGATAATACAACTATATAATACCAAGACGTCAGGGAAGGAGTAAATAAATAGTGTCCCCTTTTGAAACCCTGACACCTACCAAAAAATATACGAATAGAGAGTACAGTCGTATATTTGTTAGTTTGAACCACTTATTAAGTGGTTCACTAATACCTAACTGATTAAAGTATACTAACAGATATATGAATAGATAGTACAGTCATATATTTGTTAGTCTGTTCGAGTTGACCGGGGACAGCCAATTGACTATAAAGTTTTATATAATTAAAGAACTAGGCTTGCGCTTACAAATGACAAAGGAATTAAATCTACTCACTCTAGCAATCTTGTCAAATATAATGCGCTAGCCAATGAACTATAGAAAGAGCATACTGGCGCGGGAAGAAATGTATTGCATTGAACACGGTAAGAGGAGCCCTATTAAATGGCGGAAACCGCCAGCTAAGAGGCGTGCCTTTAGAAAATGGAGACACAAAATCTGCTCCAACCAAGAATTTACAAATTAAAAAAGAAGTACAATGGCATTGAAAGTGGCTTTCATATACAACAGTGGGCATAAAAGAATGAAATAGAATGTGTTATTAGTAGATATTATTCGGATTTATTTTAAATTCGGCGATCCCGCGCCAACTCGCTGAAAAACGAAATAAGAACGGCCTTGGCGCGTGACGTCATTTCAGGGGATCGGCTGAGCTTGCCTGAAACAGCCTAGCGAATTAACGTTTTCAAGGTTGACGCGCTGTCATAAGAGGCGACTTGTTCTAACAGACAGGCAATTTTCGCGAACCCAAAGATTCAGATTCAGATTCATTTATTTAGATATAAAATGTACAATTTGTAAATACACAACAGGTGGCCCACCAAAGGCAGAGCCTATATAGACGGTGGACCCCTACATAGAACATTCGTAGTAAAATCGTTATATATATATATATATATATCCTACCCAACACAAGTAGTCTAATGCGTGGGAACGAACAAAATGTACATTGTTAAATTACGTCGTAAATATCAATCCTCTGTCATTCAACAAAGATCTCGGCAAACTAGGTCAACTGTCTGTTGGCACTTAACCCTTGAAATTCCAGTGTCTCGATTAAAAGAAAACCACACAAGAAAGCTCTTATTTTAATATTTTAAAAACTAATTTGATTGGATTATGTTGCTGTTGTCATAGACAGCACCAACTCCTAGTCAAACTAATTCTAAAAATATTCAACAGCAGGGAATATTTACAGGTGTGAGTGGGTGGGTGTGGGTGTAGGGGTGTGTGTGTGGGGCGGAGGAGTTAATTGAATAAAATCACTGCCTACACAATTTCCTGGGGGGTGGCGGTAGTAGTAGTAGCTGCTGCTACTGTACTACTACTACTACGTAAAAATGGTATGCGTATATGCCATTGTGGTTTGCCGCATTCCAGACGCATTCAATGTGTTAATTTTCTGCTGTGCAGAGGATGAGCACCTTTACATTTGGTTCCGCCCCAACGGATGGGGGTCAAAAGGTTCATGAAATTGATTGTAACGCAACTCCTCTGACACTGTTTGACAGAATCCAACCAAATTAAGTATGTCAGTTACCCATATCAATGTGGAGTTAATGAGCACATTTACATTTAGCCCCGCCCCACGGGTGTATGGGATGGGGTGGGGGTGTCAAAAGGTCATGCAATTGATTGTAATGCAACTCCTCTGACACTATTCGACGAAATTCAACCAAAATTGTTATATGAATTATCCATATGATTGCGGCGTGCAAAATGATATTTACATTTGGCTCCGCCGCCGAGGTGTTGGGTGTGGCAAAAGTTCAAAGCGCTGAACGTGGGGATTTATGATGACGCGTCATCGACCGATCAATCTAGTTATCCCCACGCTTTTCGAAGAAACGGTTGGGATTATGTGATGGGACCTGAGCGCGTGCGTGTCGGCTGTCTGTGCACTTATTCATTTTAACGCATCTCCTAGACCGTTTAAGATAGAAACTTGAAACGTTGGTAATGATTATACCTATGGGCAAGGAAGTGCATGGCACTTTTGGAATTTTGTTCTGACGACCACCCTCCCCCCTCCACCCCCACCCCCACCGGGGCTAGGCCCAGGGGGTAAAAACGTCCAAATTGGCCTGTAATTATCGATTGTAATGCAACTCCTCCTAGACCATTTCAGATAGAAACTTAAAACTTTGGGGATGATTGCACAAATGGACAGGGATGTGCATGCCACTTTTGGAATCTTGGCATGACCCTCAGGGACAGGGCCCTTGGGGTGGGAAAATTTAAAGGTCATGTCGCATATCAAGCCAATGCTTAGTAGTCTACAGGACAAGGAACTATTTTGATCTTGGATCAAACAGAGATTAGGGGGCGGGATCAAAAAGTCAAAATTGGCCAGTAATTATCGATTGTAATGCAACTCCGCCTAGACCATTTCAGATAGAAACTTGAAACTTTGGGTATGATTACACATATGGCCAGGGATGTGCATGACACTTTTGAAATTTTGTTATGACCCACAGGGGTGGGGCTCAGGGGGTGGGATTGTGAGTCAAAAATAAAATTTTATTTTGAAACCCATTATCCATTGAAACTACATTTCAAGGAATTTATTGTGTTTTGGGTCAAAGTGAGGGTAAAGCTCGAAGTGGTGAACGCGTGGGGATTTGCGAAGGCATGCCATCGACTGTACATTTTAGTTCCTAATGTAAAGATTGTCTTGTAACCCGCAATCAAATGGGTAATTAACATACCAAATTTGGTTGAATTCTGCCAACTTTGACTTTCTGCGCCCCCCCCCCCACCCCACCATGTGATTGGAGCCTAATGTAAACGTCATCTCAATATTATGGGTAACTTACATAACAAATTTGATTGAATTCCACCAATTTTCTCTCTCTCTCTCTCTCTCTCTCTCTCTCCCTCCCTCCCTCCCTCTCTCTCTCGCTCTCTCTCTCTCTCTCTCTCTCTCTCTCTCTCTCTCTCTCTCTGTGGGCAAGCTGGAAAAGCAGGCCTCTAGATCTATCTTGTGAATGTTGTTTTATTGACTAAGAGACCATTTTTGAAGATTTAACGATGGAATGAGTGGCATGATAACATCAAGTCCGTGATTACGGTGGCAAACTTTAAAAAATAATCTTGGCCTGCAAATGAACAGTTACCAAACAAGATTTTAGATGTTCTTTAGACCAATTTTGCCTATTAACTCTTTAATAACTAAATTTGGTCAGGAATATTGACATATCTGCTTATTGAATGTCCATTTGCAGGCCAAGAGAAGCCTATTTTTTTTAATGGACCACTGGCATGTCTGGCTCGATAAATTTTCAAAACTAATCTTCTTATGGGCTGCAAAAGGATATTTCTCAATACAGCACCTACTTTCTGTCAAAACTTTGTTAAAAACAGCTGACCTGTATATGAGTGCCATGCAATTTAGATTTTAATACTAGATGCTATTTCATGAGTTTTGAATTAATCCCCCAAGTGGTTTCGGAGATTTTTAAAGAGGTTTCTAAAAATCGGCTAAAATCCAAGATGGCCTCTCGTCAAATTGGCTGAAAAACAATATTGATTGGTCAGGAAAATTGAAAGCTTTGCTTGGTGAATGTCCATTTGCAGGTGGGCCTGCCATTGCAGTGGTAAACTTTCAAAAATGGTCTCTTGACCTACAAATGTACATTTTTGCAAGATCATTGCAGAATCACAAACATCATTAATAAAGCCAATGATTAGTGGACTGGTTTCACTCCACACAGATTAGTGAAATTTTACTCTTCCGAATTGGATTGATAAGTGAGTAGTGTTTCCTTCACGAGATCATGAACTGATCATTCAAAGGTGTTATATGCTTTTGTTGGGACACTCAATTTTGCCTTTTGATCATTTGATGCCGAAAAAATGAATCAAGTTTGGAGGACATATTTTGCCATTTGATAGAATTTTGTTCAGCACACCCAAAAGGCCACTGCAGTGTTTATAATTAAACTTTGTTCATACATGTAGAAAGAAAGTAGTATTCAGCTCCCTTAATTTTATGTGAGTGAGTGGCTGGGCGGACACACAGACACACAGACAGCCAGATGGCTGGCAAGGCAGATGGACGGATCCATCCATCTATCCATACACCCATCCATCCAGACACCTAACCATCCATCCCACGCCCCCATCCATCCATGGACGGATGGGGAGGCGGGCAGGATGGGGAGGTGGGATGGAGACGCGCATGACGGAAGGATAGAGCTTAGTCGGAGAGAGGGAGGAAGGATCCATCCATCCATCCACCCACCCACCCACCCATCCACCCACGTATGGGTGGATGGACAGGAGCTGACGGATGTGTAGGCGGGCGGACCAGTGAATGAGTGGAGAAGCAGGAGAGTGAATCCGGGAATGATTGTAGAATTTGGTATATCAGTCTCTCCACTGAAAGACTGACAGACTGCCTGACGGTGTCGACGGATATATAAGTTATGTTTTTACACGGCAATAAAATAACAATTGGCACGCGCAAGTATGTAGTCAATATTGTCAACGGATATATAAGTTATGTTTTTACAAGGCAATAAAATAACAACTGGCACGCGCAAGTATGTAGTCAATATTGTCAACGCACTGGCTCAGAACCTTCAATAATTGAAAAAATTAAAAAATTAAAGATATTTTGGTTTATCTTACTGCCTGAGATTTGTCATTTTGTTTAAGGAAAGCCATATGGCATTAATGTTAACCCTTTACTGGTTCAATTTGTTCAGTAGAATCCAAATATTCGCTTACTTATTTAATGTACATTTGCAGGCACAAGACAACGTCATTCCCGAGAATATGCCACTGGAACGACTGTCTCGGTTCCCGAGCCAGTCATTACAGCGGTAAATTTTCAAAAATACTCCAATCCCCGCCGGCAAATGGACATTGCCCAAGATCACTAAATTGACAGTTTTTGGCTGACCATCATGCAAGGGTTAATGTTGAATGATTGAGATGGATATTCTGGATAGCTATTTGAGTTTTGCTTTTACCAAGATGTCACGTAGATTCGGATTTTTCTTAAACTGGACGCTTGTTAAAGGGTTGTTTCAGTTTCTCCTGTAGGTTTTGATACTCATCTTTCAAGATTTCTTTGTTTATCAGTTTCTTCTGCCGTATCTGAAATGGGTGGCTGTTCAATTGGCATAATTTCAAAGTCACGAAGGACTAAATGGTCAGGAAGATTAAAATGTTCGGAAACGTGTGTGTCTTCCTCTAGCCTAATATCTGAGAGGTGTCGAGTTGCCCGCCATCTTAATGGACATTTGGTTTCGCCGACATACTGTTTTTGGCACAATTTGCATGAAATTAGATAAATAACATTTTCTTTGTCACAATCTAGATTAGACTGAAGTTGGAACTTGCTTTTGTTCTGAAAGCTCGTGAAAGTATTCTGGTTTGGGAGAAATTCATCTAACTTGCACCTTTTCTTTCCGCATTTGCGAGATTCGCCTACACCTATAATCGGACGATTGTGAGAAATTTTTGTAGGCCGACGATTTGAGGCATTATCTGGAATGGTTTCCAAGCCGTCCAATGTTTCAGATTTGATTTTGCGCAAGAATCGTGAGGAGTAACCTCGTGGTTTGAGGGCTTTGATTAGGGTAGAGCATGCTTCTTCAAAGTTTTTCCTATCACTCGAATTCCTGTGAAAACGGATTATTTGTGATTTTACTATTCCTTTAAAAGTATGCGGTGGATGGAAAGATTTTTTGTGCAATAGCTGATGCGAATCGGTTGGTTTGAAATACACTTTGTAGTCTAAGTAGCCAGCTGTTTCATACTTTAGACCTTTATATACAGTTACATCCAGGAAATCTACAGTCATCTCGTCAATGGTTGCTTTTAATTTGATATTCGGATCGTGATTGTTCAGAATTTCGAAAAATTCATCAAGCTCTGACGTTGTGTGTTGCCAAATCATGAAAATGTCATCAAGGTACCTGCGATAAATGAGGGGCTGTTTTGGACACTTTTCTAACGCTTCCTCCTCCCACTCTGCTACGTAAATATTGGCAAAACATGGGCTAAAGCGCTTGCCCATCGCGCAGCCGCAAATTTGTTGGTAAATTTTGGCATCGAATTCAAAATCATTGCCTTTCAGACTCAGCTCTAATAGAGCTATTACTTCTCTATCTGGCCTGCTGGTGTCTGGGTAGTTCACGAATGCTTTACGGATAGAATGCAGGAAATGTCAATTTCCCTTTCTCCGAGATCTAACAATACTCACCATTCTGTTACTTCTGATATACAGCTGGCCTTGACAGCGGCTCTAGGATTATAGACTTAGAAAGCTTTACCGACTCCTGGGAACCGGGTACTCGGCTCCCCACTGCCGAGTACCCGTTTACCATAGAGCTCATATTGTTTGCATAGCCACCAAACAAGAGAAAACTATGGCTTGCCTCCGTGGGGCTGGGAGGCTGGGTCCGTAACAGAATGGTGAGTATTGTTAGATCTCGGAGAAAGGGAAATTGACATTTCCTGCATTCTCCTTCGATCAATACTCACCATTCTGTTACTTCTGATATACACCAGATTTGATCAGTAACCTGGTGGGAAGGGGCAAGCCATACATGCTAATTTTGCCCCTTGGAGAAAGATTTTAGACTTCAAACTTGACTAACGGAGACCTAAAAGGGCCGTTAAGTTCACGGAACCGAATCACATTCACGTCACAGCCCCCCCCCCCTTTTTCCTCCTAAGAAAAGGGAGAGAACTAACGAACATGTATCTCGCCTGAACCACCAATATGCCAAGAGGGTTAACTACTCCCTGCATATCGCTTGTATTAGCCTGGGAATGAGCATGAATATATAAGATGAATGAACATGATACATATACATAATACAAAAAACTCTCACTTGTTGAATTACCTTATGATAACAGGACTTCAGACGTACCGCCTACAACCATTCACCGGTTCGGCCATCAGTGACACAATCTGGTTGACATCCTCTCGCTTGACCATGCCTGCTTTAGGTTCTTTTCTAACCAAAGTGAAAAAAGGGGAAAAGCAGTGTGGTCACTAACTATCGTTTCAAAACAGCTAAAGCGAGTGGATTGGCTGAGTCTGACACATCCCTCATATAGTAATCCGTAAATGAGGACTCACAGTGCCATTGTGCAACGGCCATGATGTCCTCTAACGGAACACCATTGTAAAGGGCGGTCGAGGTGGCTATTCCTCTAACATCGTGTGCCCTTACGCCCTGCACCTGGTGCCCAGTCGCCATCTCATGAGTAGTCTGAATGCATTCGACCACCCAACGAGAGATAGTATCCATGGATGCGGCGCCATAAGGCTTTTTATGGCAGATCCACAGATGTCTATCATTCGACCGTAACGAGTCAGTCCGTTTCTTGTACTTAGTCAAAGCACGGACCGGGCACCAGACACTGGCATCACGATCAAACCTGGTTAACTTCGGTATAATGATCGTTTTGCCGGGATATCTCAAAGATTGGTTCTTTGACAAAAATTCTGCTCTTGGCAGAAGACGCAGACCTTCTCCAGAAACAATAAATCGGTTCCTCTCTGCCGAAAGCGCATGGATCTCACTGCGCCTTCTAGCTGAGGAAGCTGCCAATAGAAAGACCGCCTTTAGAGTCAAATGCTTTAGACTAGCCGAACGCAACGGTTCGAATGGGTGCTTGGCCAGTACATTAAGCACTAAAGATAGACTCCAGGCTGGAATGACTACCGGTTGTCTCGGGCGGAGATTGCTCATTCCCTTCAACATCACGTTTAACTGGGCCACATCTGGACTATCCCTGTTGGCTAGACAAGGGATAACTGATGCCAAAGCTGACTTGTATCCAGCAATTGTGACGGGAGCTAGTCCTGTAAAGAACAGCTCACAGAGAAAGTCTGTTATTTGCTGAATAGTGGATTGAAAGGTATCAATACCCTTTTCTTCACACCAGTCTGCAAATCTGTTAACCTTGTTGTTATATGACTTGAAGGTTGACCTCCTTCTCGCAGCCGCGATGAAATCAGCAGCCTGTCGAGAAAAGCCTTCCGACGTGGAACGTTGTTTGACAACATCCACGCAGTCAATTTGAACATTTCGGGACGCTCGTGTAGGAAGCGTCCCTTGGCCTGGGAGATTATGTTCGGAATCTCGGGCAACTGCACAGGATTTTCCACCAGCAGATCCAGAAGATCCGTGAACCACGCCCTGCTCGGCCAATACGGCGCTATTAGCAGGACCAGACACGGCTCCTCCCTGACCTTCACCAATACCTTCGGAAGAAGAATGGTGGGTGGGTACGCGTACGCGTGCATCCCTCTCCAGCTTATCGCCAGAGCGTCTGTATCGACGGCATTTGGATCTGGAATCGGCGAGACATATGTCATGATTTGAGCATTTTCCTTTGTGGCGAACAAGTCCACGTTGGGTTTGCCCCAATGCTCGAAGATCCGTCGTAGAACTGGAGGGTTGAGGGACCATTCTGTTGGCAAGATTCTCTGTCTGCGAGACAAAGCATCCGCCAGAATGTTCAATCGGCCAGGAATATGAGCTGCTTTCAAAACAACCGAGTAATTCCTGCACCATTGAATTAAGTGCCACACCCTGATGCACAGGGGGGCGACCTGGTCCCTCCTTGGCGATTTATATATGATACTACTGTCGAATTGTCCGACCGTATCAATATCACCGTGCCCCTGATCATCGGAAGGAACTCTTCCAACGCCAGTTCCACTGCCATCATTTCCAACAGATTGATATGCAGCTGACTCTCCGGGAGAGTCCATGTGCCCGAGACCTGGTGTTCTCCCAGGCAGGCACCCCACCCTTACAGCGATGCATCCGTGTAAACGGACAGCTGGGGGTGGGGTAGGTGCAGCGAAACCCCTATTAGGAGATTCTGACGCTGTTTCCACCATAGAAGATGCGATATTATCGGCTCCAAAACTGGCACCAGTTTTGACAGGGGTTCTGTTCTCTGTTTCCACAGAGACATCAGATACAACTGGATAGGTCTTCGCATTAGAGCAGCGTACGGGATAACCTGCTCCATGGAGACCATCATGCCCAGCATCTGAAGGAACCGCCTCGCCTGAATGTGGTTTCCCACTCGAAAACTCCTGAGGATGGCTAACAGAGACACCACTCTGGGCTCTGATGGGTAAACCCTGCCCTCCTCGAGGTCGAATCGCATCCCCAAATAAACGAAATGTTGAGTGGGCGTCAACTCGGATTTCTCCTCGTTGACTATCCAGCCTAGATCTGAAAGTAACTTCAGAGTCAGAGCAGTATCCACGTTCAACCTGGCTGCCGAGTCTGCCTTGAGCAGACAGTCGTCTATGTAGGTGTGTAGCGCCACGTTCTCTTTTCTGAGAAACGCTGTCACCGCAAGGACCACTCTTGTGAAAACCCTCGGAGCTGTCGACAGGCCAAACGGGAGAACTGTAAACTCCCATACTTGATTCTGAAACGCAAATCTCAGAAACCTGTGCCAACTCCGATTCATCGGAATGTGGAAATATGCATCTTTCAGATCGATCGATACACACCACATTCCTTTCCTCAATCCCGCCATTACCGACCTCGGCGTTTCCATCTGGAACCGAGGCGTATGGATAAACCAATTTAATGGCCTGAGATTGAGTATGGGTCTCCATCCCCCCGTGCACTTGGGGACAAGGAACATGTTTGAATAGAAGCCTGGAGTGTTCCGGTTTGCTGGTTTTATTGCTCCCTTCAGAAGCAAACCCGACACTTCCTTTTGAACGGCTTCTAACTTGTCTGGCTCCCTTGGTACGGGTGTCCAGACAGGTGCCAAAGACAGATTTTGTGGCGGAAAGTCCCACCACTCCGGCATGTAACCCTGGGATAACCATCCCAGGACCAGACTGTCTGACGTCACACCTCGCCAAGCCTCGACGAAACGCATGAGCCTTCCACCCACCATAGACGCCTCGACGTCTAACGGGGTTGTCCGGCTCGCAGTCCGCCCCCCCCCCCCTTTCTTAACGAGAGAGAGTGAGAACCATTTCGTTCTAGGCATGACGGGTATAACTGGCACCGCTGTTCCTGTCGCACAGGATCGGTCCAGGCGGATATGAAGGGAGCTTGCGTACCCTCAGGTATGCTTCGGCCCCTTCTGTCCGCCCTTTGAGGCCTTACCCTTACCCTTCCCCTTGCCCTTCCCACCTCTAGGGCGGTCAGGAGCAACATTGGGGAGGGTAGGCGCCTCTACAACCTTCCTGGGTTTCTTCGCCGGCGGCGGCTCCGAGAACCCAGCCGAAACAGACGTCGCAATAGGCCTGGCTTTCGCCTTGCTCTTATGCTTTTTCTGTTTCTTTGAAGGCTGTCCCGTTAGCGGCTTGCCCACAGCCCCTAGTGCGTGCGCTTGCCGCACTAGCTCTAGCTGTAGATTTACCGCTAACCGATTCTGCGCAATACTGGCGGTGTCCTCTAAGATGGCCCGCGCTTGGCCACCAAAGATGCTAGGCCCTGTCAGGGGCGTCCCAAGAAGACGTTCCCTGACTGCCGTAGCCGGACGCATATGGTCAATGACCATTTGCCTCCTGGACTTCGTCACACGCGCTTGCACCCTTGCCAATGCGTCCATTGACAGCACCAAGCCGTCATTAACGCACGATAGCGCCACAGGTGGCACAGGGTGGCCTGCCCCCGCTTCAGCCCACACCGACTGAAGTAGACGATAGGAGTGATTGACAGCGCTCATCGCTGCCCTCACACCCTCATCGCATAGGGCCAGGACTTCTTCCTGGTGTACCTGGGCCTTATCCACTAGTGCCGGACCGGGACCACCCGACCCAGCACTCTGGACACCCAGTACCCATCGGTCATCCTCCGTGACCGACGGGACTACACCATACCTGTCGTATTCACCCCGCGGAATACGACATCTTGCCCGCACCTCCCTGGAGGCCGCAGGGAGCTGACCCTTGGTCATTAGTTGTTTACTATAAATAGCATCCAACAAATCAATGAACCGTGGATCCAGTCCCACTGACTGGATCCGGGCCGCGGGCAAAATCCCCGTCCTAATCGACGCAACCGACGGACGGGGCGCATCTTCATCGGCCGTGGCCGAAACCACAGACGGGTCCACTCTGGCTAGCCACGCCATAGCATCAGACCAATCTACCTCCGAAGAAGATACCCCCGCAAACACGTCACCCGTTGACGTGCTCACGGGTCTGCCAGCCATGGCCTCCCGGCAAGGAGCCATGGCTGACACGCCAGGCACTCTGCTACCACACGGTTCCGCCGCCACCCCATGAAACACTCCGGTCCATGGGGTAGGTCCGCACGGAAAACCGTACGGACCCGTAACCGTCGCGGAACCATAGCCGGACACGGGCGCCAACGGCACCCCATGTCCGGCTGCCGGACCAGGCGAGATAGGTGAGTACCACGCCTGGCCCGGCACACCCGTTCCCCTGACGGCTGGTGACAAACCAAGCCGCGTGGAACCGGTGCACGGTAACGGATTGGCCTCAGCCGCAGGTGGAGCCGCTGACCTGGCTTGCGCCAAACCAGACAAATGGAGGCCGGTTCCGTCCAGGACGGAATCAACATCCATATTCTCCACCTGCGGCTTCACGGGCCGCAGCAACCTCTCCTCCTCGGCCTCATCGTCTTCAGACTCCGAAGAGCCGTCACTAGACGAATAAACCTGGCGGACGGCTCCCACACCTGACGGACCGGCCACCGCTACTGGACCACCCGGAGGTGGCCGCAGAGAGACAGAACCCGTCTGGCCGAAGCCAGACGGGACCGCCAGGGGGCCGTACGAGACGGCCCCCTCAGTAACCAGTCCAGAATCCTGTCCGAGGACAGGATCCGTACCAGGCATGGGGAGAAACTGCCCCCCAACCTTTGGTAGCAGGGACGACACCAGCGTGGGCAGAACGCTATGCAGAAAACCCTGCATAGCCGGACCAAACCACGCCGGTGGTGCCATCTCCGCCACCTCCAGCTGGGGACGTGGAGCACCCCCACTGGCCGAACCGGGCGCTCCACGATTTCCTCTCGGACCGCCTGACCCCGCGTCAGACCCAGCCAAGTCCTTCTGGGCAAGGAACTTAACCATCGTTTCGACGGACCACACTGCACAAACATTACACCTATGATCTATATTACACAGGGCACACCTAAAACAGACATGGTCCTTGAACATTACACGGACAAACTTATGGCAGTCGTCACATGATGGCGGGGCTGGCTTGGCCTATAAAATAAGCACAAACCTACAATAAACAAGCGGAACGAGACACGGATGGAAGGCAGACAATTAATTTTCAAATATTTTGACTCATAAATTAACCGTAACCTCCCCGCACCCCACCCCGCCACGTTACAACAACGATCGCATTGATTATGACGACAAGTACGCGGCGGGCACAACACACCCATAATAGATCATACAGGATGTGTAACGGCTCCAGGAATCATATCGCATAGCATTCAGGATATATTTACTAATCAATATAAATTATACTCCTAACGAACGCAGCACGATATGTGAAGAAAACAACAAAATGTATAACAACTGCTGTCTCACACGGTAAAACCGCAGACCACACATCTACTCAAGAATTTTGAAACCACCGATCATTGCAAACCGATCGTGATCACACGTAAACTTGATCATTCTAAAGTTTCCGGTACCATTTTTAGTACGCAGCACCCAGAACAAGATGCGCGAATTAATGAAAAAATTTTTCTTCACCCGTCACCCGCTCGGATTCTACGGAGAACGACGTCAGCCGATATTCGTGTTAGAAATACTGTAGCAAACACCTATTTTCATATCTGCCGATCGCCTGTTGGGGTTTAAAGAAGGCGATCGTCTGGCATATATCGTTGTTAGCACACGTCCCAGATTCTATGGGGTCAGAAATTGGAACATGCGACACAACGAAATTTAGAGACCTAAGTCTTTTAACTATGGATAATAAAGAACAATACAACCTGGTTGTCTTGGGCGGTATTCTCCATAGTCCTTAGTTATCCTTTCAGAACACACAAACTATCACTGATTAAAGACTTAGATTATTTTAAAACACTAAAATCCTTAATGCAAAAAGCATGTATTGCTCTTGTTGCTATGCAAACAAGAATGAGCTCTATGGTAAACGGGTACTCGGCAGTGGGGAGCCGAGTACCCGGTTCCCAGGAGTCGGTAAAGCTTTCTAAGTCTATAATCCTAGAGCCGCTGTCAAGGCCAGCTGTATATCAGAAGTAACAGAATGGTGAGTATTGATCGAAGGAGAATTTGGAGGTATCCAGGTCTCAGAGACCTGTGATAAGAAGTCTTCTGTGTTTCTCAAGAAGCTGGGGTGTCTATTTGCTATTGGCTGTAGATGGTAATCGATGTATTCACTGATTCTGTAGGATTCTGAGCCACAATCAGAGATTATAGGTCGCCCGGGCGGTGACATTGGGTCCAACCACGAATCTATGGGTTTATGAATTTTTGGCAAAAGATAGAAAGTCCGTGGTTTTGACTCTAGTTTAGCAAAGAGATACTTATGTTGCTTTTCGGTGATCTTCTTGCTATTGAGCAATTTTTTAAGAATCTCATTAAATTTGCTGCAATTATTTTGCCAAAGTGGTTTGCTTAGTTTCTGGTAATGCTTTGGGTTACTAAGTTGTCGTTGTGCTTCACGTTTATAGTTATCTTTAAGCATTATTACAGTCGTCGACCCTTTATCTGCAGGTTTGATGACAATTTCGCTGTTTTTAGACAATTCAATTAAGTTCCTCATAGGGTAAATTTGGTTGATCATTAGGGAATGCAGAATTTTTAACTCGTTCTGAAAAGAGTTCTATGCTTTCACCGATCGCTGGGTCCAGGATTTTTACGTTTGGTGCCCAGCCAGTTTTTTCAATGAATGGTGGAATGTTACTATTAGAGTTACGAAAGAAGTCTGCTAACTTAATACGGTGACTAAATTCAGATGTTTCCATACAGCCATTATCTAAAAGAGCATCCAAACCTGTTTTAGGTTTTGGTGTTGGGACAAATATAAGACCAAAATTGAGCAGTGACTGCTCTGCTTCACCTAATGGGGAGCCAGTTGGATTGACAATATTACTGTCGAGTCCTGTTTCCGGGCGGATGTTACCTTGGCCCTTGTCTAGTTTAAATTTAGGAATTTAAGCCAGGCAGAATACATAGAGTTAGCTGTCTTCTCAGTCCAATGAATGTTATCCTTAACAACATTAAATTCGGAGTCTGAGTGCAGGAATGACAGTCACAGATTTTGATGATTCAGCCGTCGAATTGAGCTGTCAACTGAATTGAATAGTTAAGTTTTTTTCGAAGTAAATCGCAGTCTTTGGGAATTTGGACTTAATCGCACTGAGAAGCAGCATTAATCTATGTTTTGAACTAGAGATGGGTTCATTCATATCATTAATACCAATGTTAATCACTATTTTCTCTGGTTTAAATGATCCAGTGTACTTTTGAATTAGTCCTCTAGCATGACACAATTTAGCTCCTGGGTAGCAGGCGACTTGCGTTTCAGGGTGGGGCTCAACATTAATGCGACTCAGGTTCGAAGCTCCAAAGATGAGTACTTTGTTCGTGAGAACAGGTAGTCAGTCGCCAGTCAATTTTGTTTTCGATTTCATGACGAAATTTCCAAAAAATGTTTCTCTCCAACATGGTTGGTTGTTTGGGTCTATTTGCAAATTTAATAGGACGCACCTCCGGTGCATTACTTGGACCTGGAGTTGGAGAGAAGCTGGGCTGTGGCAGTTTCCCTGTTGTGGATGGGGTCTTGAGACCCGATGGTTGACTGCTCTGAGGGGATTTCTGAGAAGCGCCAGTCCGTGGACCAGATTTGCTACCATTAACCCTTTCCCTCTGTGGCAAGGGCGGATATTCGTTTGGGTCATTTAGATTGCCTAGTGGAGAGTCAGGTAGTGGGATTAATGATGCTTCAAATAGCATATCTCTAGGGCCAGAATCCAATGGTAGCAATGGAGAGATTTTATTGTCTACTCGTTTTGTGACTGGCGGCGAAGTTTCAGGTGATCTGAGGCGGTTTTTTAATTTGTGATTGTGGGGCCACAGTTGGTATCATGACCAGAGGCGTGGCTTGTGCGAGATTTTGAATTGGTTGCTGAGATGGATCTATCGGTTGCACAAAATCGTAAAAAGAACTAATCGCATTAATGTCGAGCTTTCTATTATAATTGTTTTTTGCCCAGCGTATAGCATTGGATTTAGCACGACCTAGGTCTAAATGTGGCATTGCCTGTGTGAGGACTACTTCAGTTCTAATACTACCAAGTTGTTCATTATAGTGATTTAACATGGCCTTAATGGTAGATTTTGCCCACTCAAAATTCACATTCCAGATGGCAAAGTAGATGTCATCATCTGGCATAGCTGGCTTACAAAATCCATTCAGCTCTTCCACCTTCCTGCTAAGCCCATCAGGGAGAGTTTCGGCATCTAAATGCCTACGTAGCGTAGCAATGTGGTGGAAGCACTGAATTATTTGGTAATACAGCTCTACCAGGCGCGCATGCGCAGATGAACCCCCTTTACCATCTCCATTCTTCCTACGACCATTCTTCCTCGCAATAGCCATTCAGACAGACAATCGTTCAATCTAACTAGCAATCAGACAGGCAGTTGAGCAGGTAAGAAAGATTCGATCAGGCAAACTCAAATTCAAGCACACAAATTCATTCACATCAACTACAAATTGAACCAATATATTACTTACACCTGAAAGACAAATTATAGAATTAACATGTAATATGCAAGGGTTAACAATACAACAATACAATACGCAATATTATAAGTTACTCACAGTAATTATGGACACCGTCAATTGGCTAAATGCATTTCGCAGGGATGCGCTTCATCAGTAGCCTGTATGACAAATCTGTCAGTCCTTCAGTATAGACAGCTTTATATACCTTTACTGAATTACTCAATCTCCTTTGAAAAACTACTCTATGGTTTAATTTGAACAATTGAACTTTGTGCCAGGTTTGAGTTTCCTTTGATCCGGGTTTATCACAAACATCATTATTAAAGCCAATGATTAGTGGACTGGTTTCACTCCACACAGATTAGTGAAATTTTACTCTTCCGAATTGGATTGATAAGTGAGTAGTGTTTCCTTCACGAGATCATGAACCGATCATTCAAAGGTGTTATATGCTTTTGTTGGGACACTCAATTTTGCCTTTTGATGCCTTTTGATCATTTGATGCCGAAAAAATGAATCAAGTTTGGAGGACAAATTTTGCCATTTGATAGAATTTTGTTCACCACACCCGAAAGGCCACTGCAGTGTTTATAATTAAACTTTGTTCATACATGTAGAAAGAAAGTAGTATCCAGCGCCCTTAATTTTATGTGAGTGAGTGGCTGGGCGGACACACAGACACACAGACAGCCAGATGGCTGGCAAGGCAGGTGGACGGATCCATCCATCTATCCATACACCCATCCATCCAGACATCTAACCATCCATCCCACGCCCCTATCCATCCATCCATGGACGGATGGAGAGGCGGGAAGGATGGGGAGGTGGGATGGGGACGCGCATAAAGGAAGGATAGAGCTTAGTCGGAGAGAGGGAGGAAGGATCCATCCATCCATCCATCCATCCACCCACCCACCCACCCACCCACCCACCCACCCACCCACCCACCCATCCATTCATTCATCCATCCACCCACCCATCGATCTCCACACACCAATCCAACCACCCGTCCATTCATCCATCCACCCACCCATCGATCGCCACACATCAATCCATCCATCCATCCAACCATGGAAGGATGGGGAGACGGGATCGGGACGTGCATATAAGAAGGATAGAGCTTAGTCGGAGAGAGGGAGGAAGGATCCATCCATCCATCCACCCACACATCCATACCACTCAACCATCCATCCCACACACCCATCCATGGAGGGAAGTGGATTGGGGATGATGGATGGGCAGGATCCATCCATCCATCCCACCATCCACCCACCCATACATCAATCCATGGAAGGGAGGGAAGGAGGGATGGGAAGGATCCATCCGGATGGGGAGATGGGATGAGGGATGGGAAGGAAGAATAGAGTGGGCATGGCTGGATAGAGGGGGAGGACCATCCATCCGTCCACCCACCCACACGCACGCACGCACGCTCTCACACACACATACCCACACACGCACCCACATGTACACACGCACACATGTACGCACGCACGCCCGCACACACATACGCACGCACGCACGCACCATTCACATTACTCCCCCCCCCCCCATGGATGGATGAGAGGCCGGATGATGGACGGGTAGGAGAGAAGGATAGAGCGGGGATCGGCTGGAGAAGGTGTGGGGGTGGGAGTTCGAGATGGAGACGGGCAGAGGAAAGGCAGAATAGCGGGAGGGATGGGCAAATGGACCGACAGACAAGTGGACCATGTGACAGCCAGACTAGTGAATGCATGGGTGGATGGACAGGAGCTGACGGATGTGTAGGCGGGCGGACCAGTGAATGAGTGGAGAAGCAGGAGAGTGAATCCTGGAATGATTGTAGAATTTGGTATATCAGTCTCTCCACTGAAAGACTGACAGACTGCCTGACGGTGTCGACGGATATATAAGTTATGTTTTTACAAGGCAATAAAATAATAGAACTGGCACTCGCAAGTATGTAGTCAATATTGTCAACGCACTGGCTCAGAATCTTCAATAATTGAAACATACCAGTCCATGGGGTAGGACCGCACGGAAAACCGTACGGACCCGTAGCGGACGCGGAACCGTGGCCAGACACGGGCGCCAACGGCACCCCATGTCTGACCGCCGGACCGGGCGAGATAGGTGAGTACCACGCCCGGCCCGGCACACCGGTCACCGTGTCAGCTGGTGCCAAACCAACCGACACGGAACCGGTGCCGGTACCAGATTGGCCTCAACCACAGGCGGAGCCGCTGCCCTGGCTTGCGCCAAGCCAGACAGATGGAGGACGGTTCCATCCAGGATGGAATCGACCTCCATATGCTCCACCTATGGCATCACAGGCCGCAGCAATAACTCCTCCTCGGCCTCCTCGTCTTCAGACTCCGAAGAGTCGTCATCAGACGAGGAAACCTGATGGACCGGCCACCGCTACTGGACCACCCAGAGGTGGCCGCAGAGAGACAGAACCCGCCAGGCCGGAGCCAGACGGGACTGCCAGGGGGCCGTACGAGACGGCCCCCTCGGTAACCAGTCCAGAACCATGTCCAAGGACAGGGTCCGTACCAGGCATGGGGAGAAACTGCCCCCCCAACCTTCGGTAGCAGTGACGACACCAGCGTGGGCAGAACGCTATGCAGAAAACCCTGCATAGCCGGACCGAACCACACCGGCGGTGCCATCTCCGCCACCTCCAGCTGGGGACGTGGAGCGCCCCCACCGGCCGAACCGGACGCTCCACGATTTAACCTCGGACCGCCTGACCCCGCGTCAGACCCAGCCACATCCTTCTGGCCAAGGAACTTTACCATCATATCGACGGACCACACTGCGCACACATTACATCTATGATCAAGGTTACATGGCGTACACCTAAAACAGACATGGGTCTTAAACACGACGCGCACAAACTTATGGCACTCGTCACATGATGGCGGGGCTGGCTTGGCCTATAAAATAAGCACAAACCTACAATAAGCAAGCGGAACGAGAAACGGATGGAAGGCAGACAATTAATTTTCAAATAAATTGACCATAAATTAACTGTAACCCTCCCGCACCCCACCCCACAACGTTACAGCAAAGATCGCATTGATTATGACGACAAGAACGAAGCGGGCATAAATACACCCATAATTGATCCTCCAGGATGTATCACGGCTCCAGGAATCAAATCGCACAGCATTCGGGGTATATTTACCAATCAAAATAAATTATACTCCTAACGAAAGCCAAAACGACATGTGAAGAAACAACAAAATGTAAACAAACTGCTGTAGCACACGGTAAAACCGCAGACCACACATCTTAATCAAGAATTTTGAAACCACCGATCATTACAAACAGATCATGATAACACGCAAAACTTGAAATTCCAAAGTTTTCTGGTACCATTTTAGTACGCAGCACCTAGAATCAGATGCGCGAATTAATATAATATACATAAACATCCGAGAACACCCGGGTGTGACGTCACCCGCTCGGATCTTACGGAGAACGACGTCAGCCGATATTCGTGTTAAAAACACCGTAGATAACACCTATTTTCATATCTGCCGATCGCCTGTTGGGGTTTAAAGAAGGCGATCATCCGGCATATTTCGTTGTTAACACACGTCCCAGATTCTTTGGGGTTATAAATTGGAACATGCGACACAGACACAATTTTAGAGACCTAAGTCTTTTAACTATGGAATAACATGGAAATATACGACCTGGTTATCATCGGCGGCATCCATATTAATCCAAATATCCTTAGTAGAACGGACAAGCTATCACAATTAATCACAGCAAAAAGACTTAAACAATCTCAAGACTTTCCAACTGCAAAAAGCATGTATTGTCTTGTTGCTATGCAAACAAGAATCAGCTTCATGGTAGACGGGTACTCGGCAGCTGGGAGCCGAGTAACGGTTCCAGGAGTCGGTAAAGCTTTCTAAGTCTATAGTCCTAGAGCCAGCTGTCAGGGCCAGCTGTATATCAGAAGTAATAGAATGGTGAGTATTGATCGAAGGAGAACAGTCTGTCTCTGAAGAGGACACTCCCGTGAACACGTCACCCGTTGACGTGCTCACGGCAGTAACAGCAATGGCCTCCCAGCTAGGAGCCATTGCTGATATGCCAGGAACTCCGGTACCGTACGGTTCCGCCATCACCCCATGGAAAACACCAGTCCATGGAGTAGGCCGCACGGAAAACCAGGCAGACCCGTAGCGGTTGAGGAACCGTGGCCAAGCACAGGCGCCAACAGCACCCCATTCCTGACTGCTGGACCAGGCGACATATGTGTATACCACACCTGGCCAGCCACACCCGACACCGTGTTGGTTGGCAGAAAACCAACCAGCATGGGACCGGTGCCCGGTACCTGCCAAGCCAGACAGATGGAGGGCGGTTCCGTCCAGGATGGAATCGACCTCCATGCTCTCCACCCGCGGCATCTCAGGCCGCAGCAACCTCATCTCCATGGCCTCCTCGTCTTCAGACTCCGAAGAGTCGTCACCAGACTGGTGGACCGGTCACCACTACTGGACCAACCGGAGGTGGCCGCAGAGAGACAGAACCCATCAGGCCGGAGCCCAACGGGACTGCCAAGGAGCCGTACGAGACGGCTCCCTCGGTGGCCAGTCCAGAACCCTGTCCAAGGACAGGGTCCGTACCAAGCACGGGAAGAGACTGCCCTGCAACTTTCGGTAGCAGGGATGACACCAGCGTAGGAAGGACGCTATGCAAGACGCCTTGCATAGCAGGTCCAAACCACGCCAGAGGTGCCATCTCCGCAACCTCCGGTTGCAGACGTGGAGCGGCCCCAGGGGCCGAAACGGACGCTCCACGATTTACTTTTGGACCGCCTGACCCCGCGTCAGACCCTGCTAAGTCCTTCTGGGAAAGGAACTTGACCATCATATCGGACGACCACACTGCACAAATGTTACACCTATTATCAAGATTACAATTTGTATATCTAAAGCAGAAATGGTCCTTGAACAGAACCCTCACAAACTTATGGCACTCGTCACATGATGGCGGGGCTGGCTTGGCCTATAAATAAGCACAAACCTACAATAAACAAGCGGAACGAAACAGGAATGGAAGGCAGATAAATAATTTTCAAATAATTTGACCATAAATTAATGTTAACCCTCCAGCACCCCACCCCGCAACGTTACAGCAAAGATCGCATTGATTATGATGACAAAGCGGGCAAGATACACCCATATACTGATCCTGAAGGATGTATAAACGGAACCAGGAACCATATCGCATAGCATATCGGGGTATATTTACAAATCAATATAAATTATAACGAAGGCCAAAACGATATGTGAAGAAACAACAAAATGTGAACAAACTGCTGTCGAACACGGTAAAACCGCAGACCACACATCTTAATCAAGAATTTTGAAACCACCGATCATTGCAAACAGATCGTGATAACACGCAAAACTTGAAAATTCCAATTTTTCTGGTACCAATACAGTACGCAGCACCCAGAATCAGATGCGCGAATTAATGAAACATTTTCTTCACATAAAAAGACAACTCGGGTGTGACGTCACCCGCTCGGATCATATGGAGAATGACGTCAGCCGATTTTTGTGTTAAAACACTGTATAGCCAACACCTTATTTCATATCTGCCGATCGCCTGTTGGGGTTAAAGGAAGGCGACCAATCTGGCATATTTCATTGTTAACACACATCCCAGATTCAGGGTCAGAAATTGGAACATGCAACACAGATGAAACTTTGAAAACCTAAGTCTTTTAACTATGGAATAACATGGAATTACACAACCTAGATATCATCGGCTCCATCCATGGTAATCCAAATAATCCTTAGAGAGCGAACACAAAGCTTTCACAATCACAGAAAAATTACTTAGAAACTTTAAGAAAAGCCAAGACACTTCCAACTGCAAACAGCATGTAGCTCTTGTTGCTATGCAAACAAGAATGAGCTTCATGGCAAACGGGTACTCGGCTGTTGGGAGCTGGGTACCCGGTTCCAGGAGCCGGTAAAGCTTACTAAGTCTAGAGTCCTAAGGCCAGCTATCCAAGATCGCTTGTATCAGAAGTAATAGAATGGTGAGTATTGATCGAAGGAGAAATTGTAATCACCTCCATCCGTCTGTCACGCAGCTGCTGCTGCGCCTCCCAAAACCATTGGGTGGAATTAAACTAAATTTGGTATGTGGGTTACCCATATGATTCCGCTTGGCACGGCGATATTTAGATTTGACTCCGCGCACAGTGGGGGGGGGGGGGGGGAGAGGGGCATGGCAGGTGTCAAAAGGTCAAGTCAGTTGTAATGCAAATCCACTGAAGTCGTTAGACGGAACACAACCAAATTTGATACCTGAGTTAACCATAATCATATGATTGCGGAGTGCAAGAGGCCATTTAGATTTAGCTCCACCCCCAGGGGGTGCGAGAGGGTTCAAACAGTCAAATGTTTACCTGCGGAAATTGATTGTAACACATCCACTACGAAACCATTGGACGGAATTCAACCAAATTTGGTATGTGAGTTACCCATATCAATGTGGAGTGGATGAGCATATATACATTTGGCCCCGGCCCCTGACACTCATTGACGGAATTCAAACAAATTTAGTATGTCAGTTACCCATCTCAATGTTGAGTGGATGAGCACATTTACATTGTACATTTGGCCTTGCCCCCCGGGGGTGTGGGATGGGGTCAAAAGGTCATGCAATTGATTGTAATGCAACTCCTCTGACACTATTGGACGAAATTCAACCAAATTTGGTATGCGAGTTACCCATATGATTGCGGAGTGCAAAAGGACGTTTAGATTTGGCTCCGGCCCCGGGGGTGGGTTGTTGGGTAGAGCTGGGCGATATTCGATATTGGTAGACGGTAACGATATGTGGAAAAATACTGCGGTATCACGATATATCGTCTCTAAGTGATTGGGCTTTATGATAAGATGTTTTTCAAACTGGTAATAATTACCACAAAAACCCAACCCTTACGAAAATCACAGATCAATTTTTTTAATCTTATTTTTAACATTTTAATATAAAATTTTAAAATATTCTGAATGAAGGTTATTATCGCTATTCTACCCGGTAGACATCTAACGGTCTAATTCTTCTCCATCCACCCCCACTAATCCAACCGGCAGTCCTATTGATCTAAGACCACACCCGCTGTGACCCATTCATAATCAATTAAAACAGACTGAGTAACGATCGGGGTATTACAGTAGTGGTTTCTATCCAAGCTAAGTTTTGTTTGAACAACGTTCTCAAACCATAACACTTACTTATTACTATTAGTCCGGGTTGGCAAGTTTTCGACACTAGTGGTTTAAACCGCGGTTTAAACCGTCCGCCCAAAATAGGTTTTGGACACCTTAAATTGTCCAAAACTGTCCAAAACCTAAAATATTGGTATAAAAAATATTTTTCTGAAATGTAATTTTCTTAAAACAACTATATAGCATTTAGACACATACAGGTACATGTACATATTGATGGATGGTTATCTACATGTATTTTTGGATACTTTATTGCTATATAATAATAATAATAATAATAATAATAATAATAATAATAATAATAATCTAAAAGGACACATATGATTTCAATAAATTAGGAGTCTTATTTGCTTCTTTCTATAATCCATGGGTTAATTTTTTTCTACTTTTGTTTGTCTTAAATGTTTTAACTCTGTATATTTCGACCAGTTGTGTTAAACCCACAGAAACCCTATTTAATCAATAATGTAAACATATTAGACTACCTATGTACAGCTAGATGTTTATTTTATTGAGAACTGTCTCTGTGTCTAAATCTATTTCTTGCAAAATGTTCATGGCCTATGGAAGAATCTTAAACTCATAGAGAAAATATAGTCTGCTAAGATGTTGTTTCAACAATTAACTGATGACCCTTGCTCTCTAAGGCTATTTTAGAATGCACTACTCAGTACACACATTAGCTATGTTTACATAAGATCTTATGCAAATTTGGGATTCAGGCATTAAGCTGATAGAATATAAATTAGATTCTTCATGTTTTCATCTATCCTCAGTTAATGCTAGATATCAATTAGACAATTAGTAAAAAGATATCCTTGTGCTACATTAATCTTTGAATTCTTATGTTGTCCTGAATATTTATGTGTTGATGGTATTTGAAATAGTTAATATGTATTTCAAAGGTGGTAGGCCTAAGGATCCAATTTGGAAGCACTTTTTGGAAGTTAAGATTAATGGCAAACAAATGGCTAAGTGTAGAGAGAGTGAGTACACAGTTGTCAACAAGGTAGCAAGGATGAAAATACACTATGAGAAGCATGAGAAGTCTACTGAAAGTCCTGTTGAACAGGCTGATACAGACAGTGCAGACACACATATCAGCAAAGACATCAAGATTTTGAAGGTAAATAAAATTAATGCTTAACCCCTTGCCCTCTAATGACAATAATTAAAAATTCTATATTTTATTGTGACTATACCAAGGAAACTGGTTTTCATTTTTCAACAATTTTGTTGGGCGATGACAAATTTGTTGAAAATAAAAAACCAGTTTATCTTTTAATTTTATTTGAAAAATGTTTTTGTTGACATTGGAGTGCTAGGAGTCCAATATATCTAATACATGCCTTAACCCTTTCACCGATGAATTCCTCAGCTATCATTTTCAAGGACACTATGCGGGAAAACTGCAGAATATTTTGAAACTAATTTGACTGGAAAACAAATTTACTCGTGAAATGACTGCCGCTTTTACTAAGCCAGTCATTTCAGTGAAAAAATTTCACAAATTTGTGCTAAGTTGTGTTTAAAAGTCATAATGTACAATGTAGGTAAGGTTACTATTCACTGTAATTGTCTTGGCCGCATAGGGGTTATCAACAGGATGTCTCACCTTTAGTTCAGATACCTGAGTTAATTATTCTCTTTGCCATGCTAGTAATAGAGCCAGGTCTGATAATCTCTGATAACCATAATCACATGCCTAGCCTCTTTACAATTCAATGGTATAGGTGTGATAATTGGCCTGTGAGGGCGCTGGCTTAAGATTAGAAATAACACACAATGATCTGCTTAACCCTATACTTTCTGCAAACCAGGGTTTTCAGAAATACTCTTGCCTGAATACTTTTACTACAGTAATATTATGAAAACAATTTGGCATAGCACACTAACACCCTTCAGATAGACTGATGCAAACAGTCAAACTAATATTCAGCAAGTCCCAAAGTTTTGAAAATAAATAAAAACATGCATTTATTTGACAGAAGGGTGGTCTATCTTTAACTCTATCCATTCCAAATTTTAAATGTATTGAATTATGACATAAAATTAATTACTTTTGAAAATTCAACATAGGAATGACTGATTTTGTTGCAATGCCAGTCATTTCAATGTAAATTTTTTAAAAAGATTATCATATCTTGTCCCCAAATGGCTTGGACCAGGTAGGGTGTATATCTACATTTGGCTTATATAGCACATGTAATATCCCTTTTCTTTATTTCAGCTGGACAAACCATCAGCTGCACCATGCGCAAAGCATATGGCTATTCAGCTGCTTGAAGCACCAGCTAGTGTTTTGCTACAGGATGTTGAGAGGGCTGTCTGATTTGGACTACTAATTAAACCTAATTAAGTCTTTTAAGTTTTAATTGTATGTATTTGATAAAAATGTAATAATAACTCATATAATAAATGGATTTGTTTAATATAGTGCTTTTGATGCAATCTCTGATTTCTTGTTATTTTTTAATAGGATTATGATGCATAAGAGTATGGTGATATGTCCAACATAGTTTTGGACAGTTTTGGACAATTTTGGACTGGTTTAAACCATTTAAGACAGGTTTTAGACAGGTTTTGGACAATGTCTGCTCAAAGTTAGTTTTGGACTGTCCAAAACCCAACCCTGCTATTAGTATTAGCCGCTAGCCGAAATTTGTTTACATAGTGTAATGACGTCATCAGAATGATATGTCGAAGGTATTTTCCAGTCTAAAATGAAAGCGAGGCTTGCTGTCAAGATGGCGGCGTATTTTCATTTCCCGGAAATAGAAATAATTATTGGATGTTTTAGCGTTTATTATCATGAAACATTCAATAAAACTATTAAATGAAGATAATATGAGGATAGCCACACTATGATACAACACACAGGTGGATACAGGGTAAGTTTATTCAAACTGATGAATTGGTGTGACAATGATAGACATATGACAGAAAACTAATTAAATTTGTTTTATGGGGATTTTATTTTATGAAAAATACAACTGACTGTATTGACGATATTGATGGTAATTATAAATGAGACGATAACGATAATGATTAATGATAATATCGCTGTATTCCTGATAATATCAGGAAATCACCCAGCTCTATTGTTGGGTATGTCAAAATTCAAAGCGATGAACGCATCATTGACCGATCAATCTAGTTCACATTAACAACCCATCCTATCAGAGCTATTTGGTCTACTGTGGTAACTAACCTTTAACCCTTACAGAAAATACAAATTACCTATGATTCATGCTGTTGAATATTCCATTCAGGTTTTTGTTCCTCAGAGAAACATGACATTTACCAAACCACCTCCATTGAGGTGGTTCCCCCTTCCCCAGGAAATTGTGTAGGCAGCATGTGTATTCAATTAATTTAAACACCCCCCCCCCCCCCACCACCACCCCTGGGCCTGTTTGCTTTCTTGTGGTTTTCTTATAATCGAGGCACTGGTGACTGGAATTTTAAGGGTTAAGTGCCAACAGACAGGTGACCTAGTTTGTAGAGATTTTTGTTGAATGACGGCGGATTGATATTTATGGCAGCCGATCAATGTAGCAATGACTAACCTTAAAGGCCAGGACGTCGCGGATAGAATGTCCATTCTTGTGGCGAGCAGGAATCACTCTGTTTCTAAGGACGCTTCCCGCCTAATTTCTGCCAGCTGTTGTTGTTGTTGTTGTTCGTATATCCCTCCTCTTGATAGGAGCACCCACATGTGTGGTTACGTAAACTACAGTTTGATTTATGAACATTATATAATTGTAATTTTAGTCCGCAATTATAGATTAGCTAAGTATGTTGTCCGCATACGTTTCGATAATAATAACACAAACACTGTTCAGCACCAGAGTGCATGGACAATTATATATAAATACAATTCTGATTCAGGATATCAATTAACAGCAGTTACTGTTGATTAATGTTGTTGTGGAAGCTGGTTAAAGAGGAAGCTTCTACCGCAATGCAGGTTGTAACATAGTTTTCTAGTTATACATTCCAATTCACATAATAATGAGAAGTTGTTAGGTAGTAATCCAGCCCTGACTAGACTTGTACAGTCGATAATAAGTTTTACGAGGTGATCTTCTATGCTGGAGATATATTTCCAGGAATTCTCGCCAAGGTGGTCGATGATGGTTTTCTTGAGCAGTGATAAATATTGATTTCTATACTGATGGAGTGCACCACAGTGTAGCAAGAAGTGTTGATAATCTTCAGAACTCAACTGACAGAGACGGCATGTGGGGTTCACAATGTTTTGGTTGAATTTACTTAGTGTTGCTTGTACTAGGTATGTTCCTGTGATGAGCCTGGCTTTAATGACACTACGTTTTACATCCTTGTTGTCATTGTCTACAGTGTGCACGGATATATGGTGTTTCCCAATACAAAAGTCTTTAGTGTTACAGTTTTTAAGTGTACTTTTGGTTTCACACGCACACTGTAAGTCCTCGTTCCATTGGCTGTCCACGGCAGATTTTACTACTGATTTCCATTTTAACTTAGTGGGTAAATTCAGAATAAGCTCTTGGATGTTTGCTAAGTTGTATCTCTCTAGCAAATTCTTAATATAAATAAACCAACTGCCCGATTTTGGAGTCTCAAACGCCAACTGTCTTACTAGTATGTGGTTAAGTGGCTTGTTTTGGCATGCCAGGATGTTCCTCAAAAGTGTTAGCTGACGTATGTGTAGCTCTGCAGTGATTGGTCTAGCGCCAGGTAGAAGGAGTACAGCACATTTCGCGGTCCTCGTTGGAAGGGCTTGTATCTTCCTAAGTATGTCAATAAAGAAGCTTTCTAGTTGATCAAGTTCTTGTTTTTTGTAGTACAAGGATCTCTAGTCCATAGAGTAGTCGAGGGATGACATAAAGCTGGATGATACGGTATGCAATTTTTGTTGATATATCATTCGAGCCATGCAAACCTGTGCCAGTGAGACTATAGAGTGTGCGTCTAGCACAAGATATACGCTCTTGAACATTGATCTTCGTTTCTTGTTTTGTAGATCGAGATAACCCCAAATGAGTTGCTGTTGTAGAGACAGATATTTCTAATTCGCCAAGACACCATTTAGGCCAATGCGGAACAGATTTTGTGCATACTGAATTGTGCAGTATTGTAGACTTTTCTGGATGTATTAGGTATCGCTCACGAGTTGAGTAGCGATATACAATATCAAGCATACATTGCAGTTCAAATTCCGAGTTGCTCATTAGGGTGAGATCGTCAGCAACTGTTGGGCATCCTGTATACTGAGTTCCCATGAATGTTCCTAGTTGTGAAGATTCTAATTTCTGCAGCAGGTTGTTAATGTAAACTTTGTACAACCCAGTGGAGAGGATACCCCCTTGTCGGACATCTTGCAGTATCGGGAATGAGTTGCTTAGAGAACCTCCCCACTTCCCTTTCGCAGTAAGATCCCTGTAGAGCAGATCAGTAATTTGCAGTAAGTGTAGATTTATACCTTCGTCATACAGCCTACACTTTAAGGATGCATGATCCACCACATAAATGCCTTCTGAGTGTCTAGGAAGGAGGTATACAGCGGGACATGTAGATCTTTGCATTCTGTAGTAGTTTCTGAGAGTATTAAACCAGCCATATGTGGCGAAAGTCCTCTAGTAAATCCAAACTGCAGAGATGATTGATTGCATGGTAACGACTCTTCAATTTTGTCAAGGATGACATGCTCAAAGATTTTCCCCAGTAGCGATGTTACAGTGATACCTCTGTAATTACTCAGATTTGAGGGGTCCTTTCCTTTCTTATGTACTGGAGTAATAATTCCCCGTTTGAAGATGTCTGGAATCTGTTTCGACTCAAAGATGTAGTTGAACAACTTGGCCAGTAGTGGTATAATTGACTGTCCTGCATGAATAAAGTGCTCTGCATTGAGGCCAAATTCATCGGCGGATTTGCCAGTGTGGAGCTTTGAAATTGCTTCATAGATTTCGGTAGGTGTTACTGTAGGAAGTATTTCTTGATTCTGGGCATATGTACATTGGATCAAATGAAGGTCGATCTTAACTCGTGCATGGTAATCATTATCAAAGTTTACATGTTGGGAAGGTTTTGCTAGGTCTTCATAGAAGGCTGCAAGTCCATTCCGTTGCTTCACCATATCTGTAGTGGGAACGCCATTGAGAACTAAAGAGTCAGTATCACTACGCCTTGTCTTTGTTCGATTAATAAGCCTGTAGAAATTTGCAGAACCATACTCAACCATTACTCGGTTGTACAGTGATTTTCCCTCTACCGCGGCTTCAGTACGCTGTTGGGAGCGGAGCTGTCATTTCAATATTTTACACTGGATAGAAGTAGGATAATCTGGTCCGGGTTTACCTGCCTCAATCCAGTTTTTGTGTAAGTACTTGGAGTGTACCAGCACTCGGCTATTTCCGGCTGCTCTCGCCGATGTTCGGATATGAGAGTAGCGTCGTGGCGCAGCAGCCCACATAGCTTTAGAAGTAATTGTTGCAAATGTGTGTTCTTGTCCTTGTTATATAATAAGCATAAGACATAAGCTGTGGATGCGGTACTACAGATAACTTATATATGATCTGCTGCAACAGCTCTAAACATTGTGTACACTTTTTTGCCCTGGAGCAAAAACACATGACCTGGTAGAGCCGTTGGAAGAAAGACTTGAGAGAGCAACGTCATAAGAGAGTGTGCCTTTACTTATGGGCAGGAACCTGTGACATAATCTACAAGAGAGGCAACTACATCTACCTAAAAAGCAAGAATGACTGTAGCATTGAAACAATTGTAAACACTTATCTGAGAGCTACTGAATTTATAAAACAGTACGGAGACCAGGTGGTACTAAAAATATTGGGCATTCCTTACATATCAATCTCAGCTTGGAATGCAAAACATCGTCATAACTTGCCCGAAAAAGCTATGGAAGATGATCGTGTAGCTTCTCAGCAAGTTAAGAAGCTAAACAACACAATCATAAAGAAAAACAGGACCAAGCTACAACAAACTTCCTTACAATTAACCCAATTTATGATAAGGAGTCATAAAGGAGCTAACACGCAAGCAAGATTGTCTCCAAATCTAGGACTACTAAAGGACGGTGTTCATCCGTGCCATCAACTAAGTGTTAGTTGGTGTATGTACTTAATACATGGCATTCAACTGGACTGCTATGAAAACCCAGCGGACATAGATACTGTTGACATTTTCGTAGACCGGGAAGAACTAAATGAGATATTATAGCTGCAGGATAACAAATACAGCCGTGAGTACCTTTTTATTGCTTTTATAGATCTTATTACATTATGCCACGCTGAGAAAATATGTTGCTCAGGATAATCTACATTCATCACTCATCTGATCCCTGAAATTGGAAATTGGTAGTACATTGGGCATTCAGTGAAAAATAACTGGGGACTAGGTGTGGAATCACAACAGTTCCTACAGTTCCAATAATAGTAAGTGTTGGGATCAAAAGACTACAGCAAGAAATGGGAAGGTCATCTAGGAGTGCTAGTAAGAGCAGAGTGGTGAAGAAGCTACTGCCATGGACAAAGAAAACAAGTGGACCTGCATAGTCCGCAAGCAAGTTGAAACAGACAGAAATGCAATGATGCTGGAATGTGAGGTCTACGACCAGCACTTCTGCATAAAATGTTTAGAAATAGAGGAAAACGAGTATGCTGCACTATCGACTAGGCCAGATGTACATTGGTTCTGCCCAAAGTGTGAACCGAAGGCAGTTAAAAACTTAAGGAGGTTCTCAGAGGTGGAGGAAAGGTGCAATAAGTCGCTTGCAAGGATGGAAGCCCGAATTGTAGCCATACAGAAGAAGCTTGAAGAGAAGGTCTCAGAGGAAAAGGTAAAAGAGATGATCGAATCAGCCATGCAAAAGCCACAGGGAGAACTGGAGGAACATAGACTAAGAGATACAAGACAGGAAATAAGCAGGGAGGAAGAAAGAAAAAGATCAATAATAATACATCGAGTTGATGAAAGTGAGTCAAAAGTACCAGAAGTGAGGAAGAATTATGATATGGAATTTGTACAGAATCTGTGTGATACACTGAAAGTAAGAGGAGTAAAAGTGAAGGCAGTGATTCGACTAGGAGCAAGAAAGAAAGAGGGGGTAGATAGGGCCAGACCATTAAAGGTCATAATGGAGGAGGAGAAACAGAAAGCAGAAGATTTTAAGAATATTCACAGACTGGGTTGGTTGACTGAGGACTCGAAGTTTGGAGAGATTAGTGTGGCAAAGGAGGACAGAGATAACGGGAAAAAGTTAATAGCGGAGGCCAAAACTAAAGAAGAAATGGATAAGTCTGGTGACTGGACATATAGAGTACGGGGCCCTCCATGGCGCATGCACATAGTAAAACTAAAAAAGAACCAGGAAAAGGGACTACAATGGATAAGGATGATGACAGAGCTGTAAATATTAGTGTAAATAAATTTGTAAATAAATAAATGCCTAATAACTTAAAGTGTATGTACACGAATGCAGACAGTCTATCAAACAAATTTGAAGAACTGAAGACCAGGATAAACTGTATGGAAAGGGAGCCAGACATTATACTAATAACAGAGGTTCTGCCAAAGAATTGCGGATTTCTCCCATCTAAGGAGGAACTGGCCATTCAGGGGTATGAGATGATGCCCGGTGAATTCCCCAGGGAAAAGAGAAGGGGAATTTTAATGTATGTGAAGGAAAATTTAAACCCAGTGGAACTTACATTTGGAAATGATTTCCACGAGCACTGCATGGTTAAAATTAACCTTGCAGAACCTGGAAATCCAGATAGTACTGAAACCAACAACAAATAGCTGGAAAGGTTACTTAGACAAGCTGCTGAGGCTGTGGCAGGTTACTCACACATTCTCATCATGGGGGATGTTAATTACCCTAAAATTAACTGGGATTCATGGTCAGGAGAAGAGAAGGATGAATCTTTCATAGAATGCCAAAGGGACAGTTTTCTAGTGCAGAAAACAATTAAACCTACAAGAGTGAGAGGGGATGACAAGCCAAGCCTGCTGGATCTAGTCCTGACAAATGATGAAGATCTTGTCACAGAGATGGAGTACGATTCGCCCCTAGGAAAGAGTGACCACGCAATAATCAATTTTAATTTCTTATGTACATACACCCCAGCCAGGAATATGAGTGTAAAATATAACTATGATAAAGGTAATTATGACAAATTAAGAGAGGCCATAACAATCGATTGGCAAAAACTGTTTAAAGATAAAAATGTAAACGAGATGCTCAAAATGTTTATGCAGAGGATTAAGGAAGCAGAGGAAAAGTTTATACCGATAACGAAGTAATTAAATTTGAGGGCACATATGTGCTATAGAATATGGAGATGGAGCAGAACATAAAGGCAGCGTATGCCTGCGTTCTGAAACTAAACTAAACTAAACTAAACTAAACTAAACTAAGCTTTATATGTACCAAGGTTCCACCATACATGTTGTCCGTTCTAACAAACTCCAAAAGAAAGTTTACCTGTAAAGATTGCACTCAGATATCAGACAAGATTGCTGAATTTTTGGCCTGGCATATCTCCACTTATAAATCCGAATATGACTGGTCCGAAGATGATTGGCCCGACTGCAGCACTGAGATTGAAATTGGCAACCAAGCTAACAGTGGTGCTATTGTTCCCACAACACCAACTTCCTCAGCTACTGCCCCCACAAGTGCTACAACAACAACTCTTTCAGCTATAGTCACTGCTACTACTAACACTGCAACTACAACTACGGCACACTCTAACATCGCTAAACATGCTAACTCCGAGCGTATCTGTGAGCCAATTAACCATGACTCTACTGGTGATGCACAAGCTATCTCTACCCATGATAAGTTACGTCCCTTGGAGACTAACAGCGATGCAATAAATCTAGTAAGTTACAGGAACTAAATGACATGAGGGCTGACTTTGCAGCATTGCAAAGTCAGGTCGAGGAATTATGTAATAATGTATCTGTTAAATCCACCACTCAAATTAGTAATCACCAAGCTCACTTAAACAACCAACATAGATTTGCTTCTAAGCCTACATCATACAGTAATAACACAGGCCTTTCCGGGAAAATTTTTGTCAGCTATGCTCAAATGGTGTTGCACCCACGCAAATCGGCCACAACCAGTACTGGTGATAAAAACTCAGATCGTCAGCCACAGGGGCCACAACCAATTGATACTAATATTCAAAGGTCAGAGAATACCAAGATCAACACATCAATTGTAGGTAGCTCTACTCTAAAAAATTAACTGGTCGCTACATGAGTACCGATAACCTCAATGTCACAGTTGGAAGGAATGATCCAAGACTATGATGCCTTAATACAAACTACCAAGTCACTTACACCAGGCATACAGATTCTTATATCTTATCTTCTTCCTTGACCGTTCAATGAGTATGAAAACAATCTAACTCAGCAGTTTAATGCAATGTTGTCTTCACTTGCAAATTGGCTGAATTTATCAATTATCCTTCATTGATAACTCTGTACTTTTCATTAGAAATGGTGAACCATTGCCACAACTATATTGGGATGAGGTTCATCCAAATACCAATGGTATGCACTTGTTATCTGACAACATTATGAGTTATATAAGAACAGTAATGAACATTCATCACGATTCTATTAAAATAACAGAGCCAAATCAGTACCATTTTATTAGGAGCTACACCCAATATGACACTAACCATAAACACTGTAGTCTGACAATACATCCTCAAAATCTTCATCAGAAGTATTACACAGAAGTTCCACACCATCTACAGGATACGGTATGTCAACCCAATGGATCGATAAAGCTTCAGTCCACCCATGATTTACTGGATCATCTCAGAACTGCATGGACCTATGAGCCAGGTGCCACATCTTGGCTGCATAGTTACTTCGAGCTGAAATGTAATGCCAGTGTGGACTCGCATGGCGGTAATGTACACAGATCAGCTATCTTGCCATCATGAAAGCGATACCAGAAAATATAGTAGCTCTGGTTTCATTAATGTGTTTGCATCTCCTTTGATTGTAGATTGCACAAGTACATTCTTTGAAGTCCACCAAACACTACGCTGGAGAGTTGTTGCTCGTTACCTAGTACATTCTGCAAATTTTCATCATCTTTTATCAGTGTCCACCAAGTTTTCTTCCCCTTCCGGAGAAATGAAGAAACGTAGTCGTTTCCTGAGAATGCATGAATGCCAAGTAATGCCCATAAAAAATAGCAGCATGGATTACCTCCCTTTGAATTACAAGTGGCACTGATGTACTGGTTAAAATTTTATAGGCTACAGCGGCTTAACTATTCCCCGCCCATCCCATTTCTAGCGAGGCTCCGCCTACTTTTTACAAGGATTGGAATCGATTTATATATCCTGAACCTTGAATTACCAGACTCCGAACTCCAAGGTTATTATTATAAGCTGTTGACTATTTTGAAACTAATTTGACTGGGGTGGGGGTGGAGTGGTTGCTGTGTTTATGTTTATGTTTATTGTTAATTAATCAAAGACACGCAATTCGTGCACTTGACGGACTTTTCGACGGACTAAGCATTGTTGTACAAATTGTATGTCTTTATAATTTAATGAACATGCAACTGAATATTATGAAACTAATTTGACTGGTCGTTGTTGCTGCCAAATACTGACGAGGTCCTTCCAATGATGTATATATTGATGCCTGGTACATAGCAGTATTTATTGCGGCAATCCATGACCTGCTGATTCCACGTGACACACATTATAAACTTGTCTTAACCCCTCTTGTGTCAACTTAACTCTTTAATGGTCAAACTGACTTAAAAACTACTTTGCAGTGGTCCTCAGAAAGAAAATTAAAGTTTTTACTTAGCCAGTGTCTATTTGAAATGCCTAGAGAAGAGTATTTTTGAATATTTACAACTACCCGACCCAGTCATTCTAGTAGTAAATTAAAAAAATACTCTTCTCTCGGACTGCACATAGACACTGGCTAGGTAAAAACTTTAATTTTCTTTACCATTACCTCTTTAATAGTCAAGCCGGCGAAAAAAATTCAGCGGTAAATTTACAAACATAGTCTTCTAAAATTAAAATATCCCGAAAATTATTAATGATCAGAATGTTTAATTGATATATCAAGTAGTATTTTGAGTGCTTTGAGGCGCTGTTGACGCAAGAGGGGTTAAAGCGCTCGTGTCCCATTAAATATAGGCACTTTTGCACGAGATATGAGATGCCTGTTCAATTTACCCAGCATGCTATGCTACCCGGCGTGCAGTGCAGCACAGGTGCCTTAGAAATCAACAACATACAGTCAAATTGATATTCAAATCCGTAGCGAGAGTCAACTAAAATGATGATGAATATTTTAGAAAATAGATGTTGCAACATTTTTCATTCAAATTAGTATCAAATCTGTATCAGGTAGTAATCACATTACCTAATAATTAGTTTGACAATAATTGTACTGCCTGTTGTTGCTGTCATTGATAGCAATAAGCTTCACGCAAATTATTGTCAAAATATATATTAAAGCTGTCTAATTTTTTAGAAATTGACACACTTGTGCTGAACAGTATTGAAATACAGACCGTCGAATGTACTGCCACAAATGCGCCCTACGTGCACGCTGACGCTTCCAGAGCTGGAGGTCAAATGACTATTTGCACGTGCAGGTGGGTTGGTTTTGTTTGAGAAATGTTGACCTATACAGACAATAGACTAAACGAATATGGAGTCCAATAGTTACAGCGATTATGGAGTCGGGAAATTGCATGCTGGGTAGCGTTGCATGCTGGGTAGCATAGCATGCTAGGTAAATTGAACATAAATCAGCAGGCATCTCATAGCTCGTGCATAAGTTCTATATTTAATGGAACACGAGAACTTTAGGTAATTAATATCCAACTACTTATTTCTGCCTTGCATATATATATAGTCCACATATATTGGGGGGAGGGAACATCTGTTAATAGATGGATCAATTTCTCTCTATGCTCCGCCCATTTCTAGCTACGCTCCGCCCGCTTTTTCCGCCTGTTGGAATCAATTCATATACTTTGAATCCTGAATACCCAGAAACACAATTTTCAAGGTAGCTATAAAGGTACACTATGGCAGCAATAGCGCCCAGACGAATTAATTTCAAAATATTCAACAGAATATTGATTAAATAGTGAATCTACCAAAGACATACAATTCATAATCTTGACAGATTTTTCAATGTCCGTGGCGGAGGTAGATACGTCACTATGCATTGTGGTCCCGCCATTGTGCTACTTAAATGTGTATATTCACAACAGAATGCTTGAAAGTAGAAATATTTTTAAATTGTATATTTTAGTAGCTTAAATTGTGTACATCAATATACTGAAACGAAATAAACCGTAGCATATTCTGGTTTCATTCCATATAAATTAATGTAATTTTGTTGGCTGTGAAGCTGAATAGGGACTCGTGTCTCTAATTCAAATTCACAACCTTAAAATTATATTAATTTATATATAATGAAATCCTCATTTTGATCTATTTCGTTTCATTACATTTAGCCACACAATCTACGCCTCTAAAAGTATACAATTTTAACAGTTCTATTTTTATGCATTCTGCTGTACATATGCACCTTTAACGAAACTAATAAAGAGATACGATATGTTAGTCAATAGCTGACGTCACAGCCATATACGTCACATCTGAGAAGACGTCATATACAAAATGGCTTTGTTCCATCAGGAAAGTGTACGAATTGTCCCAGCCAACATTCGCTAGTGGGCCCCGACAGAAGTGTCACTGGGTTTGGTGCGGGCCCCGATTGGGCTAGCCTAAATGTGGGCTATTGTGTGGGCCCCACTCGGGCAATGAGTGGGCCCCACTCGGGCTATGAGTGGGCCCCATGTGGGCCCCAATTGGGCTAGTAAAGGGTCGCTATTGGGCTCGATAAATTAGTAGGACCGATTGGGCTGCCCAATCGGGACCCAATTGGGCTGCCCGATCGAGACCCACTCAAATGTGTCATTGGGTTTGCTCGAGACTCCAATGGAACATTCAAGATTTAGCTATGCCCCACTCATCCCTAGTTAATCTCCAACTACGCTACACCCAGGTTGATCAATCGATCCCCGATCACCCTATCTATCAATTTCCCGAAAACTATACAGGTAAGTTGTTGAATATTTGGAAACTAATTTGACTGGGTGCTGTTGCTGTCAAAATATTCAACGGAATGTTCCCAGATAGCAAGCAAACATTGGCCCAATGTTGTACGCCAACGTAATTTTGTTCATTGAGCCAACGTAGGGCCAACATTGAGCTAACGAGCAAAGTCACATTGGCCGCAATGCCCATTGGCTGACAAACATGGTCCGCTGCAGATTTTGGTTCTCTACTTATCTCGATCTATGTATTGACATTGAACCTGTTGACCTTGATAACGCAGGAGCCAAGCTTGAAAGCAATCATACATAGTCGTTGAATACTTTAAAAGTTATTTGAGTAATGCAGCAACAGCTTCCACTAAAATTACTTTCAAAATAGTCAACAGGAATCATCTATGATTGCTTTGAAATAACCTAAAATTAAAATACATCTGTTTATTATATTTATAACAATGTGTTCACCCTTTCCTTTGTTGAGATAAGGGTTCTTCTTCTTTTTGATCGCTGGTATTACACTTGGAGAGCCGTTCTCAAGATGAAATCTGTGGTTTTCTGCAGTTCTTCCACAGACCCATACAGCTTTTCAAGAAAAGAGGTTGACAAAGGCCAGATCTCTTCTCTCAGCAGCTGATACTTGCTGCAACATTGAAGTATGTGCTCTGTGGGTCAGACTTGAGATTTCAGTGTTAGATTAGTCTAGGTTAATCTGTCTGCTGAATCATAATGAAAGTAATACTGGATGGACGGATGCCACTTTCTTTATATAAGGTAATACACCTACATGTATGTGATGATCAATAGGGACAAGCAGTGGATATTTCAGTAGCAAAGAGTGGACAGAGCAAGAAAGGGTCAAAGGCCAGCG
This sequence comes from Chaetoderma sp. LZ-2023a, assembly GCA_034401795.1. Lineage (NCBI taxonomy): Eukaryota > Metazoa > Mollusca > Caudofoveata > Chaetodermatida > Chaetodermatidae > Chaetoderma > Chaetoderma sp. LZ-2023a. Next base: position 127,432,508 of record CM067359.1, read on the forward strand.
ATCTTCAATTTCTCTGTTGAGGTTATTGTCTCATTCCAAATATGCTGAAATCTGATCATTTGGTGTGCTGATATCTTGTGTTAGGGTTACCTTGTTTCAAGAAAACCTTTGCTCAAGCGGGCAAATATTACACTCATGACAAATGGATATTATTTTGGTTAGGCTGTCTAGCTAGGATAAGGTGGTTACAATGTAACTTAGGTAGGATAGAAGTATCATGTCAGGAGTTTCATACGCTAGTTATGCAATCAAAATATTAAAAACTCAGAAAATCCATGATAGCTGCCGTAAAAAACTTGACCCATCAAATTTCTGTATAGAAGTTCAGACGCCTACATGTACCAGTCATATGGTGCTTCCAGCCAAGTTAGGTTGAAATCCACTGAGTGATACATGAGTAGAGGCCTTTTAAAGCAGCAAAAGTTGACAGAGGACATGCAAACAACAGATGGATGAACAGACGGATGATGGGTGGACAATGGGTCAATGATGGATGGTCGCCATGCCATAAGATCACTGAGCTAACAATCTTAATTCCAAGCATTATGGTGACGCAATTTGGGTTATTACAGAAACCAATATGTAGATGATATCACGATGAATGGTAATCGACTAGCGATCTACAGTCATACAGCGAATCCTCATCATTGTACAGGTGAATACAACTGAGTGGAGAAAACAAAAGTTATTTGTATTTATAATTATGTTTTACAGGTTTAACCCTAGCGAATAAGAAAGGTTGAGGGAATGCTAATGAAAGCAACCGAAGATTCAAACAAAATTGTAATTATTAAATAAGATCTTTTAATGTGTACTTGTTAATGAAAGTGTTATAGTAGAATACAACTAAATGTTCTTAAAATTTTAAGCATATATCTTGTTCGGGAATTAATTTAGTACGACGTCTTCAGGCACCAAATGATTCTAGGCGTCTTGAAGCCATTCCCCAATAAGCTTCTGGATTTCTGATTCCGTTGTATTCTTCTGGTTCCTACATTTGTACGCACAAAACCCGTGAAACAGAAAATAACTCATTTTATATCTATTCATACACTATACAGCTCAGAAATAAGTTATATTGCTTACAAAACAAAAACATGTTAGTCTAATAGTCATATTAGTTAGAAAATTTTGAATACGATGTAAGAAATGTTAATCGACTATTTTGAACATAATTGAATTGGATGTCTTCCAATCCAATTATGTTCAAAATATTCAACAGTACGTTTGTTTTTGTTTTGGAAACATCTACATTTATTTCTAAGATGTACTGTACCATATATCACTCATCAACATGTACTGTGCCTACAGACATGACAGAAACGTACAGGTGTGCGGGAGCATCCAGGCCCTACAATGCAGCAGCAGCACTGCTAATGGCAGCAGTGGGGAGTGAGTGGAGGATGGACGGAGGAAGAGCAGCATCAGGGAGTGGAGGATGAGAGGGTAGAGGATTTATCATGTCCTTTTCCTTCACAGAAGTTATAACGTCATAACTAGGATGTGCATTGTATTGTGGGTAATCAGTTCCACTTGATTCAAGCGCATGCATATAAGTGCAACTTTCGCACTCAGAAAATTTGCGAGATCACTCCCACTATATTTTTAGACATGGAGACCGGTATCCAATCAATTTAGAGACCGGTATCTAGTCAATTTACCCAGAAGAAAATGCTCCTCCTAGTTATGATGTCATAGCTTCTGTGAAGGAAAAGGACAGGATAAAGCCTCTACCGATGAGCAGGAAGGAAGAGCAGCAGCAGGACATGGTGGCGGATGAGGGAGGAGGAGCAGCAGGGAGTGGAGGATGAGGGAGCAGGAGGAGCAGTAGCAACAGGGAGTGGAGGCGGGACGAGCAACAACAGCAGCCAGGTCTGGAGAATGAGGGAGGAGCATCAGCATCAAGGATTGGAGGATGAGGGAGGAGGAGCAGCAGCAGGGACTGGATGATGAGGGAGGAGCAGGCACACACACACACACACACATGCATGTGCGTGCACGCACACACGCACGCACGCACGCACGCACGCACACACGCACGCACAGCTGATTGCTCTAGAAAGATAAAATCAAGGCACCATTGCATACATGTATCTAGTGTTTTATAGAGTGAAATAAATCTAACAAATCTCTCTCTTTTGAAAAATGATACCATGGTAGTCCTAGTATACTAACATATATTAAACCAATTGGCTGATTTTTATTAAATTTTGCAGTTGGTTCCACTAATGTGGTTGAAAATTTTAATGTGGCCAAAAAGTCGATTGCATAAACACATCGACCAACAAGGCGGATTGAAGCTGCTGCGCCACTGAATGATGTGGCATGGGGCACTTACCTAAGGGTCACAGTGGACTGTTTGCCGCCTTTGATCAGCTCATTAATGGCCAAACTACCTCTATACGTAGTCGTCTTCAGGAATATGTCATTATTGAAAGTCTATTTGCGTGTTGAGAATATTTTTGTAAATTATCACTGCAATGACAGTCATTCCAGTGATAAATGTTCAAAAACTTGTCTTGCCTTTGCTGCAAATGGACATTCAGCAATGGCAGATTTTAATTTTTCTTAGCCAATCTTGACCATCAAAGGGTGAATCACTGATGCCTGCTGTTGATCTGTCAAGGACAAGGGCCAAATAGGAATTTTCGTCAATTAACAGTAACTGTTCCAGTTCAGGTGCCTAGCTTGAAAATGGATTTACTCAGCATCAAGGACATCAGAAAAATGATAACGCTGTCTAGTATCGCTATTACGTTGGCTGAGGTGCTGGTAAACCATATTCCTGGTGACTTTGTCGATGTCTGATATATTGGAATAGATGTAAATAGATGGACTCTGTTGACGAAGGAAACTGATTGACAATAAGTCTCCTTCGACTTCAGTTACTTGTCCGAGAAACCTACAATGACGCCCCTGGGCTTTGTACTTGACAATGACAAATTCACGAGTAGTAACATTGTGATCTACAGACAGAACAGAAGAGTCATTGAAAGTGGTAGGAACTGTGCAGTGAGGTGTGGGCCTGGACTGGACACACATGACTTCTTCTATGGTACAAACTGAATGTGTTTCGTTTAATTGTGCATTGGTGTATATTTAGATGATGACCATCATGCTAGTCAAAGCCTTGATACTATGGATACCAAGTGTTCCTTTGACTTGCAGAAGGCCATCCCATAACTCTTCCAATTTCATTTCCTTTGTATGATTATCTATGGCCTTGGAAGTAATCATTATTATCTTTATTCTCGGGCAGGCCTTTGCTGTTTCCTCCGTAAAAGTAGTTGCATTTGATACCACCACTTTCCTTGTAAGAATAGCAGTGGCCACCACCCTCTTCACAGTCCCTCCTACACCATCAACAGCCCCTTTGCCATGTGATGTTGCGAAATAGTTCCACTGAATTTGAATGCCATAGTTGATGTTTTAGGTATTTAGAATAGAGAAAGTGTACTTGTTTTTAAACTGCAAGCCTGGTCTGTCACTAAAGATCTTGAATTGCCTATGTAATTTTAAATGTGTGACAAGTGTTACAAATATTTTATAATTTTATAACACCAACAACAACAATAATAATAATAATAATAATAATAATAATAATAATAATAATAATAATAATAATAATATTATTATTATTATTATTATTATTGTTGATATTACTATTATTATTGAATTATAAGATATGTGTAACAAGGTGTTACAAGTTTATAAAACGGCATAGAATTTTTTTGTGGCAGAATCCTTTAGGTAATGGCCCAGCATTGATCTGGTATATATGTGTAGATGTCTATTTAGAGGATTCAAGAGCATTTTACAATTCTCCAAACCATTAGACAATTATTCAAACTTTTTTGCAAAAAATATGACTGGTGTTACATTAATAAATTTTTTCGAACCCATGATTATATTTCAAAAAATTGCAAAATGTCTTTCAGTGATTATGTTTTAATCCAAAATAATATATTGTTAATCGATAAACACTCGTTATAACAATATTGAACCACTCTCCTGGTGATATCTAATATGTATTTATTAATGTTTTAAACAACCCAAAAACATCCCCAAAATAATAAACACATTGACACCTACAAACCCCTGATTAAAATAGACATAAAACAAATTCAAATAGACAACAAAATTTATTATTAGGGCAATTATAATTTTTATAGTTCATGTCCTTCTTTTCATGGAATTGCCCATATTCAGGTTTCAAAGTGTAAACAGTGAGCAGACCTTAGCTAGAAATAGCTGGTGCATTGCTACATGTGCATATGGATACCTCTATTTTAAAACAGTGTAGAAAATATCTCTGCCATAAGAAGTGATCTGTTGTATCAAAGCTGCAGTGTATGTAGTGTTGAACGAAATGTTTGAGCTATACTCGCACCATTGATTTCTCAGGGCGAGCTTGAATGTGTATAAAACATGTCTTACACGTATCAATTGGCAGTTAGACCGGGACTGCGGTACCGGTTACTCATCGATGGTGGCAGGACACCAATCCCGTGCTATGCCATACCGTCAATGTCGACAGTCCACATATTGTCTTTAACACATGAAAGGATTCCGATCGATACACCAGCTACAACAGAATAGAATTACAAGTTATATATGCATTATTTTTTATGAACGACCAATAAAAATTCTAAATAGAATGGAGTTGACCACCATAAGATCGCTCTAGCAAAATTTGTTTAAAATCTTTAAGTCTTTTGACACCACTGAATGCCTGATTTTAAAGGGGGGTACTCAGCGGTATTCTTAAAATAGCTAATAAATCATGATATATATAATATGCTCTATTTATTAATTAAAACAGTAATATTTTCCAATTTAAACAACTGCCTCAGGGGCCTTAGCGCTCACCTGGACGATTAGCATTTGAACCATTAGCATTTGAAGACAATAATACTTTAAATTCAGCAGCAACAAGACAATAAATACATGTACAAAATTCGGAATTCAGTACACTCAGTATTTACTGGGAAATTAATGATGACCGATGACCACACAATCACATTGAACCTTAGGTTCCATCCTCCCAATAAAAAAATCCAATATGGCCATCAAATCCTAAATTTGGATTGGTCCATGACAACCACGTTTTATCAAGGATCAAGTTCTCTTCAACAAATTTTAATCACCCATAGTTATTGATGAAATTAAATCTAATGAGTTGCCTGATTGGTACATTCTGTATACATGTTCTGAAGCATAGCACACTAGAGTCCTTCTAACAGTTTGCTCGAAATCGTCCCAGCAGTTAATGAGTAGGCTCTTAACTGATTTTCACAAATTTTCAGATGAAAATCCAAAATGGCCACCAGAAATATTGACCAATCAGTATTCTCGTTAGAAGTGTTGAAGCCTACTGAAGTTGGGCCATTTATATTGGAGCAGCATTTTAAAAGATTTCCGAATGTTTTTTGGAAAATCTAAGATGTCCGCCTGACAATCTGAACAATCAATATTCTGAAAAGAAATCCTACCACCATATGATCCTTCCAGCGAAAAGTGCTTGAGATTGCACAAACAGTTAATGAGGAGTAGGATTTTAACCGATTTCCCACCATTTTCCAGAAAATTCAAGATGGTCACCAAAAGAATAGACCAATCAATATTCTGTATACAGGTTCTGAAGCATATCAAACTAGGGTCCTCCCAACCAAACAGGGCTTCCACTAATTTCTAAACACAGGAAATCCTGGACTTCCTGTGTAGTAGTTTTGGGAGTCCAAGCATGGAAGTCTAAAATGGTTCCGATATATTAAACTTGCTTAAAATCATAGTTTTAGTAGTATCAGGGCCAGAAAAAGAGGATGTTGAGGGCATCATTGGTCTTTGTTTTTGGAGTGCAAACGTGAACTGTGGGAGTATAGTACTCCCGGACTTCCACTAGTGGAAGCCCTGCAACCAAGTTTGCTTGAAATCGACCAAGCGGTTAATGAGTACTGGCTTTTAATTGATTTCCAGACATTTTCAGAAAATCCAAGATGGCGCCAGAAAAATTGACCAATCAAAATTCTGTATTCAAGTTCCGAATCCTTCTAGCCTAGTAGCCTTCCAGCCAAGTCTGGTTGAAATTGTCCAAGCAGTTAATGAGGACTAGAGTCTACCTTTTAAACGATTTCCCGCAATGTTTGGGAAAATTCAAGCTGGTCAACGAAAAAGTAGACCGATCAAAATTCTGTATACAAGTTCTGAAGCATACAACTCTAGAGTCCTCCCACAAGAGTTTGCTCGAAATCACCCAAGTGGTTAATGAGTAGTATGCTTTTAACTGATTTTCAGAAATTTTCAGAAAAGCCAAGATGGCCACCGAAAATATTGACCACTCAGAATTCTCATTAGAAGTGTTGACGCCTACTAGTATAGAATTAGTCTACCCAAGTTTCGTTGACGTCGGGCCATATATATATTGGTTGAAATCGGTTAAAGCTTAAATGAGATGCAATTTGATGGATGGCAGACAGCCGTCATGGCATAAGTTCACCGGGCCAGGTGAGCTAAATAATAATTAACCTAAATAACAGAAAAAATGTGATAAAACAGCAATATCATTATCTGCACGTAAAAAATAACAATGGCTGTTGACATGTACACCTGTACGAGGGAAGTCGAGCCGTTTGCAGGGTTTTTTCGTATACTATTAGCGGCTCACTAGGCTAGCATATTTGCTTATACATAATGTAATATTGCTGATTTTGGTTGCGTCCAAATTTTTGTTTTTAAAGTTTTCAAAAGAAGTTATGTGCCAGAATGTTCTCCTAATTGACAGCAGCATTTGAATATATAAAGAAATTCCGAAATAGTTTAGTAAACTATTTTAGAATTTCGTTTTTCTAGATCCTGACCACTTGCAATTTTCATAGTGCTGTCAACATACATGCCCATATTTGCCTATTGCGGTTGCTGATTTTGCTGTTGCTGGTTGCTAAATGCTGGTTTTCTACTGATATTCTGAGCTAAGAGAAACTTTCATTTTTTCGAAAAAAATTCAGGATCCTAAACAAGTAAACAATTGAATTCAGTGGTAAGCCTTTCAATATTCACTGTTTGCCTCCTAAGCTCAGGCCCGCCCAAGTTGAAAATTTGCGTAACCTAAAAGTGGGTTACGCAAGTTTCTTTGGCGCAACGCATTTGAGTTCGCGTAAACCATTTTGACTATGGTAAATTTGAAGGTAAAATTCATCTCGGTTACATAATGGAAATGACATGTCAGTATTAACCCTTTAATGGTCAAGATCAATGTATTCTCATATTAAATATCCATTTACAGGCCATAAGAGGACTATATTTGAAAATTTACCACCGAAATGACTGGCTCAATCATCGAGACAGACATTCCAGTGGGAAATTATAAAAAATAGTCTCTTTGCCTGCAATTGATATTAATAAATGTTATTAATAAGCTCAATATCTCAAAATTGAACTTTGACACAGGAACCGAATTGTATCTAATCCGTTCATCCAATGAAAATGTGTTTGGCAGATATGGACACGGAAGTCTTATAAATGAAATCTGCTTCGTTCGTTTACATACGTTAAGGCAATGGCGAATGCGAAAATAGCCGATTCATGTATTAGCATAGAAAGGCGGACAGGGAACTAGTCTCTGATAGGGCACTAGTTACATCGCAAATCATCCCAACATATCAGGTTCTATCCATTTCAATCTTTATTAAATCAGTTCGATTTTTAAAAAAGTATTATCGCCTCCTTTATTATACAAGATTTTAGCAGCCAGATTAAATAATTTTGCAAGATTTACCGGCACAAATAACGGGAAATGTCACTGGGAAAATGACAAACAAGGTTCTTTTGTGGCATCCATTTTGGACATTATAATATTTCATGGTAATGAATATTTATTAGTTCTCTACAAAGTGGAGGCGAGTTGCTCACTGATTGGCTCTTTCAAGAGACACCCTCCTGTCTTTCTTCCCGCTATGTGACGAAAAGATACGCCTGTCAGGGCTATTTTCGAACGTTTATAGACGTATATTATTGCCGAATTAACCTTTGTTGCACCATGATTTAAATCTAGAATGATCAGATTCATTGTTCCACCATTTGATATGGAAGATTTGTCTGATTTTGTTGTGAAAATCACGAATTTTTGGTACAACTAACCCGGTAGGAACTTCCCATCAAAATTCTATAGGCCTGTTCAAAATGACGTTGACATTATCTTTTCCGTTCTTATTGAGCCAGCGTGAAACGGTTTTTTTATCAAACCAATATTTTGAGTTTGGGGGTTAGCTTCTATAAGGGAGTTTCTCCTTTCAGAAAGTGCTATGGAATTCTAGGGGTTGATGTTGGCGATGGCTTCTATTAGGACATAGACTAATGTAAATTCAATGTTTCAAGTGACTAGGCTGCACGAACGAAAAATGGGTTATGCAAAAAACATTTGCATAACCGCCACGCGAGCGACCATTTCATTCGCGCAATTTGGGCAGGCCTGAAGGTTTGTTTTTCGTGACACTGTACAAAGCTGCTTTTGCGACTTCATCAAAGTAGCAGCAGGCTTATTTTTTCTATAATCTTTCATAGCCGTAGGAACAGGTTTGGGGAGGAGGTAAGGGGCAATATCACCCCTAGGCTTTTCATCTCTGATAGTATATCCCCATAGTGCCCACTTCCACTACGTTTTGGCCCAACCCATAGTTTAGGCGCCCCACCCACCCCAAACTATATTCCTACACCCCCTGGCATTTGGATGAGACATTAAAGTGATTAAACCGATTCCTTAGCCAATCATTCCAGTGGTAAATTTTCAAAAATAGTCTTCTCCTGGCCTGCAAATGGATATTCAATAAGAAAATATTTAGATTTTCCGTACCAAATTTAGTGATTAAAGCAGTAAAGGGATAGAGGAAGATGAGATGAGAAATGGAAGTCTCAAGGATGTGGGATGGAAACCAACGTATTATGCATTTAGGAAATTAGGTGCAAATGTCATTTTAAGATGTACACTGCAATTGTGCTCCCAAATAATAATAATACTTTCATTTTCTTAATCGGCAGTTCACTGATCAATCCCGCCCCATCAGTCTGTCCAAATATCTGGCACAGGGATGGGTTGAATCCGAGTAAACTCCGGACTATTTGAGTATTGTCAAAATTTGTTAGAATTAAAATATAATTTGCTTAGTGATTGTCCATTCTCGGCATTTGTATGACAAGAAGGTTATTATTGAAGATTTGATAGTGATTTGGTGGTTATGAGTGTTTGTGACAATGAGCGATAGTGACGGTGATGGTGAGTGACAGCGATGGTGACTTGAGTAAAGCTAACAATGTTGACAATAGTGCTGAGTGATGATGCGTGATGATGACTGTGACAGAGTGTGGTTGTGAGTGAGTGAGTGAGTGAGTGTGAGAGGGCGAGTAGGTGAGCGAGTGAGTGAATGAGTGCATGCACGATCGAGTGAGCTTTGGCGGGTGACCGAATGAACGAGAAGTGAGTGAGTGACATCACTCAGTCAGTGACTCAGAGGATGCATGTGTGGGTAGATTGGTAGGTATCCCTGCAGTGTGTGGGTGGATGAGTGAATTTACAAGTCCCTGGCTGGGTGTATGTGTGAGTTGGAAGGTGTTACTAAGTGGGTGTGTGAGGCTAGTAGAAATTGACAAGAGATCTATAGTAATAATAATACAACCGATTCAAACGAGTATTTAAATTAACTAAATTCTCATATCTTGGTGGTTTTATTAATAGCGCAATCACATTAATCAATCTCGACTTCTAGGCTACACAAAAGTAATTCTGAAATCGAGAACAGGCATCTTGTTTGCTCGATGGTACCTTGATAACATACGCTACTGGGCTATTACAAGACCAATTAAGGGGTCCAGACAATTTTTCATGGGCCCAATTTTATCATTATGATGCATCGACAATGCATGGCCAACCTTTAGAAATACATCTAAGACAATCTAAAAAGCATTGTTTACAATCTTAACCATTTCAATGACATATCCCTGAAAGAGTACATTCTTTACACTGTTTGGCATGCTCTGTTTAATATATTGAAATTAATATGAGTGGAAGCCATTGCTGCCTTATTTCCAGTCATATTAAATTCAAATATCGTTCTCATTTATTTGCCCTGAGATTGAGATACATGGAATTCATCGGTTAAAAGTCAATGGTTAATAATATTGGCTGAACCTGCAATAGACTCATCACCTATATAAAATGATTTTATGTTCGCACTCTTAAAATATGAATTGAAAACGTTAGATCGCCAGCTAGGCTAGTGAGTTTGAAATTTTGGTAGTCCCGCTTAAAATCTAGGAGCCACAGGCTACCGGGACCATGCTAATCTTCAACACTGCATAGTATGCAACGGCGTATAGTTTTATGACAAGTGTTGTATTGCAGCGGCTTTTAAGGCTAAAGGTATATCATGCTGATATACTTCTGATGCATGACATACTTTCAGAGTAGTGGAAGTGCCAAGAGAAGACACATTCCGGAACTAATGCACTTTAGTGGGCGCAGAAATAATACATGTAAATAATAGTAGTGGTAATGTCGTTGTTGCTGTTATTATTAAATATAATGATAATAGTAATGCGACAATAACAATAATAATAATAACAACAATAATAATAATAATAATAATAATAATAATAATAATAATAAAAATAATAATGGGGTTGACAGCAATAATTACACATGATAATAACAATCATTATAGTGATAACACTGATGATGATGATAATGATGATGATGATGATAATACAATAATACATGTAAATAATAGTAATGGTGGTAATAATATTTTTCTTGTTATTGTTGTTAATAATAATCGTGATTTCACTGAATAGTAATAATACTCCGCAAGATGGTCACTCCACTCACTCCACCGCTCATCTCCCCCCTCCCCAACCAGCCTTTATGTAAAACGTTATGTCATAAGTAATGTATCCACACGTAATTTGTTTAAATGTATTGTATCGTACTCTATATCCTTTGTAATATAAAACATCCATGTAAATGTATATAAATCTTATATGTATGAACATAATATTACAAATTTATGTTATATGTCAAGGGTCCACCGCATCATAGGCCTTGCCTTTGGTGGATGCCTGTATTGAATTGTTGAATTATTTACCGATATGGAAATAAAGAATCATGAATCGTGATCTGATAGACGGGATTTACTCATCACAGCAACGACAGGAAGAAGAATTAAGTTTCGAAAAGAAATATTTCAACTAGTTTCCTTGAAAAATGTATTCTAATTCTGCAATACTTGCATGATGAAGTTTTGCAAAGGAATGTGTTCCAAACTATGAAAAGTAACAACGAATTAACTTATAAACTCGTTATAATGTGGAAAATATTGTTCTGATACCAGTTTTCGTATTTTCCCCGGCTGGACTGCAGTTTAGGGACCGCCGATCATAGATATCCATAGATTGGACACTGCGCATGTCGGCATCTGTTTGAAACGTGATAGTTGTGTGGGAATCCTCCTGTTGGACAGTGACGTTTTCGCTAGAATCTAACTGAGTGTCTTCAAGAGGTAATAATTCATAATTAATATACACATCTAAACGATTAGCTGTTTATTTATCACAACAGAGGAGATGTGAATTAGTAGGAAAATAGTTAAAGTTAAGAAATTCCAGGTACATAAAATATTCTACAGCGCCTAATGGAGACGCGCAATGTGTTTCCGTGACTGACTGAAATGACACAAATCTAACAACCCTTGAGCCTCACCTCAAGTTGAGGTTGAGAAGTTATGCATTTCATCCCGTTTAGCTTAGAGTATAAACTATCACCTACTTAATGTACCATCTGTGATGCTATAGTATGCCAATTTTCTCTATAACGGTCCAGGCAAAGAAATGCATTTTTTCTTAAATTTATTGTCACATCAATCAAAATGTCCTATTTCTATATATTAATATGTTATTGATGTGATCAAAGCAATATGGTTACAATGGCCATTATCTTAAGAGCAAAATATCGGTATACCTATTAAAACTAAAATCTGCATGTCCAGAAATGCCATTTACGACTAGACACTAGACTATTCCAAGCATGTACTGAGAAGTCATTGCATTCTTCTATAAATGAGAGGAATATAATGATATCTCATTCTCACTACATGTTTGGACTAACCTGACAAGCACCAAATAATGCATAAAATATATTAACCCTTTAATGATCAAATTAACTGACATTTTCAGTGATCTTGAGGAATGTTCTTTTGAAAGTAAAAAATCTATGTTTTTAAAAATTGGATAACTGGCTTGATAACCGTGGCCGTCATTCCAGTGGTAAAATAAAAAAATAGCCTCTTGGTCTGCAAATGGACATTGTCTCAGGAAATTCTTAGCTTTTCTTGGACATCAAAGTGTTAATTATTCAAGTTGTGTGGTTGAGATCCTTCGTACACACCATCTAGCTGCCTTGAAATTTACTGTCATTGCTGCATTCTGGGTTGAAAACTGTACTATTATTGGGCCAAGAAATATTCAAATGTTATGAAGAGGCAATTATAGTCGCACAAGCATGAGCGATTGATCAAATAATGTGATATACAATACATCATTACCATCCATGCACTAGAATGTGCAGTCGATGGTATACCAACGCGATACCACATGTTCTGCACCCCGACTTAATGCAGAACCTAATGTAGACATCTCGCAATCAAAAATCATATGAACAACCCACAAAGCAGATTTGGTTTCAGAATTCCACTAACTTCATCATATTCCCCCACCCCCAACCCCAGCCCCCTCCCCTCCCTCATCCTGGGCATGAATGAGCCTAATGTAAACCTTGTCTCACTTCCCCCCCCCAAGCCTATCACCCCCCCCTGATTAGACCAACAGACATACAACATACTCTTTTTAGTAATTGCTGTCTTGCACTAAGCAAATAAAATAGTTTTGAAACTATTGAGCGGGTTTTATATTTTATCATTTCGTGCACATCACGAAGTCGTGTAATATAAAACATTTGAATGCTTAAATTCCAGTAATATATATATATATATATATATATATATATATATATATTTCAAAACAATGGCACATGCAGTTAACCAATGCGCCCTTGGAATCCTAGTGACTCAATTTCATGATAGCTATGCGGAAAAGCTGGGGAATATTTTGAGACCAATTCTACTGGATCATGATGCATATGGCAGTTTCTAGTCAAATAAGCTGGAAAATATTCAACAGAACATTTATTAAATTGAAACTGATTTTTATCTATATGCAATGTAGGTCATATTGTGTGATGGTTCATGTCAATACCCCAACCCCATGCAACCCCATGTTACTACACCTATGTAGGGGTCAATGTCTCGTTTTAGCAAAATCTGTCTATTGCCCATAGTTATTTCCCCCATAAAAAACCTGAAATTCCTTGAATATATGGTTTTCAGTGTATTGCCAGAAAATATCTTGACACATTTAGTTCAGATTTCAATGGACCATTCTAGTTTTAACTATGCCCCACCCATCTCTAGCTAAGCTCCAGCCACCACGCTTGTGTTGGGATCGATGGATCTCTGAACTCCCTGACTATCAATTTCCAGAAAACTATGTAGGTAACCTGCTGAATATTTTGAAATTAATTTGATGGGGTGCTGTTGCTGCCTATCGCAGCAAGAGCTCACAGTCAAATTTGTTTCAAAATATTCAACAGCATGTTTATTAAATAGCAAAGACATACAATTCGTACAACTTGTCAGATTATTAAGCGTTCAAGACAGACTATATCGAATCATTCATGACGTCATATTTATGACTTTAGCCTACATGTCACTTAGTTGATTATGATATAATATTTATTGTGATGGATGGATAAACTGGATAGGTGAATTGGTATACGGATAAAAGTATCTGACAAAACATCAGATGTATCAATCGTGTTTCAGCAAAATGGAGTTTCCAGATGTGAAATGAGTATGACACCCACTGTGGTTAATATTTTGAAGCTACATGTCTCCATTCAAATTATTTTAAAATATACAAGATAATATTCCTTAAAGGTGCATATTCACACTAAAATGCTTTAAATTAAGTGTTCAAATTTAATAATTTTAAAGGCTTAAATTGTGTGACTAGATGTAACGAAACAAAATAAATCTCAGCATTCAATATTTTCACTACGTATAAATTAATATAATTTTTTAAGTTGTGAAATTGAATTAGCGACATTAGCCCCTAATTCAGCCAAATTAAAAAAAATAATTTATATGGAATGAAATCATCATATGCTAAGATTTATTTCGGTTCATTACTTTGAGGTACACAATTTACTCCTTTAAAATTATTCGATTTAAACAATTTTATTTTAAAACATTTTTTGTGTGAAGATGCATCTTTAAGCTGTGGATAATCTGTAACTGATGGGCAAAGATAAAATAGTTAAGTGGTCACTTGTGTTTTTATTCAGTCATGGCAGTCGTTGACAGAGTAAAATTCTGAGATGGGCTTCATAAAACTGTGTTGAGCTAAGAAATATGTGCTTAATGGAACAAATGTCCAGATTGTATTTGGAATCTAACTGGTTAATATGATCTGATGCCCCAGATGTCTTCTATGTAAGACTTTCTTAGCTGAAAAACTGATTTGAAAATCATCATTGGTGTCCCAGTTTTGGCTCTGGATATGTTTAACAGCAATTATTTGACCATGGATCAAGTGTTCAGGATCACAAGGCTATAGGTAGTCTGTGCCAGGTTATAATGTAGTAATTTGCTACATGCCATTTGAAATTCAATTGGATACATCTTGTGACCACTGCAGACGCTGTCTTCATCTGATTTGACCATTAATCAAAGTTTTACCAAATTATTGCCCATTTGCAGTCTAATAGATGACTACTTATTGAAAATTTACCACTGGAATGACTGGCTATTTTATCTATCCAGTTGTTCATGTGGTAAATTTTCAAGAATGGCATCTTAACCTGCAAATGGACACTCCTCAAGATCACAGGAAAGTTAACTTTTACTTGCTTGATCATTAAATGGTTAAGTGGTGCAAACCCATGCCCCAGAAACCTATGATGTAATATTAACCTTAGCTTTATTT
Source organism: Chaetoderma sp. LZ-2023a (assembly GCA_034401795.1). Classification (NCBI taxonomy): domain Eukaryota; kingdom Metazoa; phylum Mollusca; class Caudofoveata; order Chaetodermatida; family Chaetodermatidae; genus Chaetoderma; species Chaetoderma sp. LZ-2023a. The sequence goes on from CM067359.1 coordinate 127,447,592, forward strand.
AAGCTAGCTATCTGGATGAGAATAGTTTGTGAATGTGGGAACAAATAATAGAGCGTTAAATGTTTTGGCAACATGCACGCTGTTCTCTGGCGATTGCTTAATATAGCTTTTTCACTGCTAACGGGAGTTAACTCTGCTTAAATCTGGAGCCCGTCGACGATCGTCTCCCTTGTGACAGATTCAGATTATTTATTGGCACGAAATCTACATACATATAGATATAGCCATACATAGATAGCACATATGATATACAGTTGACAATAAGTAAAATATACATGATATATACAATACGGACCCTCTCACGCACCCACACGCGCGCGCGCGCACACACACACACACACACACACACACACACACACACACACACACACAAGATGACGTCCACGAATTAAAGCTGATGGCTCTGTTATCAAATTAAGTGGTTATATTAATATATGAGCAGAAACTACATAGTGTAAATTTGAAGCTAATGTTCTGCTAGGTACTGCGCATTAGTTACAGTGGAAACTTCACTGACTGTTGCGTGAAACCTCCACCAGGATCACTAAATAATGTGACATAATGGAAAAAGCTATCTCGCACGTCGTCCTTATCTCTAAGCTTTATTCTTACATTTTTTGTAAAAACTATTCGATGAATCCTAACGTCCATAGTACCAAGCGATGCAACTAATCAGCAGCTATTTCAAGATACCCAAGTTATTAAAATCGGCACAGGGACACGGACGATATTAGCATCTATAGATTTATACCAGGAAAGTGGCTGTCCGCTATGCCGCCCCTTTAACAATTACGACGTCATTCATGGGAAAATACCACACAGATCTATGGGGAATGCCTAAAATATTGCGAGATGGTATATTGTGACGTAAACGATGACGCCATTAGGTCAATGACGTCATGTGACATCACAAATGCGCTGTTGGGTAGCTGTTGGACGATTTTGTCACGCGATTTGTGCTTGTGTGGCCAATCCAGTTAGTATATAGATCAATGCCGCCGATAATGGCCGCTGAAATATCATGAAATACCGTTAGTGGTGAGAGTTCACGAGATTTTAATGGTTGCTAAGAATTTTCCAAGAATAGGATCAGTATTTCCTAATAATTTTATAGTACGAAAAAGAGTGGATGGTTGCTGGGTGTTTGGAGGAGTTGAAAGAGAAAGTGGAAGGTGCTTCTTTGAAGTAGTGGAGAATCGAAAACAAGACACATTAATTCCTATAATTGAGAAATATATCATCAAAAGTACCACAATCATTTCAGATTGTTGGAAACCATATAATTGTCTAGCTGATCGCGGATATGAACATTTCACATGTAGATCCTGTTACTGGGGACACATGCACTTTAGGGTCCGTACTTCTTGTTGTCATTAGTGAGTTTGGTCGATAGACCCTACTCAAGACATTGCTTTTTCCTAGGCACCATTTTAATACAAAATATTCTTAACCTGGGCCTTCCCCTCAGACCCGTTTGAAACTGATTAGACGCGTATACATCGTGGGAATTCCTGAACATGTTATCAATAAAAGTACAGAATCTTTAATATTACATGATCACAGCTATTGCAATTAAGGTAAGATATAAGAAAATTCCCCTTTAAATTTCGGGGGAATCCCTTGGCAACGATTAAATTCTTGTCAAGTCTTGTTTATCTCATGAATATGCGTGACTTTGTCCGCCATTATCGGCGGCCCGTAAAGTGGACTCTACCCAAATTTCAACACAAATGATACAAGCGAGCAATTCATTTATGACGTAATAATGCAATGACGTAATACTATTTGGAAAGTCAGTGATGTCACAATCAAACTACTTACTCTCCTCTCCAAAACGTTCTAAACATGTAATGCTATTGACGTCATAATTAAGGTTCCCCAGAACACATGATTGACGTTAAAGGTCATATTTGGAGAAATCCCTTTTATGTACAATTTTGCAAGTATTTAAGGAATTATTGTGTAGTAATTAATAACAAACCAACTGTATGTGTCTAACATTCACCAAATAGCTAATATTACGCCGCGAAGTCACGAAGTCGGCGTATGATCGAATACATGAAATTACTTGTTGACTTACCTCCCTTGATTTTGAGCTCTTCAGCGTCAATAATGACGTAATAGTGGAACAAGCTATTATACCGTAACGTTGAATACATACCGCTTCGTTCAACTTCATCAGGAAATAAGTACAGTTTGGTTGCATTTTCCCGATCAGGCAAAAATAAAAATAGCTTTTTCAGATCTTATGCCAATAAAAATAATAGAAAGTTATATGTTGATTGATTTTAACCCTAGCTAAACAACTGCCCATAGAGCCTAATGCACGCTCTTACTTAACATACACAATATAGCCTACATAGCGGAATGATAGTTTTTTGTTGCTGAATTAAATACATGTGCATACATAAAACAGATACATGTAGGTCAGCTATATCTTTCTTATCTGTCTAAAACAAAAATTTTATGAGAACTCAAGGCATTTTCTTTAATTCTGATATTTTTGCTGTGGCTATGTGGGCTACATGGTTTAGGCATAGCGGGTGGGTGTGTAGTTAGAATCACAAAAACAGCAACAGCTACGAAAAACCAATGCGGCAGATTTTTCTCGGTTTTATGTTTCCAGATATGTTTGAGAACACGATTGCTTCAATGGCGATTTTGGCACGATAGAAATGTGCATGAACAAAATTAGCCTGTAAATGACAAGATAATTTAATGTACAAGTGTGTGAGTTTTTAAAGCCTAGCATATACTCATCATTTTCTAGACCAACTGTTTGTAGGTTTTATCAGAAACCCTTCTGGTTTTACCTAACATGCAGATGCCTGTGTCACTAGTAAGATTACAGTTGAATATGCGAAGAAAAATAATCGATATTACATGACCGTAGCAATGGTTGGATGGTGGGGGCGGGATGTAGGGGGTAGGGTGCCATTTGAGGAATCGACGGGCCTGCACATTTTCACGTTGATGCAAAGCATATTATTTTGAGAAATTACCACCAGGCTTATTGAAAATTACCACTGGTCGATAAAACAAGCATTCCATGTGATGGAAGCACATAAATAGTAGCAGATGAACGAATTCATAGGAAGATTGACATATCGGTTATCGATCGTCCCTCTTTCAGTTCATGCGGACGTCAATGAAAGCTTATAGTAAACAAACAATTTTGACAGTCTTCGACGCGTAAGCTATCCAACATAAATTTGTGCACTGTTAATAAACGTGGGTAGGCATGTGCGATTTTTGCCATGGGTGATCGCGATCGATTCTTTGAAAAAAATTGCGATTTTCCAATATATTGATATGGCGAGAGAATGAACTGGTATTTGTGTTCGAGTTGGGATGGGTATACAACTACACTTCTCATGCATTCACTTCTAATAGCGCCAAAAAGAACGGCAACAAAGGCTTAAAAGCCAGCTATTAGTTTCACTTTTACATATTTGCTGTGGTTGGGATGGGTAAAATTATACCAGTCAAGACAATTCAATTTCAAGTTGCAAATTGATTACCTGAGATATCGAGACGATTGACTAAAGCAATTTTGACAGCCGGAAGGTGAGTACTAAGCATGCGCGAACTATAGATAATTTCAGATTGCATGGTCATAGAATCATAGAATAGCAATAATAACGATGTGATTTCAGTATCAATATTTTATTTATTAAATATATTTCTATTTATTAGTTTAATCATTAACGTTTAAAAGCTTACAACATAACAGAATGTGTATTCATATGATCAAATATAACAAAAACGTAATTAATTGATTTCATTAATTAAATTCATTAACTAATTGACTAATATTTCATGCGCGGTTCTAATTCTCGTTTCCAAAGAAAATCATACAGAAAACCTGTCGGATATTTGGGAAATAATTTGACCAGACATTGTTGCTGCCTTAGACCCTAGGCAGCAACAATTTCCAATCAAATTATTTTCAGAATATCTAATATTGTATGATTGTTTGGTAATTAATTGATGTTTAATTGCCAGTCATTCATTCACTCACTTCATGCAAAGCATTAATTCTCATTTCCAAACAGATTATACAGAAAATGTGTTGAATAATTTGAAAATAATTTGACTGGAGAGTGTTGCTGTCTTAGGCAACAACAGCTTCCAATCAAATTGTTTTAAAATATTTAATAGATTTTTTGTATGATCTGTTCGAAAATACATAGGCGGTCTATGATAGCCCTATATTCAAAGATTTGCCGACAGGAATGTAAGCATATTGACCATCTCTGGACTGAGCACTGTTCGTTTAGCTGGATGACCTCGTTTTCGCACTCCAGAACATTGAACTTATCGGACTGAAGTTTGGTAGATATGATTGAAGACTGAGGACCATTAGTTTGTTCGAGGGAAGTTGATACATCTAAAAACATGGCCACCATGGGGCAATCAAAATGTGGTGTGTTTGGCAGTCATATTGGATTTTTATACCCCGCCAAAAAAATTTGCGGGGTATTATGTAATGGCGCGAGTGGATCAGGGCGGGCCGGTGGCAGAGTGGGTTCCGGATTATAACTGTTGCTGTTTGTCGGATCGCTTTGAAACCTCATAGGGTTGTTGCACTCATTCTGGCGAAGAAACTTATCGAAAACGAAGATGATCCAAAATCCAAGATGGCCGCCAGCCACCGGTGACCATCTTGAAAATTGGTTTCCGGATTTTAACTCTATTGCCGTTTGTCGGATTGCTTTGATATTTCATAGGGGGGTTGGACTAGGTCTGGCGAAGAAACCTATCAAAAATGAAGATGATCCGAAATCCAAGATGGCCACCGGCGGCTATCTTGAAAATTGGTTTCCGTATGATAACTCCTTAACTGTTTATCGGATCGCTTTGAAACGTCATGGTGTGCTTGGACTAGGACTGAAGAAGAAACATAGAAATTGACAATGGTGTGAAATTCAAGATCTTGAAAATTGGTTTCCGGATGATAACTTCTGAACCGTATATCGGATCGCTTTGAAACTTCATAGGTTGGTTGGACTAGGTCTGGGGAAGAAACCTATGGAATTCGACAATGATCCGAAATCCAAGATGACCGCCAGCCACTGGCAGCCATCTTGAAAATCGGTTTCAGGATGATAACTTCCTGACCGTTTAACGGATTGCTTTGGCACTTCAGAGGATGACTGACTGGTCTGGGTCTGAGGAAGAAATTAATATTTTCTGATAGCTCTCATTCATTGGTTTGTCATCATGGTGGAGTATTATGTGCCTTTTGCGGAGCTCTTGTTTATTTGATGGATTTTGAAGCCGAAATTGGTTTTATATATAGTTTTTTGGGTATTCTGATTTCAAATTTGTAATTTTTGAACCTGTGGGAGAAACGGTTTGGCAACCATCTTGGATCAGTTTCCCGCCAAAACCTCATCTACTAAAGCAATAGGGAATTTTAAATGTTGTCTCGAGAACCACTGTGCCGAGTTTAATTATATTGCGCAGAAAGCATCTTTAAGGTATAGGGATAGTTTTATTCAAGCCGGTAGGCCAATTTGGCAGCCATCCTGGATTTTGACCGATATTTTAAAACATCTTTAAAAAACCTCCGAAACCACATGCGGGATTGATTCAAAATTCATGAAATCTGCAGAGCAGGGACTGAACCAAGTTTATTCAAGGGAATTTGATTGGGCAAATGGTTTGGCAGGCCATCTTGGATGACCTAGAAATTTTGAAGATATGATTATGGACTACGGGCCATTAAACTTTGTTCAAGGGAAGTTGATAATAAAAAAAACCATGGCAGCGGTGAGCCAATCAAAATTTTGCGTGTTTGGTGGCCATATTGGATGTTTTTATTTTGATGGATTTTAAAATCAAAATTGATTCTATATAAGTTTCCAATTTGCCATTTTCAAACCTGTCAGATAAATGGTTTTGTTGCCATCTTGGATATTTATCCCACCAAAGCTCCCAAACGCAATAAGAAACAGTAATAGATATGAGAGTAATAGTAATAGATCAATTCTCCTTCGATCAATACTCACCATTCTGTTACTTCTGATATACAGCTGGCCTTGACAGCGGCTCTAGGATTATAGACTTAGAAAGCTTTACCGACTCCTGGGAACCGGGTACTCGGCTCCCAACTGCCGAGTACCCGTTTACCATAGAGCTCATTCTTGTTTGCATAGCAACAAGAGCAATACATGCTTTCTGCATTGAGGATTTTAGTGTTTTTTTGTGAAAGAAAATCTAAGTCTTTAATGTGTGATAGTTTGTGTGTTCGTGAAAGGATTAACTAAAGGATACTATGGAGAATACCGCCGAAGATAACCAGGTTGTATCATTCTTTATTATCCATAGTTAAAAGACTTAGGTCTCTAAATTTCGCTGTGTCGCATGTTCCAATTTCTGACCCCATAGAATCTGGGACGTGTGCTAACAACGATATATGCCAGACGATCGCCTTCTTTAACCCCCAACAGGCGATCGGCAGATATGAAAATAGGTGTTATGCTACGGTATTTCTAACACGAATATCGGCTGACGTCGTTCTCCATAGGATCCGCCACGGAAACTTTAGAATGATCAAGTTTACGTGCGATCACGATCAGTTTGCAATGATCGGTGGTTTCAAAATTCTTGAGTAGATGCGTGGTCTGCGGTTTTACCGTGTGATACAGCAGTTTGTTATACATTTTGTTGTTTTCTTCACATATCGTGCTGCTTTCGTTAGGAGTATAATTTATATTGATTAGTAAATATACCCCGAATGCTATGCGATATAATTCCTGGAGCCGTTACACATCCTGGAGGATCTATTATGGGTGTGTTTAATGCCCGCCTCGTTCTTGTCATCATAATCAATGCGATCGTTGTTGTAACGTGGCGGGGTGGGGTGCGGGAGGGTTACAGTTAATTTATGAGTCAAATTATTTGAAAATTAATTGTCTGCCTTCCATCCGGGTCTCGTTCCGCTTGTTTATTGTAGGTTTGTGCTTATGTTATAGGCCAAGCCAGCCCCGCCATCATGTGACGAATGCCATAAGTTTGTCCGTGTCGTGTTCAAGGACCATGTGTTCCCTGTGTAATATTGATCATAGGTGTAATGTTTGTGCAGTGTGGTCCGTTGAGATGATGGTTAAGTTCCTTGTCCAGAAGGACTTGGCTGGGTCTGACGCGGGGTCAGGCGGTCCGAGAGTAAATCGTGGAGCGCCCGGTTCGGCCGGTGGGGGTGCTCCACGTCCCCAGCTGGAGGTGGCAGAGATGGCACCGCCGGCGTGGTTTGGTCCGGCTATGCAGGGTTTTCTGCATAGCGTTCTGCCCACGCTGGTGTCGTCCCTGCTACCAAAGGTTGGGGGGCAGTTTCTCCCCATGCCTGGTACGGATCCTGTCCTCGGACAGGATTCTGGACTGGTTACCGAGGGGGCCATCAGACAGTCTGGTCCTGGGATGGTTATCCCAGGGTTACATGCCGGAGTGGTGGGACTTTCCACCACAAAATCTGTCTTTGGCACCTGTCTGGACACCCGTACCAAGGGAGCCAGACAAGTTAGAAGCCGTTCAAAAGGAAGTGTTGGGTTTGCTTCTGAAGGGAGCAATAAAACCAGCAAACCGAAACACTCCAGGCTTCTATTCAAACATGTTCCTTGTCCCCAAGAGCACAGGGGGATGGAGACCCATACTCAATCTCAGGCCATTAAATTGGTTTATCCATACGCCTCGGTTCCAGATGGAAACGCCGAGGTCGGTAATGGCGGGATTGAGGAAAGGAATGTGGTGTGTATCGATCGATCTGAAAGATGCATATTTCCACATTCCTATGAATCGGAGTTGGCACAGGTTTCTGAGATTTGCGTTTCAGAATCAAGTATGGGAGTTTACAGTTCTCCCGTTTGGCCTGTCGACAGCTCCGAGGGTTTTCACAAGAGTGGTCCTTGCGGTGACAGCGTTTCTCAGAAAAGAGAACGTGGCGCTACACACCTACATAGACGACTGGCTGCTCAAGGCAGACTCGGCAGCCAGGTTGAATGTGGATACTGCTCTGACTCTGAAGTTACTTTCAGATCTAGGCTGGATAGTCAATGAGGAGAAATCTGAGTTGATGCCCACTCAACATTTCGTTTATTTGGGGATGCGATTTGACCTCGAGGAGGGCAGGGTTTACCCGTCAGAGCCCAGAGTGGTGTCTCTGTTAGCCATCCTCAGGAGTTTTCGAGTGGGAAACCACATTCAGGCGAGGCGGTTCCTTCAGATGCTGGGCATGATGGTCTCCATGGAGCAGGTTATCCCGTACGCTGCTCTAATGCGAAGGCCTATCCAGTTGTATCTGATGTCTCTGTGGAAACAGAGAACAGAACCCCTGTCAAAACTGGTGCCAGTTTTGGAGCCGATAATATCGCATCTTCTATGGTGGAAACAGCGTCAGAATCTCCTATTAGGGGTTTCGCTGCACCTACCCCACCCCCAGCTGTCCATCTACACGGATGCATCGCTGGAAGGGTGGGGTGCCTGCCTGGGAGAACACCAGGTCTCGGGCACATGGACTCTCCCGGAGAGTCAGCTGCATATCAATCTGTTAGAAATGATGGCAGTGGAACTGGCGTTGGAAGAGTTCCTTCCGATGATCAGGGGCAAGGTGATATTGATACGGTCGGACAATTCGACAGTAGTATCATATATAAATCGCCAAGGCGGGACCAGGTCGGCCACTCTGTGTATCAGAGTGCACTTGATTCAATGGTGCAGGAATTACTCGGTTGTTTTGAAAGCAGCTCATATTCCTGGCCGATTGAACATTCTGGCGGATGCTTTGTCTCGCAGACAGAGAATTCTGCCAACAGAATGGTCCCTCAACCCTCCGGTTCTGCGACGGATCTTTGAGCATTGGGGCAAACACAACGTGGACTTGTTCGCCACAAAGGAAAATGCTCAAATCATGACATATGTCTCGCCGATTCCAGATCCAAATGCCGTCGATACAGACGCTCTGGCGATAAGCTGGAGAGGGATGCACGCTTACGCGTACCCACCCACCATTCTTCTACCGAAGGTATTGGTGAAGGTCAGGGAGGAACCGTGTCTGGTCCTGCTAATAGCGCCGTATTGGCCAAGCAGGGCGTGGTTCACGGATCTTCTAGATCTGCTGGTGGAAAATCCTGTGCAGTTGCCCGAGATTCCGAACATAATCTCCCAGGCCAAGGGACGCTTCCTACACGAGCGTCCCGAAATGTTCAAATTGACTGCGTGGATGTTATCAAACAACGCTCCACGTCGGAAGGCTTTTCTCGACAGGCTGCTGATTTCATCGCGGCTGCGAGAAGGAGGTCAACCTTCAAGTCATATAACAACAAGGTTAACAGATTTGCAGACTGGTGTGAAGAAAAGGGTATTGATACCTTTCAACCCACTATTCAGCAAATAGCAGACTTTCTCTGTGAGCTGTTCTTTTCAGGACTAGCTCCCGTCACAGTTGCTGGATACAAGTCAGCTTTGGCATCAGTTATCCCTTGTCTAGCCAACAGGGATAGTCCAGAGGTGGCCCAGTTAAATGTGATGTTGAAGGGAATGAGCAATCTCCGCCCGAGACAACCGGTAGTCATTCCAGCCTGGAGTCTATCTTTAGTGCTTAATGTAATGGCCAAGCACCCTTTCGAACCGTTGCGTTCGGCTAGTCTAAAGCATTTGACTCTAACGGCGGTCTTTCTATTGGCAGCTTCCTCAGCTAGAAGGCGCAGTGAGATCCATGCGCTTTCGGCAGAGAGGAACCGATTTATTGTTTCTGGAGAAGGTCTGCGTCTTCTGCCAAGAGCAGAGTTTATGTCAAAGAACCAATCTTTGAGATATCCCGGCAAACCGATCATTATACCGAAGTTAACTAGGTTTGATCGTGATGCCAGTGTTTGGTGCCCGGTCCGTGCTTTGACTAAGTACAAGAAACGGACTGACTCGTTACGGTCGAACGATAGACATCTGTGGATCTGCCATAAAAAGCCTTATGGCGCCGCATCCATGGATACTATCTCTCGTTGGGTGGTCGAATGCATTCAGACTACTCACGAGATGGCGACTGGGCACCAGGTGCAAGGTGTAAGGGCACACGATGTCAGAGGAATAGCCGCCTCGACCGCCCTTTACAATGGTGTTCCATTAGAGGACATCATGGCCGTTGCACAATGGCACTGTGAGTCCTCATTCACGGATTACTATATGAGGGATGTGTCAGACTCAGCCAATCCACTCGCTTTAGCTGTTTTGAAACGATAGTTAGTGACCACACTGCTCTTCACCCTTTTTTCACTTTGGTAAGAAAAGAACCTAGAGCAGGCATAGTCAGGCGAGAGGATGTCAACCAGATTGTGTCATTGATGGCCGAACTGGTGAATGGTTGGAGGCGGTACGTCTGAAGTCCAATTATCATAAGGTAATTCAATAGTGAGAGTTTTTTGTATTATGTATATGTATCATGTTCATTCATCTTATATATTCATGCTCATTCCCAGGCTAATACATGGAATATGCAGGGAGTAGTTAACCCTCTTGGCATATTGGTGTTTTCAGGCGAGATACATGTTCGTTAGTTCTCTCCCTTTTCTTAGGAGGAAAAAGGAAAAGGGGGGGGGGCCTGTGACGCGAATGTGATTCGGTTCCGTGAACTTGACGGTCCTTTTAGGTCTCCGTTAGTCAAGTTTGAAGTCTAAAATCTTTCTCCAAGGTGCAAAATTAGCATTTATGGCTTGCCCCTTCCCACCAGGTTACTGATCAAATCTGGTGTATATCAGAAGTAACAGAATGGTGAGTATTGATCGAAGGAGAATGAAGGAAATGTCAATTTCCCTTTCTCCAAGATCTAACAATACTCACCATTCTGTTACGGACCCTGCCTCCCAGCCCCACGGAGACAAGCCATAGTTTTCTCTTGTTTGGTGGCTATGCAAACAATATGAGCTCTATGGTAAACGGGTACTCGGCAGTTGGGAGCCGAGTACCCGGTTCCCAGGAGTCGGTAAAGCTTTCTAAGTCTATAATCCTAGAGCCGCTGTCAAGGCCAGCTGTATATCAGAAGTAACAGAATGGTGAGTATTGTTAGATCTCGGAGAAAGGGAAATTGACATTTCCTTCAATCTGAATTAATTCTAATAGTTGAATAGAAGGAATTAAAAGTAATAGTAATGGATGCAATGTAATTGACCCCATCCCTGGTATTAGCGTGTCTAAGTGTATATATTGTGTATATATTGTTGTTATTACATGTCAAACTCGCCTCCATCGATTACTTTAAAAGCCTGAACATTTTCAACCAATTTTGTCTAAAAGAATCATATAGTGGTAGGCTCTAATTTTGGGTTTCATGTCCATATTGGATTTTTTTATTGGCTGGATGGAACCTAAGGGGTGGGGTGGGAGTGGTTTCAATCTGATTGTGTGGTCAGCGTTCATCAGCAATTTCCCAATAAATATCGATTGTACTGAATTCAGAATTTTGTATTTTCTGTCTTGTTACTCCTGAATTTAAAGTATTATGTCTGTTCAAATGCTAATGGTTCAAATGCTAAGGGACCAGGTTAGCGTTAAGGCCCTTGAGCCTCTTGTTTTTTTTAGGTCAAAGCCTATTTGATAGGTAATATGTCATGAATGAATTCTTCACAGCCAAGCTCCCCCTTTACCTGTTTGACTTCTGCAAGCCACCAGACAAGAATTTTAGTGGACAGTAGCTCTGGATTTGCTGACTATTTCGAAAACAATTTGACTGAAAGTTGTTGGTGGCTTAGCCACCAACAACTTTCAGTCAAATTGTTTTCAAAATATTCAGCATGTCCAGAGTTAAAGCCCATGGAAGATTTAGTCCACACAATTTCAGCATATAAACAGTTAGTTCATTGCTATCCATGATTTAGCCAGCTGTGCATAATTATTATCATAATTTAGCTATCATACAGGCGTGATACCGTATCAAGTGCACTTTGCTCTACTGTGTGTGGGTGCATGCATATGTGTAGATAAGTGTGATACATGTTTTAACATTAACAGTTTAAGGGCCATGCAAACAGCTTCTGTAGTATTCTTGAGAAATGCCCCTTTGCAAACTAAAAGAAGACAATTTTTTTGAAAATTTATGACTGGAATGACTGGCTCGATAACTGAGGAAGCCATTTCCAGTTGTAGATTTCCAAAAATTGACTTCTCGTGTTCTGTAAATCGACATTGCTATGAGAAAATAAAATAGATTTTGCTTAAAGTTAATTTAACAATTAAAGGGCTACCTTCCCACTGTTTATTTTCTTAACAATTTTACACTAGGTTATTTCTGCCTAATTATTTATATCCACCCACACTGTGAGATGTACATGTATGTTTCTCGTTGTTTATTTGGCGGTTTAGTATGAAGTAGGTTACATTTGTAATTGAATGCGCTTGAATTTTCATGGTTCACTGACTTTGACAGAGTTATAAACCTGTATATATTATAATATATAATAAATGTTTTTAGAAACGCTAGTTGTTTCGCTATCTGTATGTAGATATGGATGTTCAGTCATACACACTATGGGTGCGAGATCATACACATAAGTACTGGATTCAGTGTAACTTTATCTTTAGATATGTGGATAAAGATTATTGCGTCACAATATTGAGGTAGTAATTTGGATTTATATCAGTGATTTAATTTGTTGAATTTGTAAGTATAACAGTAATAGATGATGATGATGATTTTTGAAATTATCGAACCAGCCATTCCAGTGTTAAATCTTCAAAAGTAGTGTCCTAATGGCCTGTAAATGGCCATTTCTCAAGACAACTACAGGGGCTGGCTTGGCCAATGAAATGTTAAGATGGGGTGGGTGGTGGGGAGCATATATTTCCCACTTTTTAGGTTCATCCACTCCTCCGGTCACCCCCTAAAAGTTTGTCTGTGCCATAGTTTCAAGACTTCACATATATTCACTAAACTTGGTATGTGGATTCATCTTAGGGAGAATTTGTGCTCTGTATGAAAAGTAGGTCAGCGTGATCTACTTTTGACCATAGACTTCGTGGTTCACTGAAGATTCACCGAACATTATACGATCCCTGCACTCTCTCAATCTCAATTTTCAGATAACTATGCAAGTAAGTTGGTGAATATTTTAAAACTAATTTGACTGGATGCTCTTGCTGCTGTCAAATTAGTTTCAAAATATTCAACAGAATGTTTATTAAATAGTAAAGACATACAATTCATATACAACTTGTCAGACTATTAAGCGTTTGTGACAGACTAAATCATGTCATTCATAGCGTAATTGATTGTGCAGTCCGCCTACACGTGATGTAATTGATGATGATATAATATAATTGACTGAGAAACTGGAGTCCTCAATTTCTATACAATACATTTATTATTTTAAATACACATTCTATGGATCATCATCAGTTTTACAGTCTGTCCGTCTGTACATTTGACTAAATATGGCGCCTGATGATCTGTCTTGGCACCCACTAGAGTGGATGTCATTGGGTGGGAGTGGGGTTGGGGTGGATCATGATTTTGCAGTCGGCAAATTTAATCATTTTTGTTTTGATTAATGTCCAGTTATTGGAAATTCTAAATAAAATGGGTTAATTTGAGATTTTTAATATATTTTCAGATATATACATGCAGTTGTTCGGCAATTTGATGCTCAAGTTATTAAGCGATCTTTGTCATTAGAAACCGTTTGAATGTAATAGTGAGGTATGTATTGAAATGTAACATTATTATTCAATCAATGTTAATTCCCATTTAATGCTGTATAGAACTTTAAACTTATCCTGGGTGCTTGACCTCACTTTAATGGTCAAGCTGGCCAAAACTGGCCTCTGCAGTCGTCTTGAGAAATGTCCATTTGCAGACCAAGAGAAGAGTATTTTTGAAAATTTACCACGAATGCCCGACTCGATAACTGAGCCAGTCATTCCAATGGTCACTTTTAAAAAATATTCCTCTGTTGGCCTGCAAATGGACATGCACTAAGCAATTATTTAAATTTTCTTGACCAAATTTGACCATTAAAGGGTTAAATACAATGGCGATTTGTTTGTCATTTGTCAACAATAGCAGCACATATCACCATTTGTTTGATAAATTAACCCTTTAACACTCATATCAGCCAAAAACGGCTTATGTAGTGGTCTTCAAAAAATGTGCATTTGCAGACCAAGAGAAGATTGTTTTTGAAAAGTGACCACTGGAATGACTGGCTCGATAACCGAGCCAGTTATTCCAGTGCTAAAGTTTTAAAAAAACCCAGTGTTCTCTTGTTCGGCAAATGAACATTTTCTATGAGAAAATTGAAATTTTCTTGAACAAATTCAAGGGTTAAAGGGTTAAAACCAAGCTTGGTAGATCAGTTCCTCTTGACACTATTTAGTTTAAATATGCAACAGAAGTATTATTATTACATGTTACCCATATAATTGCGGATTGCGTGACATTACATTTGTTTGGCTCCACCCCCAGGGGTTGGGGAAGGGGGTAAAAAAGTCCAGAAATTCATTGTAATGCAACTCCTCCGAAACCAGTGGGCGGAATTGAATCAAATTTGGTGGGTGAGTTACCCATATGATTGTGGAGTACAAGAGGACATTTACATTTACATTTGGCTTTGCCCCCAGGGTTGGGGTAGGTATGGTGGTTCAAAAGGTAAAAGCGATGAATGTCAGGATTTGCGATGACGCGTCATAGACCAAGCAATCTAGTTCATAATTTATTATCCATGTGTGGGTTAGCGTTAGGGTCCCTGTCTTGCTTCCATCCGCATTTCACCCCTCACTGTCCGTCCCACTTCTGCGCTACATGTACATTTGTATCACTTAGTTGACCAGCTTTTAGCCTACTCTGCACTACCCTACTCTAGAGCGATCCAAATAGTGTGTACTGTCATACAGACCTCTACATGTAAATGTTATCCATAGGGGGCGGTGACTGATGCAAATCACATGTGGTGGTGAGGAGCAAAATGTTACCCATAGGGCTCGACTGATACACACCATTGCCTTAATGGTCATACCAGCCAAAACCGGCCTCTGATATTGTCTTATTGAATGTCCATTAACAAGCCAAGAGAATTGAATTTTTTTTAATTTACCACTGGAATGACTGGCTCGATAACCGAGCCAGTCATTCCAGTGATAAATTGTAAAAAATTGTATTCTCTTGGCGTGTAAATGGACATTTAATAAGAAAATATTAACATTTTCTTGACCAAATTAGACCATTAAAGGGTTAATTACACGTTTTTATGGTCAGTTCAGTCTCTGCTGTGATCTTGAGGAATGTCCAACAGCAAGCCGAGAGAAGACTATTTTTCAAATTTTACCACTGGAATAACTGGCTCGATAAAATTGACTCTCTGGCCTGCAAATGGATAATATCACTGAGCAAAATCCTGACCAGTAAAGGGTAAACTGTGCTTTTTTACAATAATGGCTGGACCTGCTGAAAAATTTATCCACCAACAAATTTCAGTTAAAATTTGCCATATTCAGCTTACACCCGATGGAAAATGTAATCTGTCGAAATTCGGCAAGCAGGCAGTTGAATGTGTTAGGCACATGCACTTAGTATTACAGTACTGTAACAAAAACAGAAAGATGTTAGAACTAGTACGGTTGACATTTTCCGTTTTAGCTATGCCCCGCCCATTTCTAGCTAAACTCCACCCACACTTCACTCGTGTTGGGATCGATGAATCCTTGAACTCCCTGGCTATCAATTTCCAGAAAACTATACAGGTAAGCTGTTGAATATTTTGAAACTAATTTAACTGGGCGCTGTTGCTGCCTATAGCATGTTTATTAAATCGCAAAGACATAATTTGTACAACGTGTCTGACTATTAAGCGTTTAAGACGGACTAAATCGAGTCATGATGTCATGATTATGACATCATCATACGCGTCACATAGTTGATTATGACATATGATGGATGGATAACCTTGAACGGTCCATTGTGAACACGATGTAAGAAATGTTCAGCTTATATTTCAGGATAACTTAATCCTATTGGAACTAAACTTGGGTACATTGGCTAGCTACACTGTTTGGAACCGGCATGATGTCATTGAGGTCACAAGGTCAAATCTGAAGGTTACTGTAATCTTAGTACACAACTGTTTTATCAATGGTAAGTTTTTGCATTCTAGCAAAAATGTTCAACTTATCACCATAGCTCCTCTTGTGTGAAAGGCTATGTGAGCGTATGGCTTGGCCACCGTTCATCTGACATGTGTCAACGTTTGCTTTAAAACACTACTTCTCATTAATCGCTGTGCGGATTTCAACAAAATTTGTCCTGAACGACCCTGTGGAGTAGGCTTCAGAACTTGTATACAGAATTTATATTAATAAATATTTTTGGTGAAAATCTAGATTTTATGAAGAAATTACAGCAAATTCATTTTGTCAAAATTCTTCCCCGTCATTAAATACTTAGGAAATACTGGTGTCTTTACTTGCCTTGAAGGCCCCTATGGAGGTAGGCTTCAGAACATGTACATGTTTGCAGAAATTTAACTCGTCAATTTTTTGGGTAAAAATCTTATATTTTATGACAAATTTACTGGAAATTATCAAAAGACTTCTCAACTGCTTGACAGATTTCAACCAAATTTGGCAAGATGGACCCTATAGTAGTAGGCCCTAGATCTTCTAGTCGGAATTTTTATTAATAAATCTTGCGGGTGAACATTTTAGATTTTATGAAAAATTCACCAGAAATTGTCAAGACGTATCTTATCCTTAATGACTAGAAATTTCACGCCAACTTGGTTGGAAGCTCTGATCCTGGGCTGGTAGGCTTCAGACAATGGACACAGAATTTTGCTTAGTCATTTTTTGTCAGTGGCCATATTTGATTTTCCAAAAATGTTTGGAAATCAGTTAAAAGTCTACTACTCATTAACCACCTAGCCGATTTCAACCAATCTCAACTGGAAGGACTCTAGGGTGGTAGGCTTCCGAACTTGTATAGATAATTTTGATTGGTCAATCTTTTCAGTGACCATCTTGGATTTTCCATTCAGGAAATCATTTGAAAGATTACTTCTCATTAACCACTTGGGCAATTTCAACCAAACGTTTCTAGAAGGACACTGGACACAATACAGAACCTGCATACAAAATTTTGATTGGTCAGCTTTTCCGGTGGTGGTTAGCTGGTGGGGTGATGTATGTGTTTGCATGCGTGTGCGTGCATGCACGTGCGTGTGTGAATACTGGGCATCTTTGACTCTCCAAAATCTATCAGGAAATCAGTTAAAAAAGACTACTCCTCATTAACAGCTTAGGTGAGTTCAACTAAACTTAGCTGGAATGACCCTTTGGTGGTTGACATCAGAGCGGGACTCCTTTAAAGGAAAGGATCGGGAAACTAACCTATTCTCTGGAATGACAGCTTTATATAATAATCAACCTGTGGCCACCAGTGAAAAACAGAAATAAAACAGAATAATTAGAAAAAACAGCTAAATACCATTTATGTCTTCTGGCGGCAACCAATTAGTGACGCAGCTGGACCTATGCGCTCTGGTCTGATGTAATACCCGCTGCAGCTGGGTTATATAAGCTCATTTATATTCGCGTTAAGCTGATTGGCCACTACTTCCTACACAAAATACTGTCTAGTTTTGAAACAATTTGACTGAAAGCCGTTGTTTCCCAATTTCTACATTCAGTCACATGAATTTTAAAATATTCAGTGGGAATCGTATTGCGACCTTGGAAACCAGCAGTGTATTTTGAAATCATTTTGACCAAAACTTGTTGCTTCAACCAGAAAAGGTGACTGAAATATAACGTTTTCAAAAGGATCAATAGTGAATGAGCAGTAGTGAGTTAATCGCTCTACATCGGCGCCTATAGAGAAAAGGGCTGGGGTCAAATGCAAAAGTATTTGTATTTGAAGTAATTTAAATACATTTTTCAGGTATTTGAAAGTATTTGTATTTGAAAATTACTTAAGGCAAAAGTATTTGTATTTAAATACATTGTCAATGTATTTGAGTATTTTCAAATACTTTTCAAAATACTTCTGTATATTTCTGATAAATTCTTACATTCAAATGTACATGCATATTGCAAATTAAAACTTAATTTCTTTTTGCACCCTTAGTTTGGTATTGTCTATTTACATGTAAATTTGAGGGACTGGCTGTCCATCACTAGTTACATCTGTGCCATGCTTTGGTCTTCTATAAGACATGTAAGAAGTATTTCAAATACTTACCGTAAGTATTTGTATTTGTATTTAAATACTTTGCAAAAAAGAAGTATTTGTATTTGAAGAATTCCAAAGTATTTGTATTTGTATTTAAATACTTTTGAAAGTATTTGACCCCAGCCCTGATAGAGAATACTATTCATACCGCTTACAAAACTATATTCGGGTGTGCTTTTGTTATATTCAGGTAGACCTATGTAGTATACCTGCACACAGTTGACACACGGCAGAGTGCAAAGCACCAGCAAAGTCACTAATTGGCTCCAAGTTAAGCGCTCCTAGATTTAGTAAATGCTTTCTCTCAAATAAACCTGATTCATTTCCATATTTTACCGATGCTAGTTTATTTAATATCGTATGAAATTAGCAATAAACATCATTTGTTATCTCCCTTTTCCCTTCCTTTAAAATGCTACTCCTCATTAACCACTTAGGAGATTCAAACAAACTTGGCTGGAAGGACACTAATGTGATAACATTTAGAAATTGCATACAGAATTTTGATTTGTCTACCTTTCCGGGGAACATCTTTAATTTTCCTAACGTTTCCGGCAAATCATTTAAAAGAACTCAGGGCCGCAGGGCCTCTTGTATTTCAGGATTGGCTGACCCTTGATTGGAACTAACATCAATAGGATACATTGTTGACTGCTGTTCAGAATTAGTGTGATGACATTGAGGTCATAAGATCAAAGGTCAAGGACACTGACTGCCAAATGTTTATCATCAATAACATGGACAGGCGAGACATTTAATTTAGCAACATTCTTATAATTTTTGTGGCTCGAAACTGACTATAGCACAGGTCATAAATAAGTTAACATGTTTCCGAAACAAATACAGAAACATTTAAGTTAGTACAATTTTGAACACGACATAAGAAATGGTCTCTTGAATATTTTGGAGTTGATCTGATTGGAAGCTATTGCTGCCTCGAATTAACTCACAAATATTCAACAGTACATTTTCTTTTGCTTTGGAAGCATGATAAGTTACTTCTGAGCTGTGCTGTACTATTTCGTGTCCTAAATGTTATTTATTTCACCCATAAAATCAGCGCGAAATAAACATGTACAGTACAGCTCACAAGTGAGTTAGAGCTTTAACCCTTATCCCTCTGATGTAAAAATATTAAATTTTCAAATTAAATTAAAAGATGATCTGGTGCCCATTTTTCAACAAATTTGGTGGAAGATGTTGCTGTCTATGACAGAATCAATTTTGCCTGATATGAGTGTTTTCTACAGTGGTCTTGAGAAATGTCAATTTACAGACCAAGAGAGGACTATTTTTAAAAATTTACCACTGGAATGACTGGCTCGATAACCGAGCTAAATTTTCAAAAATAGTCTTCTCTTGGTCTGCAAATTGACATTTTCTTTGAAAAAATTTAAATTTTCTTGAACAAATTCAAGGCTTAAATGGTTAACATGTTTCCAAAGCAAAAACCAAAACATGTTTTAATACAATTTTGAACATAGTGTAGGAAGTCAAATTAAGTCCATATATCATGAAATTGTTTAAATTCTGTAATGTTTGTAATTCTGGTCCAATGTTATTGAATTATTTGGGCAGCCAGAATGCAAGGCCAAAAGGTCAAATTTCATACAAATTCAGTCAGTCGCGCTAGCTTCCTTAACTGTCTGGTGTAAATCAACCATTGAATATATTATGTCATTTACCCATATGCTTGCAGATTGCAAGACAGCATTTTTGTTTACCTCCGCTCCACCTACCTGGCCCAGGATCCATTAATGCTCCTAGAAACTAGAGAGTTTTGAAATCTGTGAGATGGATTTTAAGACGTTTTAGTTTTAATAGCACAATAAGATCCTTGATTGGACATAAAATGTCACAGAATCCACCTCTGTAAATCAGTCAATTACTGTCCATACCCGCCAGCCGGATTTTAATTTGGGCGCACTAATATGTGCGGATTTCTTTTGGGCATTACTTGTAAATGTCATAGATCTATAAGGGGTAATCTAAAGCCTTGGTGTGTGTGCATGCACATGCATGCTTGCAATATATACACCTGTGCAAAAGTTAAGCACCAGCAAAAACAATAGAACGTAGAAACATGATGGTACAACTAGGCTGCCATACTTTTTGTCCCCGCGTTAGCTGACATAATTCCAAGTACGAAATGCACATGCATGCATGACTTCACGCCGCTTGATGTCCGTGCGTGGCGGGAAACAGCACACGTGTTCAGTTATGTAAAAGTCCAGTTTGACGTGTAGAACATTACATACAGATTTAGGCGACAAGATTAGGAATTTTGTGTTCATGACCGTGGTTTATTTGTACAGAGAGAATTGGCTCTTGATTGTGAACCGCTATGGCAAGACGAAGGTTAAGTGATCGTGTGAAATGGCAAATCATAGGCATGCATAC
Organism: Chaetoderma sp. LZ-2023a; assembly: GCA_034401795.1. Lineage (NCBI taxonomy): Eukaryota > Metazoa > Mollusca > Caudofoveata > Chaetodermatida > Chaetodermatidae > Chaetoderma > Chaetoderma sp. LZ-2023a. The sequence continues at coordinate 127,468,197 of CM067359.1, forward strand.
CACTGGTATGTCATGCAGAGAGATTGGCAGACAGCTGAACATTAACCATACTGTAATCAGTCGTTTGATTGCAAAACATGGGCAAACTAACGAGGTGAAGGACAGGCCTAGATCTGGAAGACCGAAGAAGACTACTGCCCGTGATGATCGAGCCCTAGTACGCCTTGTTAGGAGATCTCCATTCACCAACAGCAGAGTGCTCAGCCAGCAATGGGAAACGCGCAATAGAGTGTCAATGTCTACCGTCAAAAGGAGACTGTATGCTGCTGGCATGAAAGCTAGGAGACCTGTCAGACGTCCTCTCCTCACTGCACACCACAAAGAGGAGCGTCTGAGGTGGTGCAACGAAAGAAGACACTGGAACATGAGATCCTGGAGACGGGTACACTGGTCCGATGAAAGTCGGTTCCTGCTTCATGCCACAGATGGTCGAACTCGTGTATGGAGGTCCAGACGCACGGCGTACGACCAACGTAACATCATGGAAGAAGTTCCATTTGGTGGAGGTTCCGTTATGATATGGGGGTGCATCTCATTTGATTGTAAGCTGGATCTGTTGACTGTACCTGGAACACTAAATGGACAAAGATATCAAGATTCCATACTGGATAGAGTTGTGGTCCCTCATTTTGTAAATCATGCACCTGGAACCCACCCTATATTCATGGATGACAATGCCCGACCACATCGTGCTAGAGCTGTGCATGAATACCTCCGCCAAAATGCCATCGAAACCCTACCATGGCCAGCAAGGAGCCCTGACATGAACCCTATTGAGCATATCTGGGACATTCTGGGAAACATGGTGAGAAGGAGGGATCCTCCTGTGCAGAACCTACAGGAATTAACAGACGCACTCCATCTTGAATGGCAACGAATACCACAATGGCGTATCAGTCGGTTGGTGACCAGCATGAGACGTCGTGTCCAGGCCGTCATCCAGGCACAAGGTGGATATACCCGGTATTAATAATGACAGTCTCAAACTCGTGCACAGATGTTAAACTTCGTTTTCAGACACCATTAATGACAATCTAGCCACATGTGTCAACTGTAGGGCAATAGTTGTCAGTTGTGTCAACGTAACCATATTCAGGCCTCGTTTTCAAGTTCAAACAAAAACATACAGTGTTTCCCCACCATCATAATCAGCATTCCTCTAGTTGCATTATTACCTCTTGCACTAAGATGGATGGGTACATAAATGTTTATGCTATTGCTTTCTTCATAGCACATGAATATACCCTCACATGTGCGTAAAAATAGGGTGGTGCTTAACTTTTGCACAGGTGTATAAATCCTAGTGATTCAGTCAACTAAATTGTGACCTTTATTATTGATAGGTGTGATTTATGATAATCGCCCACTGTTATGGTTGGTTCGATAACAGAGCTAGTCATTCCAATTCTCAATTTTCAAAAATAGTCTTCTCTTCTTAGCTAAGTCTGTGGATCCATGGCATTGTTTTTACATTTATGTATGTATGTATGTACCGATCAGTAATTTCTTAGGCTATAATCTGAAAATAGAGGGATTATTCACTCAAGTGTCTGTCGATGTCATAATCAAATATGTCACATGTTAACTGATAACAAAATCAAATTGATCTGTAGCTTTGTTACAAAAATCAAAGATAGAGTCAATCAAAATCAAACACGTCTCTAAAGTGTTTGAATTGTATGTCTTTGATGAATTTACAATTTAATAAATGTTCTGTTTAATATTTTGAAACTAATTTGACTGGGATCTGTCTAGCTCCGTGGAATTCAGACTTCAAAGTCATTACAACAGGCTTAAAAGGGTGGGCAGAGCTTAGCTTGAGGGGGGAGGGTGGTGGGTTGGGAAGCATAGCTAGGAATGGATCCACCGATTTGGTGCAATCATATATATATATAAGTGCAAGTTCTTATTGCGTTAGATTTCGATCCACGATTAATCGATCCTAAAATATATGCGGAATGACATATGAGATGCGTCGAATTAATTTTTTGTGAACCAGACAGACGAATACATTGTTGAGTTAGCATAGCATCGGTCAGTCAAACCTTTAATAAGCATTGCGAAAACAGGTTTGTATTCTCATTATTATGTTTGATGTTTTAGCCCTTTAGTGGTCAAGATTGGTCAAGTAAATACATATTTTTTCATAGTAAATGTTCAGTTGTTGACCAGGAGAAGAGGTTTATTTTTAACATACCACTGAAATGACTGGCTCAGGTATCAAAATTACATTTGACATTTTGCAAGACCACTAGAATTCATTTCTGCCACACTTGACCACTAAAGGGTTAAAATGCGAAAATTAAATCACATGTAATTTTGAATGTTATGTTTTGAAGTGTGACTCATGATATGAAAAACCAATTTGATTGTCCAGTAAGATCCTACATTTTATGGCAATCAAGCGCAGTTGGAAGGGGTGGGCCACAAGATTCCCCAACATTTTTCAAGGAAGGTTTGAGTATGTGACTCCCGCCCATCCATCTGAGCGGAAATTGATTGTAATCCAACTTCTCCAAGACCGTTTGACGTAATTCAACCAAATTTGGTAAGTGAATTACCGATATGATTGCAGAGTACACGAGAACATTTACATTTGGCTCCATCCTGGGTTGGCAGGGGAGGGGTCAAAATGTCAAGTTTGAATCTGCCGAAAATGATTGTAATGCAACTCTTCCGAAACGGTTTGCAGCAACAGCTCCCAGTCAAATTAGTTTCAAACTCTTCAACAGCATATTTCTCTAATTGTAAATTTGTCAAAGACTTATTTACAATTCGTACACTTTAGTGCATCACTGGAGCTGCATCATTTTATTGTGACGTCAGCTAACATGTGATGTATTTGATTGTGACATTAGTTAACATGTGATGTATTTGATTATGACATCAGATACTTGAGTGACAGATCGGCTAGCTATATGTATGATTACTGTATTCTGCAGCTATAGTAGTAGAAACATCCTATAGCTGTATAATCAGTCCTTCCCTTTTGCCCACTGTGTGTTGTCCTCAGCCGAAATCCTAAGCTTCCTCACATCCTTTCTTGACTTGAGTGTACAGAGTCCTGCTTTCTTGAGGTCACCTCGTGGCACGCTTAGCAGATTTATGCAATGACGTCCTCTTCTGGCTTTGTATTTGCTGTCTCTGAGTAGGGCGAGTTTCAAGGCTCTCTGTGCTGGTGCTGACATTCTTAGCACATAGGCCAACATGGACCATCTTTGCTGGGCGACCGTTACAGACAGTGGTGACGTATTACACATCTTGTATAGTGCATCTTTGGAAATTATGCTGTCGGACCATCGGTGTCCAGTGATGGTGCGTAGGTGCTTGCGGTGGCAGGCATCAAGTTTGTCTAGAGCTGCCTTTGGAGCTGCCCAGTTGTTACAGTTATACAGCATCAAGGATACGCAGGTTGCACTATATAAACGTAGTCTTTTTAGCAAGGGCATCTTTGATCTACGAATCCATAGTTTCCAGAAAGACTGGGAAGCTATGTTCCCCATGACCAGCATGACGCAGCGTGCAGCAATATCAGCAGCAGTGCAGCAAAGCAGTGAGCCCAGGAGTCTACCTTTCCTCTGTGGTTCGCCGCCACGAAGTGGATCGTCATTTTCTTTAGTTTTGTGCTTTGTAGATAGGTATATGTGGGTGAACTCTTTTGGATTTTTTCATAAAGAGATTCTCAATTTCTAGTTTGCAGCTTTTGGGAGAAGCTTGTCACGGGCCAATATTGTACTATTAAATGATTGTATAATCTGTGTTATTATATATGCTAGAATTTCACACGTAGCATAATTAAAACAACATTACAGCAATAGAGGAATCCAGTTTATTGATCAATCATGTGACGCTATACTCAGCAACATCACGCGTATGCTTTAAATGCTTAATAGTCTGTCAAGTTGTGTGACTTGCTATGTCTTTACTATTTAATAAACATTCTGTTTTTATATTTTGAAACTAAGTTCATATGAATATCTCGGAAATTAATGGCCAGATTTTGCTCTATTTTAACACAAGAAATGATGCAACCATACAGTAGGATTCCACAACTTTTGGCATGATTCGAAGAAACTCGAGAAAATCAGAAAAAAATTCGGAAAATGGAAAAAAATTCCTGAAAATCTGAAAATTCTTTGCAATGTGACAAAAATTGGAAGGAGGTTCAGCTATTATTATTATTATTATTATTATTATTATTATTATTATTATTAATTATTATTTATTATTATGATGTATACAGATTCTGTGCCTAATTGCTGCAGCCAAGAAGTTGAAGAAGTCACTCGGTCTCTTGATAGATGGAATAATGCATTAGGGTATACTTCCAGATATCATCAAAATGCATACACTATTAAACAGATAAAGGAGTCCTGTTCGCAGCAAATATCTCTGAGAATGGAACGCTGAATATTCTGCAATTCTATTTAAACATTCTTATTTTATCTACTCAATGTAGCTTTTGATAGTTTGTGTGTTCTCTATAGTTGTACATTTGCCTATTTTCTCTATGCAAATCTGACTTTTGATAGTGACTGTGTTCTGCATAATTGTTACGTGTTTTAAAATTGTACAGTTTTTGGATGTAAAGAATTGTCTGCTTTCCTATTTGATGTCCGAGCTGCATTGATTTGATCAAGTCACTAGCAAACAGACAGGAAACTGTCACCTTTCTCAGTATTTAAAGCAGAAAAATGAGCAATGGCCAGCCCTCTCAGGAGGTATTTAACAGACATGTGCACAGAAACCATCATCACACTCCACCACCAAATAATAGCTTTAATCAGATAATTTATCCAGTGCCATCTACTTACTCCCAGATAGTATTAGGCAGGCAGTGACCAACTGACCATGCCCTAAGTCATTATAAAGTGGACAGTTTGGCAGTGCCCGCTATGACCATGCCCAAGTAAGCACCCTGGCACATGGGTTAGCTCTGTACTGATGGTCTTTTTAATTGCTCATACTCAATGCTTTTATCCATACATTACTGATATTAAACTGCTTTTAGAACAACACTTCTAATTACTCACATCATGAATAAAAATTAAATGTAGAATCATTGTAGATATATTTATTTATACTACCTCTGTAGCACTTATTATTTTATAAACTTTTAGCATCCTTGTATCCTTTATGTAGATAAATTGTGTTGTTTTTATAAACACTAACCGATTGTTCTAGTTATTGTTGATTGAAATGATTGTTATGAGTTGTCCTGAGATGTTATTTGACAACACCTGCCTTGCGTTCAGTAGGGAATATGGTTCAAAATGGTTTACTAAATCTGTAAACTATTGACAATCTCCTGTTTCGCATTAATTACATCATAAAATACACATATTTTTATCAAATATGTACCTAGATATGGTAATATAGGGACAGCTGAACAATGGTGGGAAAACGGTGGTCACGTCGTGTTCTAATAGTCTCAGTAACATTCAGCCTAATAGTTACAGTCATCTACATATTATCTTGGATACAACATCGTCTTGACGGCACAATGCTTAGTGATATAATGTATAGTGAGTGTGTGTTGCCTGATATCGATCCGTTTGATAAATCAATTATGCAGTTTGTCCAGCGACCATCTTCTCCAGTTTGTAGTTCTGCTCCTGAATTGCTCTTTATGGATTTGAACAATACAATTTACTTCAACACTACTGTGCTCACAATTACTGCCCATTTGCCACATGATTTCCAGTGCTTTTATCGTACTCTGCAGCGTAGATTTGATGATAGGACGTATTCGTTCAGCAACCCGCTGAAGATGGACTTACCGATGATGGTATCAGGAGATTTCTTTGAAGTTTCTTGTCAAGATGTGTTGTCTAAAAGAGTGGTGTTTAAAAAAGTAATGGCACAGATTTACAGAGAATCCGAGAGGAACCCAATATTTCAGCAAAATAATCAACAATATAATGTTATAATTCTAGGGCTAGAATCACAATCACGATTAAATGCCATGAGAATGTTGCCAAAAACAATGAGATACATTAACCAGACGGTGAACGCTTTCACCTTCAATGGTTATACTAAAGTCGGTGACAATACCTACCCAAACCTTCTTACGCTTTTAACAGGAACAAATCCAGACACAGACTTGCTGGAACGTCCGAAGCGCTTACTGCCAGCTAACTTAATGCCTCTTATTTGGAAAGATTTCTGGAAGCAGGGATACAAAACTGCTTTTATCGAAGATGATCCAGATTTAAATGTATTTACATTCATTGGTCCTGGTTTCCTGATGACGCCAACTGATCATTATATGAGACCCTTTCATCTTGCAATAGAGAAAGAGGATGTCATTACGAGAGTACATGATGCAAATTTTAACCAGCAGATTCGCAACATGCTTCCTTCTGGAACTGATGCGTACTTGTGTTATGGAAATGAAATAAAGCACAAAATATCATTTCGATATATTCGTGAGTTTGTGCATAAATATCGTGATAAACCTCGCTTTTTATTCAGCTTTTTAAATTACGTTGGTCATGGAAAACTCAACCTAATTAATATTGTTGATGATGATTTGTTGGAAATGTTAAGATTTTTTAATGCTGAGGGTCATTTAAAAAATTCATTTGTGATATTACTTGGTGATCATGGGCAGCGTTTTGATAGCATTCGTAATACATTTATAGGACGCATTGAAGAACGAATGCCATTATTTTCTATGATAGTTCCTACAAATTTAATAAAAACTTATCCACACTTACATGATATTCTTACGCAGAATACCAAGAGGTTAACCACAACATATGACGCTTACCAAACACTACAAGATATTGTAACAATGAACTATGATCATTCTTCCACAGATAGCGGTACAGCTGGAATTAGTCTATTTCAGCGCATACCAGACTCTCGCTCATGCGCGGATGCAAAAATTCCGGGACATTTTTGTGCATGTTACAAGACATCGCCAGTATCGTTATCACAACCGATTGTTCTGAGGGTTGTGGAATTTGTTATTTCATTAATTAATACCAAATTAAAAACGTACATATCAAAATGTGCTTTATTGAAACGGAATGCAGTGATCAGTGCAGAGAAACTAGAGCCTGGTAAAGCGGTTTTGACGAATGCAAAACTGGAAATGTTAAAGATGACCCATGGTGACAATGCTATCAGTTTGATAGATTATTATCAGGTTGTATTTATAGTGAGTCCATCAAATGGCTCCTTTGAAGCGACGGTTAGTCATCACCAAGACGAAGACACATTTGCAGTTCTCGGTGATATCAGTCGTACAAATCGTTATGGTACGCAGTCAGACTGTTTGAAAGGTGAACTTATTCTCAGGAAGTTTTGTTACTGTTTATAAACCTTTAGCATTAACACTACGACTCAAATCGACCAAAAACGGCTTCAACAGCGGTCTTGGGAAATGCCCATTTGCAGACCAAGAGAAGAGTATTTTTGAAAATTTACCACTGGAATGCCTGGCTCGATAACCGAGCCAGTCATTCAAGTGTTAAGTTTTCAAAAATAGTCTTCTCGTGGTCTGCAAATGAACTTTTCCTATGTGATAATTTGAATATAACAATGTTGTTGAGTATTCAACCTTCATTATTAAGTGCTGTATTGTAACAATGCTGTACAGATCAAAAAGCAATTTTAACATATTCTTGGACAAAAATGGAATAAAGCTCTTCACATTAATGCAGTTGCGTGCGAGAAGGAGAACAATAAGTAGTGTATGGTGGCTCAGAGCAGAAAATATGCATCTGTTTGGAATTTATTTAATTTTGCCATATATTAATATATATATTTGATCTCAGTCTTTTTATTTTTCGCTTTTTTTTAATTGATTCATGTTTTAGTAATTTTTATCTCACATTTTCACAAAGTTGAAAAAAAAGAGATTTGGGGGGAGGGGGGGAAAATGTCAGCGTCGGCGTTGGCATCCGGACAGGTTAATCTTTTTAAAATGACATTTGTGGTTATCCAATTTGAAAAAAAATTACACAGATGTGTTCTATGGGATGCTTATGACATCAAAATTATATTGATCTTATAATTTTTTCCATATCTTTATCATGTTTGAACATAGGATATTTTATGTGTCAAGAGTTATCTTTCTTGGGTGTGTTAAGGTTTTTTAAAACACACCCCACAAGGGGTTATCCGATTTAAAAAAAAATTCACAGATTTGTTCTATACGATGCTTAGGATCAGGCCACTTCCAAAAGAAATCGACTTTCAAGTCTCCATTTTTCTTTCGTCATTTGAACTTTACTATTTTAGTGCTCATTTGCATGCAGATTATATCCTGGTTATGGTTATTGGCTGTGTTAAGGTTTTTTCAAATGACATTTACACCCACAAGAGGTAGCACAATTTGAATAAAACTTCACAGATTTGTTCTATACGATGCTTAGTCCACATCAAAAGAAAATCAGCTTTGACATTTTCCCCAGATTTTTTCACTGTTTGAACGTTGATTATTTTAAGGCTGATTTGTATGCAGGTTATATAGCCAGGTATAGGTTTTTGGTGCGTTAATTTTTATACACCCGCGCAAAGCAAAGTATTATGTGTTTGCGCTCGCCGTCCGTCTGTCTGATTCTTGTCCGGAGCAGATTTCGAAGAGTTTTGAACCTACAATCACTAATTTTTTTTCAGCAGATATATTACCTATAGACGAAGTGTCATGATTTCGATTCGGCAAAATCCTCCCATATTCGCTAGAGTTATCTCCCTTGAAATCTTTAAATTTGTCAAAATTTTCTTGTCTGGGACAGATCTCGAAGAGTTTTGAACCTACAGTCACAATTATTTTTTCAGCCGATATATTACCTATAGACGAAGTGTCATGATTTCGATTCGGCAAAATCCTCCCATATTCGCTAGAGTTATCTCCCTTGAAAGCTTAAAATTTGTCAAAGAGTTTTGAACCTACACTCACAATTTTTTTTTTCAGAAGATGTGTTATGTATAGGGGAAGTGGCATGATTTCGGTTCGGCAAGATCTGCCCATATTCGCCAGAGTTATCTCCCTTGAAAGATTAAAATTTGTCAAAATTGTCTTGTCCAGGCCAGATCTCGAAGAGTTTTGAACCTACACTCACAATTCTTTTTTCAGCAGATGCTGTAGGGATAGATGAAGTGTCATAATTTCGTTTCAGCAAAATCCGCCCATATTCGCCAGAGTTATCGCCCTTGAAAAGTTAAAATTTTCAAAATATTCTTGTCTGAGCCATATCTCGAAGAGTTTTGAACCTACACTCACAAGGTTTTTTTCAGCAGATGTATTAAGGGATAGACGAAGTGTCATAATTTTCTTTTGCCAAAATCCGCCCATATTCGCCAGCGTTATCTCCCTTAAAAGATTAAAATTCATCAAAATTCTCTTGTTGTAATTGTAATGATTAATGCTGCTGCAAAGACTTTTTAGTGATGATATTGCCGTGAATTCCAAATGTACCTATAGAAGTCGCCCCCCCCCCCCCCTTTCTCAGAGAATTATCAAAGACTAACTGTTCACATTTAGCATTCCTCAAACAAATATGCCTGCGGGCGTATGTTGAGTTTCACTAAAACTTGTTTTTTTAACTGACATTTACACCCACAAGGGGTTGGGTGATTTGAATAAAACTTCACAAATTTGTTCTAGAAAAAAAAGGCTTAGGACTAGTCCGCATCAAAAGGCAATTGACTTTGACATTTTTTCCAGATTTTTCACCGTTTGTGATTATTTTATTGCCCGATTTTGTATGCCGGTTATGTGGCCAGGGCTGCGTTAAGTTTTTTTAAAACAACATTTATACCAACAAGGGGTTATGCGATTTGAATAAAACTTAACAGAGATGTTCTGCGCAATGCTTAGGACTTGTCCACATAAAAAGTAAATTGATTTTCAAAATTTTTCATATTTTTTCACCGTTTGAACTTTGATTATTTTAAGGCTGATTTGGTTGCAGGTTATATAGCCAGGTATAGTCTTTTGCTGCATTAGGTTTTTTTAAAACAACATTTACACCCACAAGGGGTTATGCAATTTGAATAACACTTCAGAGATTTGTTCTATACCATGCTTAGGACTTGTCCAAATAAAAAATAAATAGATTTTCAAAATCTTTCCATATTTTTTCGGTTTTTGAACTTTGATAATGTTATGACTGATTTGCATCCAGGTTATATGTATTATGCTGTGGTTAAGTTTTTTTCAAATGACAATTTAATCAGCAAAGACTTGCTTTTGAAATTTGAAACCTTGGGGATGATTATACATATGGGCAAGGATGGGCATGACACGCCCAGTGCTGGGCCCAGGGGTCATAAGGTCAAAATTGCCCGGTAATTATCGATTGTAATGCAACTCCTAGACCATTTCAGCTAGAAAGTTGAAACTTTGGAGATGATTGCACATATGGACAGGGATGTGCATGACATTTTTGGAATTTTGGCAATGTGGGGTCAAAAATTAAATTTATCCAAGGGTGGTCATGTCACATATCATTTTCAAGCCAGTGATGAGTAGGGTACAGCACAAGGAATTACTTTGATCTTGGGTCAAAATGAGTGTAGGGGCAGGGTCAAAAGTGGGCACCAATCGATTGTAACACAACTCCTCCTAGACCATTTCACATAGAAATTTGAAACCTTTGGTATGCTTACACATATGGCCAGGGATGTACATGACACATTGAAATTTTTATATCACCCCTGCCGTGGGGGAAATGGTGGGCAGAGAATAAATTTTATCAAATGTGGTCATGTCACATATCATTTTGAAGCTTGTAGTTAGTAGACCACAGTACACCAAATTATTTTGTTCTTGAGTCAATCTGAGGGCAGTGGCCGGGGTCAAATGGGCAATCTAATTCTATATATGTACATGGCTTGGACATTATCTTTTCGCAGAATATTTAGTCCTGGGCAGACCGGGTCCGGCGGCAGCCACATCCTACGGTAGCTTAAAAATGTGAGATATTGGTATCTTCTGATACCTCTTGTATTATCTATGAATAACATAAATTCCATAAAGATGGATATTTCCTGCATGGTAGCTGTGGACCACTCACAACCGCGTTGATGTGAAAAGGGCTTTAGAGTAAAATAAAAATCGAAGAGAAACAAAAAAAGATGGAAAAGGCAAAACGTCTTTGTTGTGTTTCTAAAAAAAATAAAAACACGGTAGTTAGAAATGTTACCGGTATGTTGAATATTTTAGACTGCGGTGTCTTCCAATCCAATTATGTTCAAAATATTCAACAATATGTTTTATTAGTCCCCTACCGGTAAAACCGGGGAACTATATGTTTGCTTTCCGTCTGTCCGTCCATCTGTCTGTCTATCCGTCTGTCTGTCGCAGTTGGTTTTCCACACTTTTTTATCTCAGTGCTTCAAGGTATTCAACTGAGAATTGGTACATTGCTTTGTAGTAAGAAGTTATAGACCAAGTTCGAGTTTCAGGCATATGCGTCAATTTATTATGGTATTATGCCCCCTTTCGACTTAAGAAATATGAAAAATATCAACTTTTCGCACTTTTTTCGCACTCCTTCACGATACCTAAAAATTGGTTCATCGCTTTAGTATAAGGAGTTACAGAGCAAGTTCCATTTTCAGACATTTTTGTCGATTTTTCATGGAGTTATGCTCCCTTTCGACTTATGACATACGAAAAATATTAGTTTTCCGCACTTTTTTTCACAGTCTTTCAAGATATTATACTGAGAATTCAGACATTGCTTTGGTATGGGAAGTTATAAACCAAGTTCGAGTTTCAGGCGGATGCATAAATTTTTGATGACGTTATGCCCCATTTTGACTTAAGAAATACGAAAAATATCAGCTTTCCACACTTTTTTCCCCACTCATTCAAGATATTAAAGGGAAAATCGATACATCGCTTTAGTCTAAGGAGTTACAGAGCAAGTTCAAGTTCATAAGTTCATAACTCCATGAAAAACTGATGAAAATGTTTGAACGTTTTCATCAGTTTTTCATGGAGTTATGGCCCGCTTTCGATTTATTAAAATATTGGTTTTCTGCATTTTTTCTCGCAGTCTTTCAAGATATTCAACTGAGAATTGGTACGTTGCTTTGTTATGAGAAATTACAGACCAAGTTCGAGTTTCAGGTGTTTGCATCAATTTTTGATGGAGTTATGTCCCCTTTCGACCTCTTGAAATACAAACATATCCGCTTTGAAGACGTTTTCGTTCTCCTTCACCATATATTACTGAAATTTGGTGTATTGCTTTGTTATGAGAAGTTACAGATCAAGTTCGAGTTTCAGCTGCATTTGTCAATTTTTAATGGAGTTTTTTACTGTCAATCTCTAAAGATTTATATCACCGGGTAGGGGACATGTATTGCAAAGCAATACTTACAGAAAGCTTGTTTTTATATTTGAAACATTTTAAGTTAGTGCTAAGCTGTACTGTATGTTAAACTTGTTAAAACATCCCTTTTTGTCTTGCCTGCGAAGCTTAAGTGATACCTATGTATCACATCTAGGTATCATTTTTCTTATGATGACGGCAATGATGGAGTCTAGTGTTGGGAATCGGTACTAGTTTTTGTGATCGATGATTGGTTTTATGTATCGTCCAGTAAGGTGTTTTCGAGGGTCATGTGATTTTGAGGGTACATACTTTTGATGTTCTCACGCGTGCGTCACTTAGGCGATGTCAACAAATCATGTGTCATTAAATAGATACAGTATTTTTACACCACAAGAGTAAATTTTTAAACGAAAACCCAGTATGCGATGATACTAACCGATGATCAATTAATGATTGATCATAATAGGTTCTCATTTTTTACCCATTTGAATGCAGTAATTATAGCATGTTAAAGGATAATAACCCCTTTCAAACCAAGTCGCAGGTATGACAGATTCTTAATAATTTAAGAAATAATCTGTTGAATAATTTGAAACTAATTTGACTGGAAGCTGTTGCATCCAGTCAAATAAGTTTCAAAATATTCAACATGTTATTGGTATGGTTGCTTTGAAATTAACATACTACCGGTATTTCAATTAATGTCTTAGACTAAGAAGTAATACTATATAGTTGTAACAATCTAATTTAAATTCTTTTTCAAAAGATATTCATATTCTAGCTTGACCAGTTAAAATATACTAATAACGTCAATTTATAAACAACTAAAATCAATTTCTGAAATCATGAGCGATCGGTTGGTTGAACATGCAAACCAATCAATCATCGATCAAATCGATTGATCGGAACAACACTAGTAGGTACAGTATCCCGTTCGTAACCAAGTTTCATGTATTTATGTATAACATGGAAGGAATTGCAGGAATGGAAAACATGTTGACAGAAATATTTGCGTGAACGAAAAATGGGTTACGCCAATTTGAACAAATTGAACAATTTTATGTCACTAAACCCACTAAAATGTCGACAGACACATATTGTTAGCTCACCTGGCCAGAATGGCCAAGTGAGCTTATGCCGTGGCGACCGTCCGGCATCCGGCCGGAGTTTAAGTTTTACGATTAGTGAATCACTTTGATTTATATTTCAGGCTTTGTTACCCCTTTAACACTCAAATTTGTTCTAAAAGATTTAAATTTTCTCATAAAAATATATCTATTTGCAGACAAAGAGATTATTTTTGAAAATTTACCACCGGAATGATTGGCTCGGTTATCGAGCCAAACATTCCAGTAGTCAATTTTCAAAAGTAATCACTTGGTGTGGAAATATACATTTCCCAAGACCACTGAAGAAACCATTTTTGGCCGGCTTGAGTATTAAAGGCTTACGGTTATCTGGCCTAAAATTGGTTACCTACACTGTTACGAAGTCGCATGATGACATTGAGGTCATGACGGGACTTCATTTGGGACATGATCCGATGATCATATGATCCAACTGGTTCCCGACACTACATGTATAGAGTTGCAGTACAAAGACGGAAATTGGTGTGGAAATTGGTATGAACAGGATCATCAGATCATCGGTCCCAAACGATCAGACCCACGGTCAAAAGTTAATGTCATTGTGCTCTTGAGACAATACTCTTCAGTATTAAGTTTTTAGCTGGACTTTTCGAGGGAAAACGAGTTGTTGTGATACCCTGCACGTCATCCAGCGGCGTCAGCATCATCCCACTTGCGTTTTGCTCAACTTTTCTGTTTATCTCTCAAGTTTGGTAATCATACTGGTCCCAAACTTGGGTACATTCTTCCATATAATGACACAACATGACACAATGACCTTGTGGTCAAAGGTTAAGGTCACTATTACCTTGGTAAAAGCCTTGTTTTTTCAACTTTGATATTTTCCGTTTAGCTCCACTTTTCTGTTTATATCTCATGTTTGGTTAATTATAGTGGACCCAAACTTGGACACATGCCTCAGTATAATGGCACAGCATCACACAATGATGTTGGGTCAAAAGGTCAGAGGTCACTGACGCATGATGTCCGTCATCCATCCATCAATCTTTGTTTAAAAACGCTGCTACTCATGAACCACATGGTAGATTTCAACCTAGTTTGGCTGGAAGGACCCTATGGGGTTAGGCCTCAGAAATTATATGCAGAATTTTGATTGGTAAATATTTTTCTGTGAAAATCTGATTTTATGAAAAATGTACTGGAAATTGTCAAAATGCTGCTCCTTATTAACCGCTTGGCAGATTTCAGATTACCTTGGCTGGAAGGACCCTATGGGGCTAGACTGCAGAGCTTGTGTACAGAATTTTGATTGGTCAGTTTTTTGGGTTAAAACCGTAGATTTTATGAAAAATTTACCGGAAATTGTCAAAACACTACTCGTTAATTGTTTGGTAGATTTCAAACTACTTTAGCTGGAAGGACTTTATGGGGTTATGATTCAGAAGTTATACACAAAATTTAGATTGGTCAGGTTTTTTTGTGAAAAGCTCAGATTTTATGAACAATTTATCGGAATCTGTCAAAGCGCTACTCCTCATTAACAGCTTTGCGTATTTCAACTTACTTTTGCTGAAATGATCTATGGGGCTAGGCTTCAGAACCATTATACAGAATTTTAATTGGTAAATTTCTTTTATGTGAAAATCTGATTTTATGAAAGATTTAATGGAAATTGTCAAAACGCTGCTCCTTATTAACCGCTTGAGAGATTTCAAATTACTTTGGCTGGAAGGACCTTATGGGGCTATGCTTCTGCACGTATACACAGAATTTTGACTTGTTAAGTTTTGTAGTGAAAACCATGGATTTTTATGAAAAATGTACTGGAAATTGTCAAAGCACAACTCCTTAACAGCTTGGCAGATTTTAACTTACTTTAGCTTTAATGACTCTGGGGCTAGGCTTCAGAACCCTTATACAGAATTTTGATTGATCCATTTGGGGCGTGGGGGAGTGTGGTTGAAAATCTTAGATTTTATGAAAAATTTAGCACCAGAACATCTATTTAGAATTGTAATGGATCAATTTCTTTGGTGAAAATCCAATTTTATGAAACACTTGAAATTGTCAAAACGCATCTTCTCCATAACAGATTTGTGGATTTTACCAGATTCGGCTGGAAGGATTCTATAGTGGTAGGCTCTAGAAACTCTATTCAGAATTTTGGTTGGTCAATTTTTTGCGGGGGCCATTTTTTGAAAACTTTCCAGACCCATTTAAGACGCTAGTGCTTATTTAGTGTCCCGATTTCAGTAGACTTCAACATATCTAACGAAAATTTTGATTGGTCAATTTATTTAAATGCAAATGGTTCAAATGCTAATGGTACAGTTTAGCATTACAGGCCCTTGAGCCTCTTGTTGATAAAGGTATTGATAAGCCTTCTATATTTATTTTATGTTTGAAGTCAAGCTTCATAGTTCATTGCAAAGTCGTAAAGTCGAGCTTCATGCTTGCATTGACATTTCTAGTTGAAAATTTACTTGCCATTGATAAAATTAATATTTTCGCTTAAGTGAATGTCCATTTGCAGACCAAGAGAAAACTATTTTTGAAACTTTACCACTGGAATGACTGGCTCGTTTATCGAGCCAGTCATTCCAGTGGTAAAATTTCAAAAATAGTTTTCTATTGGCATTGGAATGGACAATCGTTTTGACTACTGCAGATTGGTTTTGGCTTGCTTGACCATAAACGGGTTACGGGTTTGTCATGATTACTTAATATGTACTCTGTATTAGAGACAATGATATGTATATTACATAATGACCGCATTCTCTTACTTTTATATTAATTAGTAATATCCATGTGGGTGGAAATATTATGATGTAGAATATTATGTGATAACTAAGAGACCATACATTTAAAAAAAATCTATTTTTTTATGTTCATGTAATTATGCATTTTGACACTCATACCTTTGAACCATTCCTGATGAATAAAGATTATAACATTCAATTATGCTGATTCTTTTCTGTCAATGATTTAATACATTATGTTTTTTGTTATTGTGGTGATCCAGTTATAATAGAAATGCTGATGACCAGAGATATGTTAAATCGAGCGATCCGATCTGTCACTCATGACAAGTATTTGATGTCACTAGTTAACGGATGTCACAATCATAATGACGTTGCTCCGTCGCGAAACTCAAAGCATCTGTCGCGATAATGTAGGAATTATGTCTTTTATGAGTTTACAATTTAATAAACAGAAGTAACAGCCACCAGTCAAATTAGTTTCAAAATATTCAACAGCTTGGCTACTTAACTGCCTTGAAATTGAGATACTTTGGTTTTCTGTATGAGAAGTGTTAATTAAGAATTCTGATGGGAAAGGATCAATTTCTGTCTGGTGGCATATTTGTACAGATGTAATATATTAATATATTGATTATTCGCTATCGTAATTGTTATACGGGTAGGCTACATACGGGTATATTGTTCCACTATGTTTGTTTATTGCGCTATGATTTTAGCTAAATACATATAAATATTCAATGGCCATTATCAGCTGTTATAAAGCTCATGGTTTATTCAAAACAAATCTATCTCTAATTATCTATCCATCCGTCCGTCCATCCATCCATCCATCCATCCATCCATCCATCCATCCATCCATCCATCCATCCATCCATCCATCCGTCCGTCCATCCATCCACCCACCCATCCATCCATCCATCCATCCACCCATGCATGCATGCATGCACGCACACACCCATGCGTGCACGCACTCACGCATACACACCAACACACACACCTACACACCCAAACAACCACCATCCACCCACCCATCCATTCTTCCATCCATTGTTTCTTCTAGCTTATACCAACCATATCTTTTGTTTTCCATAATTCTGATCAAGTAAATCTATTGCGGTAGATCTACTAAAATGAAGAAAGATTTAAAAAATCATAAACAATTCACAGCAATGATTTTCAAAGCAGCAACAGGATGCTACAACTTTGCTTACAAATGAATAGTAATTAACTCTTACCACTCTGATGTCAATATTCTGTCTTTTATTGTGTCAATAGGAAAGAAACTTACAACAGCACCATCTACCAAATTTGTTGAAAAATGAACACCAATTCATCTTTTAATTTAATTGAAAATTTGACACTAAAGTGGTAAGGGTAATTAAAATCGAAATGCCAGTGGTCATGGAATTAGCTGTATTCAGATATACTCATGTAACATTATTAGGTGACCAATTCTTTAACTGTCTCGATGTTGACAGGCACTAGACAATAATTTCAGTAAGTAAAATCTTGACTTGATGAACATTTTGAAAAGTTTGACTGGAAGTTGTTGGTGTCTTAATTGCTTTCAAAATATTTAGCTGGTCCTGCGCTATAACCACTAGAATATGTTGTCTGCAAAAACCCAGCAGTCTAGACAGTTGACTACCGTACTTCCACGTCAGCAAGTCGATTGGTCTCTTTAATCACATATAGCTTTCTCAATACAGGGATCAATTTCTAGCTACGGTATGCCACACCCATTTTTAGCTATGCCCCACCCATTTCTAGCTATGCCCCACCCATTTCTAGCTAAGATCTGCACTTTTTACGCTTATTGGAATCAATTTAATATATACTTTGAATTATGAATTCCCAGAATCCCAATTTCAAGATTATCTGTACAGATAAGCTGTTGAATATTTTGAAACTAATTTGACTGGGTGCTATTGCTGCCTATAGCAGTGTCAAGCAATTTAAAACCCGCGCTTGAGCACCAAGTGGTGTATTCAACGAGGTGGGGTTTACCTCATTGCCCCCACCCCCACCCCCTCTCCACACACACGCACGCACGCGATATCATAACTCAATTCTCATTTAAGAAATCCACCCTCACCCACACCCCTCTCATACACTTCGCCTGCTCCCCAAATGGCATGAAGACACTCTAGCTTGACACTTGAATCCTTTAACAATTATATCAGCCATAGACGGATTCTGTAGTGGTCTTGATCAATGTCCACTGGAAGACCAAGAGAATACTTTTTTTTTTTAATTTACCACTGGAATGACCGGCCCGATAATCGAGCCAGTCACACCAGTGTTAAATTTTCAAAGATAGTCTACTCTTGGCATGCTTGGTCTGCAAATGGACATTTTCTATAAGAAAATTGAAATTTTTTGAACAAATTTGAGGGTTGACGGGTTAAATTGTATTGTTTTAGCTACCATTAACCCAGCATAGAAGACCTGTATTGCATGCATGTTATGTAATAAAGGGAGACAACTTTTACCAAACCATTGCCATAAATGCATACAAACACTAATTTGTGTTCAATTTACTGCAAATGTATTTTGCTTAGGGCAATTAAAATGTCAAATTCTACAAAGAAAATAATGTTTTCAATCGACTCGACCCCATCTCTCTGAATCACTTATGTACAGTGAGACGTGAGATGGATGAACTTGCTCTGAAATCCATTTCATTAACTCTCAAATTTATTAAAGAAAATTTCAATTTTCTCATCGAGAATGTCCATTTGCAAACCAAGAGAATGTTAAATTTGAAAATTTACTACTGAATAACTGACATGTTTATCAAGCCATAACTGATTTGTTTTATCAAGCCAGTCATTACAGTGGTACATTGTCAAAAATAGTATTTTCTTGGTCTGCAAATAGAAATTTCTGAAGACCAGTGCAGAAGTAGTCTTTGGCCATCTTGAGCATTGAAGGGTTAAGGAAAACATAATTTTTAAGTTTTCACTATATTCAAACTATGCGATCAATACGTCATACAAAATTAAATCAACCATACAAAACAGAATCTGGAAGCAGTCTAAATATGAACACTATCTTCGTATTAGATACATTTCTAAGTCACAAAACATATACATGTGTCTGGCAGTGATTTTTAGTCGCCCATACACGATAAATTTAATTGACAATAATATTGTCAATTATGAAAACTGACTTCAGAATGAAATATTGATCAATATTCTCAATGATTATATTTGGCAGAAAGCATCCTTAGTGCATAGAGATCCATCTTGGCTTTTGGCCGACTTTTAGAAACGTCTTTAAAAATCTCTGAACCCACGATTCAGATCTCATGAAATTTCATCTAGAGCCAGGGCTGAACCAAGTTGGTGCAAGGGCCAAATGGTTTGGTGGCCATCTAAGATGATGTAGTTTTCATGAAAACGACTTCTCCAGAACCGCTGAATGGAGATATGATTAGAGCCATTAAAGTTTGTTCAAGGGAAGTTGATACCTAAAAAAACATAGCCACCTTGGGCCAATCAAAATAAAGCATGTTTGGTGGCAATTTTGGATTTTTCTATTAGGCCACTGCAATGGAATGTGCGGCGGAAGCCCTATAGTAATCACAGCATCTGTATGTCTGTCCATCCATCCACCTGTCCATCCACAATATCTTGTAAACAGCATATCATACAGAACCACTTCAGATATTTTAATGAAACTTGGTGTATGGCTCAGTTATGATACGCAGATGTATTTTGAAGAATTCTCGTTTATAGGTGCAATATGGGTGAAAATGGGCCTTTTTAAATGTAAAAACCCATGATTTTTATCAATTTCCTCGTAAACACCATATCATACAGAATTGCTTAAGATAATTTAATGAAACTTGACAGGTGGCTTCTTTATGATGCGTAGATGTGCCTTTTGAAGGATTCACCTGTATTTTGGGT
Source organism: Chaetoderma sp. LZ-2023a (assembly GCA_034401795.1). Classification (NCBI taxonomy): domain Eukaryota; kingdom Metazoa; phylum Mollusca; class Caudofoveata; order Chaetodermatida; family Chaetodermatidae; genus Chaetoderma; species Chaetoderma sp. LZ-2023a. Next base: position 127,488,260 of record CM067359.1, read on the forward strand.
GAAAAAGGGCTTTTTAATTAAAAAATTCATGATTTTTGTCAATTTTCTCATAAACACCATATCATATAGAATCGCTTAAAATAATTTAATGAAACTTAACATGTACCTCAGTTATGATCCGCAGATGTGCCTTTTGAAGGATTCCCCTTCATAGGTCCAAAATTTTGGGTGAAAATTGGCTATTTAATGCAAAAACTCATGATTTTTGTCAACGTTCTCGTAAACAGCATAATATACAGAATCGCTTAAAATAATTTAATGAAACTTAGCAGCTAGCTTCTTTATGATGGATAGAGGCGTCTTTTGGAGGATTCACCTTTATACATCCAAGGTTTTGGGTAAAAATGGGCTTTTTAGTGCAAAAACTTACAATCTTTGGCAAGTTCCTTATTTTTAATTTTTTTATTGTTTCATCATATGAAGGCTCTGAATAAAATTGCTACCTACTACAGCACCATCTCCCACCAAATTTGTTGAAAAATGAAAACCCGGTCATGGTTTAATTTAATTTGAAAAAGTTTTGACGTCAGAGTAGTAAGGGTTAACATTGTCTCTGAAGCTGCTTGTGAGATTGATTCAGAACTCATACAGCATGTATAATCTTGGGAAACAGCTGAATCAAGTTGCTTCAAGGGAAGTTGTTTGGTCAAATGCTTCGGCGGCCATCTTGGATGATCTACTTTTCTTAAAAATGATTTCTCCAGAGCCGCTGAATGGATCGGGCTGAAATTTTGGAGATATGATTAGGGACTAAGGGTCATTAAACTTTGTTCAAGGGAAGTTCATATGTAATTAAACATGGCTGCTGTGGGCCAATCAATATGTAGCGTGTTTGGCGGCATATTGGATTTTGGTATTTGATAGATTTTGAAACTGAAATTAGTTTTATGTAGGTTTTTAGGTATTCTGATTTCAGATTTGCCATTTTTTTTGCCACAATCACGATTTTTCTGTCTGTCTTCTGTTATCAATTGTGGCACGTTTCACCAGTTGTTGATAAACTGTGTGATAAACGGTTTCACGGCCATCTTGAATATTTTTCTCGCCAAACACTCTGATGCTAAAGCAATAGCAAATCTTTAATGTCTTCTTGAGAACTACTTGTCCGATTTCAAATATATATGGCAGGAAACATCCGTAGGCTATAGAGATCCAGGTTTGCTCAAATGAAGCCGATCGAGCATTTTTTCCTGGTGGCCATCTTGGATTTTGGCCAACTTTTTAGCTCACCTAGGCGAGTTTATACAATCGCGAGTTTTCTGTCTCGTCTGTCAGCAATTGTGTCACGTTTTGCCATTCGTTGGTGGATTAAAACCAAATTTTGCAGATATGTTCCTTTTGGCAATATCTATTTGGGCTATGAAGATGAAGTGGCCACGCCCAGTCACCCACAAGTAGCAGAGCTATGTCCCTTGCTATATTTTCAGATTATTGAAGCCTATGGGAAAAATACATTTGTTGCACGTTTCGTCATTTATTGATGGATTACAACTAAATTTAGTAGATATGGGGCCATAACTCGGGTTCATTGAGGTGTTTTTAAGTATTGAGCCATATGGGGAAAGTACATGTTTTCACCAATTGTTGATAGATTGAAATCAAATTTAGCAGAGATGTTTCTTCAGTCAAATATCTACCATATATGTACTATGAATATAAATATGCTGCACCTTTAAACAAGGGCCATAACTCTGGTTCATTGAACCCTTTGGTTAAAATACATTTGTTTTGTCAATTGTTGATGGATTAAAAACAAATTTAGCAGCTACATGTATGTTCCTTCAGGCAATACCTATTCACCCTATGAATATGAAAGAGCACCGACTTGAAATAAGGGCCATAACTCTGGCTCTTTAAAGCATTTTAAGTATTGAACCCTATGCAGAAAATAATCTGTGTCACGTTTTGTAATTTTGTAATGGACTAAAACAAGATTTGTCAGAAATATTCCTTTAGTACACTTCAATCAAATGGCAATAGTCTCAGTGATGACTGGCCCATTCATTAATGGTACTCTTCCTGTTGGTCATTCATGCCGATATTCTTGCATTTCCCCATCCAAATTTGTTACTGTGACCTCACCATTGCCCCTTTTGCATTTCCTCATCCACATTTTTTACTTTGACCATTGACCTGTTGGTAAATGTCATCTGTTGGGTCAGTAATGTCAGGGATGGCTGCCCCATTGACCAATGGTATCTTTCCCGTTGGTCTATAATGTCAATGACATCTATATTCTTGCATTTCCTCAGCCAACCTTTTTACTTTAACCATTAAGACCTGTTGGTAAATGTCATCTGTTGGGTGAATAATGTTGGGGATGTCTGCCCCATTGATCAATCGTACCATTTCCATTGGTCAATAATGTCAATGACACCAACCGTCTTGCATTTTCTCATCCAACTCTTTTACTGTGACCATCATCCAGTTGGTAAATGTCATCTGCTGTGTCAATAATGTCAGGGATGGCTGCCCCATTGGTCAATGGTACTTTCCCATTGGTCAATAAGTGTCAAGGACACCAATATTTTGGCGGGATATTATGTAATGGTGCCATCTGGACAGGCGGTAGAGTGGTTTCCGGATGATAACTCTGTTACCATTTATCGTATCACTTTGAAAATTCATAGGGTGGTTGGACTAGGTCTGTAGAAGAAATCTTTCGAAATTGACAATGATCCGAAATCCAAGATGGTCGCCAGCCACTGGTGTATAGTGGTTGAACTAGCTCTGGAGAAGAAACTCATTGAAATCGACGATAATCCAAAATTGAAGATGGCTGCCAGCCAAGGGTGTCCATCTTGAAAATTGGTTTCCGAATGATAACTCCATTACCATTTATTGGATTGCTTTGAAACGTGATTCAACTTAAGGACTAGCTAGCTCTGGAGAACAAAACCATTGAAGTCGACGATCCTAAATCCAAGATGGCCCCCAGCCACTGGTGGCCATCTTGAAAATTGATTTCTCCATTTCTGTTTAGCGGATCGCTTCAAAACTCCATGGGATGACAGGACTGGGTCTGAGAAAAAAACCTTATTGAAATTGTAGATGATTCGAAATTCAATTTGAAAATTTATTTCCAGACGATAACTCCATGACTGTTTAGCGGATCACGTTGAAACTTCATCGAATGACTGGTCTACATATAATAGCTCTCATTCAGTGATTTGTCATGTGGTATTCTTCACCGTTTGCGGAGCTCTTGTTGTATTAGTGGTAAGGATGATTGCCACATTAGTCAATAATGATAAGGACCATTGTCATCTGTTTATGGCAACAGTTATGGTTGCCTGATGGACCAATGATGCTTGTTGTGTATTAATTAATCTAAACATGTTTACAGTTCCCCATCAGCTAGGTGAGCACTATGCCCCTTGGGCATTTATTTTTAGCTAATGGCCTTTCTCACTGAAATTCCTATGTTCTCGGTGAGCAATACAGGCCCCCTTGGGCCTCTTGTTTAAAAAATGGACACATTATGTTCTGGCGGCCTGATTAAAAGATTTATCAATGATGCTAGTATTGGACAAATTTGTCCTTGTTTTTTTCCCCACAAATCTCAGTCAATATAATTGATGTCACAACTGTTGTGCTTGTTTCCTTCACAATTCGAGTCCGTTGTTGGCTATGATGCATTGCTTTAGTCTTAATAAGCAGATAATTATTTTGAAAGCAATTTGACTAAAAGTTATTGCTGCCTCAGGCAGCAACAACTTTCAGTAAATCGTTTGCACAATATTTATCATGCCTAACCTTCCTAAATAATTGAACCAATACTCTACAAGCCGACTATTCACAGCAGAATGCTAATGATAATGTAATGACAGATAATTTGTCATGGCTGCTGGTAAATTATTGATGACAAACATCAAGGAACCGCTTGATGTTGCATGTGGCGTGTCCTAGGTTTCAAGCAATTCTGCTTTGAGCCAGACAGTTGACACTTGGCAGTCAGGTCTGAGCGACTATAGTATTGTGGCTGCTCGAGGTGCATCAGTCAGTGTGTTCATGTGCAGCTTCGCCTGCCTGAATACAATTTGGTACTCAGATAATTAAATAAAACCGGATTACTAATTACGACTTGCAATATCGATGACCAAATATGGTAAGATTGTACATTTTGATACGTTAATTGTAATTTGAAAAATATATATTAACCCTTAAACCCTTGATGTCAAAATTTTAAATTTTCAAATAAAATTAAAAGATGAACTGGTGTTCATTTTTCAAAAATTTGGTGGAAGATGGTGCTGTCGCAGACGGCAACATCGTCTGCCAAAATTGTTGAAAAATATATACTAGTTTCTTTGCTATTGACGCAGGAAAAGATAGAATATTGACAGCAGAGTGGTAAAGGTTAATGGTCATACAGGCCAAAACCGTCCTCTGTCATGGTTTTATGGAATGTCCATTTACAGGCCAAGAGAATACAATTTTTGAAAATTTACCACTGGAATGACTGGCTCGATAACCGCTTTGTTGACCAAATTTGACCATTAAAGGGGTAAATAAGTGGCAAATAGCTAGAGTAAGCATTACATATGCATGAAGAGCTCTAAAATAGAACACAATTCTAATATTTTTACGTGCACCAATCGACAATGAGCAATCCAGATGCTAGATTACTGACACTTTGGTGACAGTTATCCTGGCCATTGTGACTATGCAGCAGTGGACTGATTATTTGATGCTTATTTGTAGGCAATAATCACATTTTTAATGATGTGTTTTACCCTTTAACCCTTTAACACTTATATCAGCCAAAAACGGCTTCTGCACTCGTCCTGAGACATATCCACTTGCAGACCAAGAGAAGAATATTTTTACAAATTTACCACTAGAATGACTGGCTCGATAACCGAAATTTAAACTTTGAACAAATTCGAGGGCTAAAGTGTAAATCCTCAAATTTCTTCACGAAAATTCAAATTTTTAACCCACCTGTCCAGAATGGTCAAGTGAGTTTATGTCATGGTGGCCGTTGTCGTCCGGCTGTCAACTTTTGCTTAAAATGTAACTCCTACTAAACCGCTCGGCAGATTTTAACCAAATTTGGTTGGACGGGTCCTATGGTGGTACACTCTAGAACTACTATTCAGACGTGATTGGTCAATCTTTTTTGGTGGCCATCTTGGAATTCTGAACAATTTTCAGAACACTAACTACTACTTAATCAGTGGCTCGATTTCAACAAACCTTGGATGAAACGATCCTATCACAGTAGGATTAAGATATCATTAACGAGAATTTTGATTGTTCAATTCTTCTCGGATTTTCTGAAAATTATCAGGAAATCCTTTAAAACGTATCTCTTAGACCGCTTTGTAGATTTTAATCAAATTTGGATGGAACAATCCTATCATGATATATCAGAATTTTGTTTCTTTTATTTTTGGCAGCCATCTTGGATTATCAAAGAAATTTCCAGGGAATCCTTTAATACGTGTCTCACAAACCACTTGGCTTAGTTTAGTAAAGTTTGCCTAGATACATGGATCCTGTCTGAGTAGCCTCCAGAACATGTATTCAGAATTTTTATTGATCGATGTTTTTTGGTGGCCATCTTGGATTTTGTTAAAATTTACCAGAAGCCTTTAAATCGCTACTACTTAATCAATGGCTCAATTTCAACGAAACTTGGGTGAAATGATCTTTATTGTGGCAATAGGGTTCAAGAAATCAATCGATTGATTGGTTAAATTTTTTGGTGACCATCTTGGATTTTCCAACATGTCTATTTAAATGCAAATTGTTCAAATGCTAATGGTCCAGGTTAGTGTCACAGACCCTTGGGCCTCTTGTTTGGGTGAAATTCTTAGATTTTGTGAAAAATTTACTGGAAATTGTCAAAACGCTGCTCCTCAAATTTGGCTAGAAGAACACTATCATGATAGACTACAGAACCTCTTTTCAGAATTTTGCTTGGTTAATTTTTAGCCCACTGCCTGACCAGAATGGCCAAGTAACTTTATGCCATGATGGCCGTCCATCATCTGTTGAATATTTTGAAATTAATTTGACTAGAGGTCATTAATGCCTTAGGCAGAAATTTTCAAAACGCATCTTAACTGTTTTCCAGATTTAAAAAATATTTGTCTAGAAGATTTCTATGGTTCCAGAATTTCTATTCAGAATTTTGATTGGTTTATTTGTTTGGTGAAAATCTTAGATTTTATGAAAGATTTACTGGAAATTGTCAAAACTCTTCTCTTTAGCTGCTTGACAGATTTCAACCAAATTTGGCTATCATGACAAAGGCTCCATAAGTTCTATTCCAAATTTTGGTCAATTTTCTTTGTGAAAATCTTACATTTTATGAAACAGTTCCCAGAAATTGTCAAAACGCTTCTTACCCTCAACCACTTGGTCAATTTTAACCAAATTTGACTAGCCGGCTCCTACAGTGGCAGGCTCCTGAACATCTATTCCAAGGTTCGTACAAACTTGAAAAGCCCTTGAATTTTTGCATCTGCTGTGAAAATTCTTGAATTTGAAATTTGTCTTGAAAAGTACTGGAATTTCACCCATCTTCCTTGAAAAGCCCTTGAAAATCAACATTTCCTCCCATGTGATTTTTACTGTCTGCAAAACGTTCACATACTGATGTAAATACAGATTTAAGAAAATTTGATTGGCAATTTTATTGGTAAAACCTATCTGGAACCGTGTAAGTTCCAAAAATGAAACTAATTTGAAAGGTTCTAAAGGTAAGCTGTATAAAATTTTGCACCATTGTCATATTCTCACTTTGTCCGGGATGCTGGTTCTGAGTCCTTGAGAAATCAACTTTTTTAGTCTTGAAAGTCCTTGAATAAGAAAACCTGCCAGCTGTATGAACTCTGTATTCAGAATTTTGATTGGTCGATTTTGTTGGATTTTCCAAAAGTTTTCTGCCACATTTAAAATGCTACTCCTTAATCTTAATGAAACTATTGTCGGAAGATCTTATCGAAGTAGGCTTAAGCATATCCAATGAGAATTTTAATTGTTCGATCCTTTTGGTGGCTATCTTGGGCTTTCCGAAAATTATCCAGAAATCTTTTAAGACATACAGTTCCTCCTAAACTGCTTGGTGGATTTTAACCAAAGTTGGCTAGAAAGGTTCAATTCTTGAAGCCGCTAGAATTTTCTATTCAGTATTTTAATTGGTCGATTTTTTTGGTGGCCATCTTGGATTTTCTGAAAATTATCCATCATGTCTATTTAAATGTAAATGGTTCAAATACTAATGGTCCAGATGAGCTTTGCAACCCCTTGGGCCTTATGTTTCATAGCAAATGTCAATTTGTTATCAAGCCACTCATTCCAGTAGTACAGTTCTAAAAGTTCATTTCTCTTGGTCTGCAAATGGACATTTCTCAAGACCACTGTATGGATTAGGTGTTTTTGGTTAGCTTGGGTGTTAAAGCTGGTTGGCGTATAGTTCGGTTCCCTGTTAAACAATGTTAAAGTGCTAACTGGATAGCTATTTTGACTGGGATTATTGGGATTTCAGGACTGAGTGGGTTAAATAAAGGCATACAAACTACTTCTGACTAATTTCCTGACATTTACTTAGACCTTTGACTCCATAATTTGTCAAATTTTTAAAAATATTTTCTCATTAAAAATGTCTATTTGCATACCAAGAGACTTTTTTTTATTTACCACTGGAATGACTGGCTCGGTTCTCGAGCCGTTCATTTCAGTGGTAAATTTGTTTAAATAGTCTTCTTGATCTGTAAATGGACAATTCTCAAGACCACTATAGAAGGCATTTTTTGGGTGATATGAGAGTTATAGGGTTAATAATTTACTAACAATCTGTTACCATATGTTAACATAATTGATTATCCGTCCGCATAGTTTGTACTGTAATATATTATTTAGACGCGGCTCAGTGAGTCAACACATCATTTAATGCTAGGCCAGGTTGATTGTCCAAACAAGTCAATTTCTCACAGACACACACACAAGCACGCACGCACGCACACACGCACGCACTCTAGCTTATCCATCTATCATATGATGTCATAATCAACTATATGAAGTGTAGGATGACATCATAATCATGACATCATGAATGACTCGATACAGTCTGTCTTTAATTCTTAATAGTCCGACACGTTGTACAAATTGTATGTCTTTAGCATTTAATAAACATTCTGTTGAATATTTTGAAACTAATTAGACTAGGTGCAGGCAACAACAGCACCCAGTCAAATTAGTTTCAAAATATATAACAGCTTACCTGACGTATATAGTTTTCCGATCGATCCCAACACGAGCGAAGTGTGGGTGGAGCGTAGCCAGAACTGGGCGTGGCATAGCTAAAACTAGAACAGTCCATTAAGTATTAATGGAGGAATCTAGTTTTAATTATGCCCCGCACATCTCTAGCTATAAGCTCCACCCACACCTTGCTCGTGTTGGGCTTGATCGATCCCCAAATGCCCTAGCTATCAATTTCCTGAAAACTATACAGGGAAGCTGTTGAATATTTTGTAACTATTTTGACTGGGTGCTGTTGCTGCCTATGGCAGCAACAGCGCCCAGTCAAATTAGTTTCAAAATATTCAACAGAATATTTATTAAATAGTAAAAGCAAACAATTTGTACAACAACGCATAGACCATCTTCAAATATGCGTTCGTGATGTACTTATCGATGTCATTCATTATGATGTCATTGTACACATCACGCAGTTCATTATGATGTCATATGATGGGTGGCTACTCTGGAAAGGTGAATTTCCGGAAAACTATACAGGCAAGCTGTTGAATATTTTAAAACTAATTTGACTGTGTGCTGTTGCTGCCCAGGCAAATTAGTTTCAAAATATTCAACAGCATGTTTATTAAATAGTAAAGACATAAAATTCAAACAACTTTGCGGCCTATTAAGCTTTTATGATGGACTAAATCACGTCATTCATGACGTAATTGATTATGATGTTAGCCTACATGTGATGTAGTTGATTATGACATCATATGATTGACCGAGAAATTGGATTCCTTTATTAAATTATGTATACATGATTACTCACTGCCTGTATCTCAATTTCAAAGCAACAATCTACTTTACAGCCTATTGAATATTTTGAAGTTAATGGAGGGATCCGATCTGTCACTTAAGTTTCTGATGTCATAATCAAATTTGTCACATGTTAGTTTGTCACATTTGTCGACTGTCACAATCAAAATGACATATAATAAGCTAGATACATCACAAAACTCAAAATGTCGCGAAATGTGCAAATTGTATGGCTTTGATTAATTTACAATTTAAACATTCTGTTGAATATTTCGAAACTTATTTAACTGGGGGTTGTTGCTACCATAGGGAGCAACAGACCCTAGTGTAGTTTGTTTCAAAATATTAAGCAGCTTACATTGTGTAGTTACCTTGAAATTTAGATTCAGGAAATTGAGGTTTCAAAACTTTGAATCGATTCCAACAAGGTTAAATAATGGACTGAGCTTGGCTAGAAAAGGGCCGGCGCCTCGCTAGAATTGGATCCCTCTAGTGTCCCATAATTAACTATTACCTTAGTGGATAGAAAGACATCACACAAAAGACTGAGTGACAAGCTAATATTGTCGATAATGGCTTCTGAGACTTGGGGACTGACTTCCCCGTCCAGTATCTATCGGTATGTGCTTGCCTCGCTGGTGATAACGAAAGCATATATGCGCAAAGTCATCAATCATCGACTAATCTGGATTCAGTCTTTATCCAGCATTGCTTCACGTTGTACCGATAAGTACTGATTATGTTAGATCATTAGTTTGTGAATGGAGGAATCCAATTTCTCAGTCAATCATATGACATCATAATCAACTACGTGACGTGTAGGCTGATGTCATAATCAATTACGTCATGAATGACTTGATTTTAAGTCTATCTTTTGCTGTGTCTGAATAACAAAGAAACTGGTGTACATTTTTCAACAATTTTGGTGGATGATGTTGGTGTCTACGACAGAGTGGTTAGGGTTAAGATCAATCTTTATTGACTAAACAGTAAATTTCTCACTTGAAAACTTAGAATTTAATAACCCTAGAAAAAAAGCCTCCCAGTAATCTATATATCATTCTAGATTTGTTAGATAATTGCCATATGACACAAGCTTACTCAGGGGATTGCCTTTCAGTGAAAATGGACAGTTCTTCAGACTGGGTTATAATCTCTATCTTGTTTTTCCTTCAGTATGGCTTCCAAATGTGTTCGGCATTATTGAGTGACTATGAGACATTTGCCACCTAAGACATATAATCAGTGAGAGAAGTAAATCTCTGGATGCTCTCGTGATGTCGGAGAGGAAGAATATCGCTAATGGCCGACCAAGTAATCGGACGGAGAATTATGGTGCTACGAAATCACGACAGCGGAAAAAAGATGACAAGAAGAGGATTCTTGGTGATCAAGATGAGGTTCGAGAATTAATTTGATAATCTGTATATGTAATTGAGAGATTCATTTTTAGCTCATCTTTAGGAAGTAAAACGAGCTACTGCGATACCCTGCATGTCATCCGGCGGCAGTGGTGGTGGCGGAGGCAGTGCCGACGTCATCATCCAATTTGTGTTTAGCTTAGCTTTTCTGTTTATATCTCAGTTTTGGTTAATCATACTGGACCTAAACTTGGGCACATGCTTCCTTATAATGATACAGCATCTCATGATGACCTTGGGGTCAAAATGTCAACGGTCAAGGTCACTGCGACCTTGGTAAAAACCTTGTTTTTTTTAACATTTTCTGTTTATCTGAGGTTTGATTAACCATCTCAAGCCAAACTTGGACACATGCCTCCTTGTAATGATCTGACATCACACAATCACTGTGAGGTCAGTAGGGCAAAGGTCTCTGTGACCTTGGTAGAAAATTTGGTCTTTTTTCGACATTAACAATTTCCATTTAGCTCGTCTTTTCTGTTTATATCTCAGGTTTTGTTAATCGATACTGGACCCAATCTTGGACACATGCCTTTTTATAATGACCTGACATCACACAATAATGTTTTGGTCAAAAGGTCAATGGTCACGGTGACTGATACGCATGGCGATTGTCATCCATCATCAATCCATCAACCTTTGTTTAAAAACACTACTCATTAACCACTTGGCGGATTTCAACCTAATTTGGTTGGACAGACCCTATCGGGGTAGGCTTTAGAATATATATACAGAATTTTAATTGGTTAATTCTTTGGCTTACATTTTATGAAAAATTTACCGGAAATTGTCAAAACACTACTTCTCATTAACCGCTTGGTGGATTTCAATCTAATTTGGCTGGAAGGACCCTAATGATTTCAGTTTCAGAACCCTTATAGAGAATATTGATGTGTCAATTTATTTGTTTGAAAAAATTGTCAAAACGCTACTCCTCATTAACCGCGTGGTAGATTTCAACTTACTTTGGCTGGAAGGACCTTATGGGGATATGCTTCAGAATTTATATACAGAATTTTGATTGGTCAAGTGTTTTGGTGAAAAGCTTAGATTTAAAGAAAAATTTACGGGAAATTGTCTAAATGCTAGTCATCATTAACCACTTGACAGATTTCTACCCTAGTTGGCTGGACAGACCCTATCACTGTAGTCTCCAGAACATCTATTCAGAATTCTAACGGGTCGATTTTTTGTTGTGAAAATCATAAATTTTATGAAAAATTTACCGGCAATTGTCAAAATTCAACTTCTCCATAACCGCTTGGTGGATTTTATCCAAATTGGCTTAAAGGAGTCTATAGTGGTAGACTCTAGAACTACCGGTATTTAAACGGAAATGGTTCAAATGCTAGGTTAGCATTACAGGCACTTGGGTCTCTTGTTGATAAGGCTGTCTATATTTATTTTCTGTTTGAAGTCAAGCTTCATAGTTCATTGCAAAGTCGTAAAGTTTCTGGTTAGCTATGCCCCACCCATTTCTAGGCAAGCTCTGCTCACGCTTTCGCGTGTTGTAATCGTTTTGATAATATCCTTAAATGCAGACCAGGGGAAGATTATTTTTTAATATTTATCATTGGAATGTCTGGCTTGGTTATCGATCCAGTCATTCCAGTGATAAATTAAAAAAAAATGTCTTCTATTGATCTGCAAATGAAGATTTTTCAAGACCACTGCTGAAGCTGGTTCGGGCCGACTTGAGGGCTAAACAGTTGATAGAATTGTACTGAATGGGTGTTCAACAACTGTGGCCTGCTGGCAAATGTAGTGGCTCAAGAAAAGGTAAGGATTTTAAAAATTGACCAGGTAATGACTGGCTCATTCATCTAGGCAGTCATTCCAGTGGTAACTTTTCAAAAATAGTCTTATTTGGCCCGCAAATAGACATTTGACCTGTGTGTGTGTGTGTGTGTGTGTGTGTGTGTGTGTGTGTGTGTGTGTGTGTGTGTGTGTGTGTGTGTATGTGTGTGTGTGTGTGTGTGTGTGTGTGTGTGTGTGTGTGTGTGTGTGTGTGTGTGTGTGTGTGTGGACAGCCGATTGATGAGTTTAGATAATTAGAGTTAATATTTTTTTTTATTCACCAAATTTTTCCTTCTGTATTTTGTCACTACTTTCAGGAAATCTCTCTGGAAGATGGCTACCCATTGCAGGATCCGGTGTCTAATAGCTCCAGTACTGGAGGCAATGAAGATAACACTGACTCATACTTTAGTGATGGAGTAAAAAAAATAGGTATGTTTTATATCTTTAGATGTACAATCAAAATGATGTTATCTGAGAGCATCTATGTGTCCTAGTACTGGTTTGCTATCATAGGATGTATGTTTTAAAGCCACAAGATGGTGATTCATTAGGACAGGTGGTCATTTGAAACAGATATACAGGTGTTCATTAGAGACAGGTAAACATGTGTTCATTTAAGACAGATAGACAGGTGGTCATTTGAGACAGGTAAACAGGTGTTCATTTGAGACAGGTAAACAGGTTTTAATTTTAGACAGATGGTCATTTCAGACAGGTACACAGGTGGTCATTTGAGACAGGTAGACAGCTGGTCAGTTAATACAGGTAGACAGGTGGTCATGTGAGACAGGTAGACAGGTGGTCATGTGAGACAGGTGGTCATTTGCGACAGATAGACAGGTGGTCATGTGAAACAGGTAGACAGGTGGTTATTTGAGACAGGTAGACAGGTGGTTATTTGAGACAGTAGACAGGTGGTCATTTGAGACAGGTAGACAGGTGGTCATTTGAGATGGGTAGACAAGTGGTCATTTGAGATGGGTAGACAGGTGGTCATATAAGACAGGTCGACAGGTGGTCATGTGAGAGAGGTAGGCATGTGTTCTTTTGGTAGATAAGTGATCTTTTGAGACAGGTAGATAAGTGGTCATTTGAGACAGGTAGATAAGTGGTCATTTGAGACAGGTAGATAAGTTGTCATTTGGGACAGGTTACGCTAAGTGGTCATTTGGAACATGTAGATCTATAAGTGTTCATTCGAGACAGATAGACAGGTACATGTAGTCCTTTGAGACAGGTAGAGATGTGGTCATTTGAGACAGATAGAGATGTGGTCATTTGAGACAGATAGAGATGTGGTCATTTGAGACAGATAGAGATGTGGTCATTTGAGACAGATAGAGATGTGGTCATTTGAGACTAGGGCTGTAACGATTCACCGATATATCGGTGAATCGCGATGCACATGCTCGCGATACGCATATCGTATCTTGACCTGTCGTATCGATACACATAATACAGGAAAATATGCCTATGGCATCCTTCATGCGTTACCATTGTCAGGTAAGCTATAGTTAAAGTTATGCACAAGTGCACCATTTTCACTAATTTCATCTGAATATGTTAGTTATTTGTTTATCTGCACTGAGAGACGGAGAGTGGCATAAAATGGACAGATTCAGATGAAACTTAGTGAAAAAATAACGTATTGTATCATGTATCGCATCGTTATCAGTGTATTGTGATACATGGCGTATCATGGCAAAACGTATCATTACAGCCCTATTTGAGACAGGTAGAGATGTGGTCATTTGAGACAGGTAGAGATGTGGTCATTTGAGAAAGGTAGGGATGTGGTCATTTGAGACAGATAGAGACGTGGTCATTTGAGACAGGTAGAGATGTGGTCATTTGAGACAGGTAGAGATGTAGTCATTTGACCCCCTGTGTTAATGTAACGCCAACTTATGGTCCCCCATAGGCAAGCAGTTCTAATAGCCAGTTCTGATTGTAATGGAGAGGTCCAATCTGTCACTCAAATATCTGATGTCATAATCAAATATGTCATATGTTAGCTAGCATCACGATCGAAATGATGCATAGCTCTATCATGAAGTGTAGAAATTGTATATTTTTTATGAATTCACAGTTTAATATACGTTCCTTTGAATATTTTGAAACTAATTTGACTGGGAGTTGTTGCTTAAGGCCTGTAAGGCAGCAAGCAACATATTCCAGTTAGATTAGTTCCAAAATAATCAACAGTTTACCGGTATCACCGCATTTACACACAACTGCCAAACTAGATTTCAGAAGTTATTGATCTGATTTGCCATCTATCGAGTCCCTGATTCCAGGTCCCATCCACACCATATCTAGGCTGGCTTTATTTCAGTCTATTATTGGTAACTGCCCCACCTTTTGCACTGGTACTCATTTATACTCTTGGGTGGAGAGATGCATGGAGATTGCCCATGTTTCCAATAACGGTGAGATATTGTACAGCTCGGGTGCGAACCAGGTTCTCCTGTTAAAGGTGCGTATTCACACCAAAATGCTTAAAAATATAACTGTTAAAATTGCATACTTTTTAGAGTTTTAAATTGTGTTCCTCAATGGAATGAAACGAAATAAATCTTAACATATGACGATTTCATTCCATATAAATAAATTTCGTATTTTTAGTTGTGAATTTGAATTAGGGACTCGTGCCTCTAATTCAAATTCACAGCTAAAAATAAGAAATTTATTTATGCGGAATAAAATCATCATATGCTAAGATTTTTCATTTCATTCCATCGAGGCACACAATTTAAAACTCTAAAAAGTATGCAACTTTAACAATTATATTTTCAAGCATTTTGCTGTGAATATGCTCCTTTAATAGGTAGTCCCATGTGTTCGCCACAAAAAAAGCTTCCGCCTCCTCATTAGATTGCACTTCCATGATTGAGCATATATACCAAGGCAGACTGAGCCAAGGGTTTTTCTGATTGGTTGAAAAGTAAATGATGGCAGGCATCATGAATTGAGGAAATGTATTAACAATTAGCTATTAACCTTTTAATGGTCAAATTTGATCGAGAAAATCAAAATATTTTCCTTCTGAATGGCCATAGACAGGGGCGAGAGAAGACTATTTTGAAAAATTTACGACTGGAATGACTGGCTCTGTTACCGAGCAAGTTATTCCGGTAGTAAATTTTCAAAAATAGTCTTCTCTTGCCCTGTAAATATCGATTCCGCAAGACGACGTCAGTGGCCAGCTTTGGCCGGTGTGACTAGTAAAGGTATTAAAGCCTGGATCTCTGTCTTTGGCGACATAAGATAAATCTAAAAATGGCATGCATTATAAGTCTATTGTTGGTGTGTTTTATCACCTGAATATAACTTCTATAAGATAACGTTAGTTTTCCTGTAATCCTTTAACTTTGGTGTAAAAATTTTCAAATTAAATTAACGACAGCACCATCTTCCACCAAAATAGTCGAAAAATGTACACTAGTTTCTTTGATATTGACTCAGTAAAAGATAGAATATTGTCATCAGAGTGGTAAGGGTTAAACCTTCAATCTGTTCAAGAAAATTTAAATTTTCTCAAAGAAGATGCCAGTTTGCAGACCAAGAGAAGATATTTTTTTAAATTTGCCACTGGAATGCCTGTATCGGTTATTGTGCCAGCCATTCCAGTTGTAAATTTTCAAAAAATGGTCTTCTTGTTCTGCAAATGGACATTTCTCAAGACCACTACAGAAGCCGGTTTTTTGCCGATTTGAGTGTTAACGGGATAATGATCTGTTATTCTTGTCTTTTCTGTTATAGATTATATATTGGTATATGAAGAAGAGTTAAATAAGACTCAGAAAACAGCTGATGATTTGAAGTATGAAGCGTGGCGACGAAAGTTTAAAAAACATCTTCAAAATGCTGGACTTGAAACTGAAGAGGTTAGTGAGCATTGTATACTATATTAACCTTTTAAGCTTAAAATTTGTTCAAGAAACCTTTTCTCTTAGAAAATGTCTATTTGCAGACTAAGAGATTATTTTTGGAAACTTATCACTGGAATGATTAGCTCAATTATTGTGCCAGTCATTCCAGTGGTAAATTCTTAACAATAGTCCTCTCTTGGGCTGCAAACAGACAATTCTCAAGACCACTGGAGAAGCCACTTTTAGACAGCAACAATGGTCAAGTGTTAAACCTTTCTGCAGCAACCACAATAGAGGAATCCATTTACTCAGTCAATCACATGACTGACACGATTTAGTCCATCATAATCGCTTAATATGCTGTCAAATTGTGCGAATTGTAGACCGTTACTATTTAATAAACATTCTCTTGGTTATTTTGAAACTAATTTGACTGGGCACTGTTACGGCAGTTGGCAGAGCTGAGCCAGAGATGGGTGGGGTATGGCTAAAACTGGATTCCTCCATTTCAAACCAAACCATACATAAAAGGCAGTTAGATAGTTTCAGTTTTCCAGTTTATAGGGTACATGCATCTAATCAGTTGAAAGATTTTAGACACCTGTATGTAGGTGACAAAGGAATTATCATTTTCTACCAGACAGTCTTCTGAAGCAATGGACCTTTCCGATTTTAGCTATTCCCCGCCAATCTCTAGCTAAGCTTCACCCACACCTCGCTCGTGTTGGGATCGATCGATCTCTGAACACCCTGACTGTCAATTAAAAAAAAACTACACAGGTTAGCTGTTGAATATTTTGAAACTAATTTGACTGGGTGCTGTTGCTGCCTAAGGCAGCAACAGCACCCAGTCAAATTAGTTTCAAAATATTCAACAGCGTGTATATTAAATAGCAAAGAATTTCAAAGACATACAATTCATACAACGTGTCGGAGTATTTGAGATTTGATGACGGTCTATATGGAACCTTTTGTGACGTAATGATTGTGAAGTCATCATACATGCGCTGAGCTGATTATGACAGCATACGAGGTCAGATGATAGATGGATACTCTGGAAAGGCGAATTGCTGACCTTCCTGCGGTCATTGGAGGCTGATGCGTTGAGTGAGTAAATTCATGCCAATGTAAGCGCAACAAGTTTCATCGTGTGTTAGTGATTTCACGCATCCTTTCCACACAGCATTTTATGTGGCCAATTAACTAGAGTAAATTCCTACACGGGATGCAATGACATCAATGTGGATGTTGAGTATAACTCCTTGCATTGTGTGTAATTTGATACGTGTAACGTGTTTCAGTGTCTCAATTTCATGACAGCTTTGCAGAGCTCTTAAATATTTTGACGCTAATTTGGAGCAACAGCTCCCGGTAAATTTAGTTTCAAAATATGTAACCGAATATTCCCTACAGCACAAAGAATTTGTCTGAGGTAGCAATGTTTTAATTACGACTTATGTATGAATAGTGTATTCTGCGGCTATAGTTACTGTAGTAGAAACATCCTACAGCTGCAATCAGTCCGCCATCGTCTTTGCCCACCGTGCCTTGTCCTCAGCCGAAATCCTTAGCTTCATCACATCCATTCTTGATCTGAGTGTACTGAGGGCACCTTGCAGTGCATTTAACAGATTTATTCAATGATGTCCTCTCCTGGCTTTGTATTTACTGGCTCCCGCTGGGGAAAACTCCAAGGCTCTGAGCAGGCGTGTCTTCACGGCCCATCTTTGCTGGTGACTTTTATGGACAGCAGTAAAGTAGTACACTACATTAATGGTGGAATCAAGTTTTATCTATGATCTGCCCATCTGTAGCTAAGCTCCACCCACACTTTGCCCATGTTGTGATCGATCAAACCCTGCACACTCTTGAATTTCAATTTCCAGAAAACTATATAGGAAACCTGTTGGTTGAATCGTTTGAAACTAATTTCACTGAGTGCTATTGCTGCCTATTATTTTCAAAATATTCAGCAGAATGTTTATTATTTGGTAAAGACCTACAATACGGACTATTAAGCATTTATGACAGACTAGATCGTGTCATTCATAATATACTTGATTATGACATCAGCCTACATATGACGTAGTTGATTATGATATCATATAGATGACTGTGAAACTGTATTCCTCTATTGTTATGTGCAACTAGTATAAGAAA
The DNA here is from genome assembly GCA_034401795.1 of Chaetoderma sp. LZ-2023a. Taxonomy (NCBI): domain Eukaryota; kingdom Metazoa; phylum Mollusca; class Caudofoveata; order Chaetodermatida; family Chaetodermatidae; genus Chaetoderma; species Chaetoderma sp. LZ-2023a. The sequence goes on from CM067359.1 coordinate 127,506,528, forward strand.
ACTGGGTTGTCTGTTGGGACAAAGCTGTTTATGTCACAATCGTAGCATGTCCCACATGTTTCACCCTACAGGAGTCTGTACAGAGTGAGAAGAAAATGATCACATTCATCAAATTGCATGTGCCATGGGATGTGCAGTGTTACTACGCGGAGGATCTATCTCTCCGAGCACCGTTACAGGTCAGTAATCACAACTATATTTTATTAGGATATTGCTTATGTTGCGGAGTTTGTATGCATAGTCATAAACCATATGTCATAGACAACTGGAACCATTTAAGCACAATGAGAGGTTAGAATCAATGAAACTTTAGCATGCTCAAGAGAGCTGCCACAAATATTTTGTAGTCCTTAGATGTTGCCCTTAATCAGTTATCACTCAAATTTTTCCAAAAAATTTAAGTTTTCTCATAAAATTTCCATTTGCATACCAAAAGAACTGTTTTTTAAAATTTACCACTGAAATGACTAGCTTGGTTATTGAGCCATTCATTCCAGTGGTGAATTTTCAAAATTAGTCTTCTCTTGGTCTGCAAATGAACATTTCTCAAGACCACCATAGAAGCCGTTTTTAGCTGATATGAGGGTTAAAGGCTTAAAGGGTCACGCATGTGGGAGGAATGAAATTTTGAAAAAATATTTATTTCGCTTGATTTTATTATTATAATAACAACTCGAACATTTATATTCATATACTGATTATTTGAAATTAAAAATAAAAATAAACCTTTTTCACTGGAATTAGTGATTTTGACAATTTAATTTAATTAATTTAATTACGGTAACCGTTTTGCTGGTTCACATAAAAGGAAAAGTTTACAAAAGCTGTTTCCAAGACACTGTGATGAAAATTTTGCAAATTTCGCAGCTGATGCAAGCCATGTATGTATGTATGATTACTGTATTCTGAAGCTGTAGTAGTATAAACATCCTACAGCTGCAATCAGTCCTTCGCATTTAACCACCATGTCTTGTCCTCAGCCAAAATCTTTGGCTTTCTCAGGGCCATTCTTGTTTCACATCAAGAGTATACTTACCTCCCTAATACTTTTGATATTGCTAAATATCGGCTTTCACTCAATAAAACACTCAGATTAAAAACAGTTAGGTGCCCCTACTGGGCAGGGAGTCAGAGGTAGTCCGGCGGATGCTCGCCCCACCACCGCGCATGCGCCGACTACTACTTCCTCTTTGCTCATTTATTGGCAAAGGGTTACATGCGGTTTTGTGTTCTTTATACTTTTCTGCGCGTTACCTTGTTTTTTGCTCACGTTTGACGATTATTTTTTGGTGGAAGCATGTCGGAAAGGGAGGATTCGCCTTTAGAAGGAGCGGGATCGCTTTATCAGGTGAATTCTTTGATATGCTAGCGTGTTTTGTCCCGGTTTAATGTATTTCCGGGACTCGCGCTTACCGTGATTAGCGCCTGATTATGTTGGTTTTTTACAACATGGTGCTTCATATGTCTCATTTCTCTTTGTGTTTTGTCCACAGGTATCGCATAGACGCTTTGATGGACTTCTCGGCACAGGAGGATATGTTTTCTCTCCACCACGGTTCCATTTCCTACTAATACTGTTAGGTTATCTAACCAAGAAATCTATGTTCAGTGAGTTGGAGGCCTGTTATAAAGGTCTTCTCACTTTGCCCTCTTGCTCCAATTCCTTCCCCTTAGGTGGAGAGAATGTAGAGGCGTACTATGGTGGAGTTCTCCGGTTCATCACGTTGGATGGTTTGTCTATACAAGGGTCAGGTATCTAATTATTGTAAACAAAAGGGGAGATAATTTCCCTTTTTGCCAATGCTAGAATTGGAAGGAGTTATCTCTGTATATCTGATTGTTGTGTACTCGAAATGCCAATTCAACGGAGATGTTCCGTTTCCTTATACAATTCGTTCTTGCACTTGGTGCTTGTTGCGGATCGATTAATTTGGTCACGAGAGTGATGACGTCATAATCGGCCTTGGCCTTTTATTAACAATTAACGTTTTGTCCATGGCTGGTTCTTCTTGATTTCTGATCTTGATGATCCTGTCCTCTCTTTTTAGTTGGTTTTGAGTTCGCTAACCTTAACTATCTTGCTCATTGTCCTTGTCCTTTGCCCTGTTTCAGAGACCTGGTTGCCCGTCCTGCGGGAGGTTTCTTAAAAGCCGCTTCGTCCCGCACTTGTGCTTCAGCTGCAGTCCCTGTGGACCGTTGCTGAAGTGCGACGTATGTAAGCTGTGGGGGGGCGAATTAATGTCTGATTTTCTCGCATTGCAGGCAAGGGAGAAGGTAATGGAGGAAGAGAGGAAGAAGAAGGAGAAAGTTTGTAAGAAGGGTAAGAAGAAGGCCTCATCCGCGGTGGATATGGAGGCCTTCAGGTCCGAAATGTTACAAGAGATGCAGAGGACAATAAAGGATCTGGTCCCAGAGTTGCTTCGCGGCATGCTCCCTGGGCCAGCTCCTTTGTTGTCCTCGGCATCTGCTTACGAGCAGGTGATCCCCGCCTCTGAATCCGGTCTCTTTAGGTCCGGTCCGGTTGTGGATTCAGAGGTGGCCCCTTTGTTGGGGGCAGTCCAAGGCCCTGGCAGCAGGCATGGCGCCGCGCCGAGGGGCCGTGGACAACGGTTGTTGCTGGGACCCGCGGTCTGCTCATCAGACCCCGGGTATCCGCGCGCCGAAGGTGCCAAACCCTCCTATGGCACCTTTCCTGGCCAGTCCGGGTTAGCTTTCTTTGCTGACCCGGAGTCTAATCTTTCTGGCCAGGAAGAAGAGGATCTCCTGCTGGGGTCGCCTTCTGAGGACGTGGCCATGGAATACGACGTCTGTGCACCCCTCGCGGGGAATGCAGGCGACGTGTTCCATGGTTCTACTCACGCAGGAGTAGATTTCACGGTCCAGAGGGTGTCCCCGGGCGGTGCTGTTGACCACGGATACCGCATACCTCGGCTTGCCGATGGTATAGCTGGTGCTGGTCAGACCCGTGGTAGAGCGGTGTTTACCCCGCGCTCTGCCACGGCGCCTGCTCCTGGTCAAGCCGCGGAATTTAGCATGCCTGCTCTCTCGGGCCCGCATGCTTTTCCAGGCTTGCCAGGGGTATCAGCTTACCCGCCGTCGACATCAACTGCGAGTGCTCTGGAGGAAGACGAAGGCCCTCGTCTAGTAGAGCGCTCGCAGTTAGCCACGGAGGAGGATTGGTCGGACGCTTGCCAGTGGCTGGTAAGTGTTCGGCCAGATCTACCCGTGGAGCTGCCGGCTAGCCAGCGTGACCATAGGCCGTGGTTAGCTGGTAGGCCGGCGGCTACCGCTATGCCATCTCTGCCGCTTGCTGAGCATGTCGTGGACATGTTCGAAGCGGCAGAGGCGTCCATTAAGGTGAATGGACGTCTCGCGAAGGCCCCTCGCGAGGTGGCGAAGCGGTGCCGCATCGTGCCCCTGGATTACCAGCGGTACGGTGTGGTGCCGAAGCCAAGCGTTGATGATCGCGCGGCTTTGGGCGAAGATGCGCGGCCGGGCTCCCGTTCTGACACGGGAGTCTTGTGCTCGAACGCGTTGCGTTCGGCAAATGCCGCGCTGCGGGATGCGGAGGAGAGTGGGAGGGCGTCGATTGCCGCTCTGTCCCACGTCTCCCAGCTGCTACAAGGGGTGGTAGCGGCTTCCGCATCACGCCAACCAAGCCCGGTGACAGTCCAGAGAGCCATTCAGGATGGTATCAACCTGGCTTTGGACTGTTTGACGCGGGTGGTAACCAGAAGTGTCCGGGCGAGGCGCACGTTTGCGCTTGACAATCTGTGCCCGTCCCAGGACCTGTATAATAGGCTGCTGCGGACGCCTATGACAGGTCCTGGTCTCTTTGGAGGTGAGGGATGCAGGCACCTCCAGGAGACGGTCACTCTGGTTAATAACCAGAGGGCGCTGCGGGAACAATTTGAGGTGCTCCGGCGGGAGCGTGTTCGCGCGGCACCCCCTGCGTATCGTCCTCTGCAGGCTCGAGGTGGTGCTGGCCAGGTCAGAGGCCAGCCACCGTCGCAACGTAGGCCTAGGCCACGGGCGATTCGGCCAGCAGTGAGGGGGGCGCAGGCTCCCCAGCCGCACCCAGCCAGACAGCCGCCCGCGCACCGTGGTGCGCGCGGCGCTGGGCGGGGCGCGCGGGGATCTGGTCGCGGTAATCGGGCCTGATGGCCTGGTTACCGCGGTGGGAACCACGCCAGTGTTTCAGGCCGAGAGAACAGTGCCACTCTGGCCCTCCTTATGTCCACCTCTATCCCTAGGTGGACCGGTGGGCGGCCGTTTGGCCGCCCGCTTGCCAGAGTGGAAGCGGTTGACTCAGGACCGTTTAGTCTTGCGATGGCTTTCGGTCGGGTATCGTCCCGACTGGGTGACAGGCCCGCCATCGCGACTGTCTCTCGCGCCGATCTGGACTCCCATTCCACGGGATCCGGATCAGAGGTTGTGTATAGAGGAGGAAATAAATTCCCTCATACTAAAAGAAGCCATTCAGCCGGCACAGAGGTGCCCGGGCTTCTATTCAACCCTGTTCTTGGTAACAAAAAACACCGGGGGGTGGAGGCCGATTCTCAACCTCAAGCCGTTGAACAAGTTCATCGAGACACCCAGTTTCAAGATGGAGACTGTGCGCTCGGTGTTGGCGGGGTTAGAGCGAGGGATGTGGACAGCGTCGATAGATTTGAAGGATGCTTATTTCCACATTCCCATAGAGAGGAGTTTCCGTCGCTTCCTGAGATTTGCATTTCAGGGCCGGCGGTGGGAATTCAGGGTGTTACCCTTCGGAATTTCCACGGCTCCTCGGGTCTTCACCCGTGTGGTTCTCGCGATCACTGCATACCTCCGCAGGAGAAGCATAGCAGTCCACACGTACATAGACGACTGGCTGTTGAAAGCACACACCCGGGAATCGTTGTCAGCCAATCTGGAGATTGTTTTGAAAACTCTCTCGGACTTGGGCTGGCTGATCAATTTCCCGAAATCAGAGCTAACTCCATCCCAGAAGTTTGTTTACCTGGGCATGTTCTTCGATCTGGAGACGGGGTATGTGTACCCCACTCAGGAGAGGGTTCAAGTACTCATCTCGGTAATTCAGTCGGTGTGCGACAGTCGTCATGTCCTGGCACGGGTTTACTTGAGAATGCTGGGCTTGATGGTTTCTTTGGAACCAGTCATTCCACAGGCCGCCTTGCGCAGGCGTCCGATCCAGTTGTTTCTCATGACACAGTGGACCCAGAGTTCAGGTTCGCTGGACTCGAACGTGTCGGTGTTGGCGCCTCTGATTCACCACCTGCAATGGTGGTTGAATACAGAGAATCTCTTGCCGGGGGTTTTGCTAACCCCTCCCCACCCTCAGGTGACTGTGTATACAGATGCATCGATGGAGGGGTGGGGAGCTTGTCTGGAAGAGTCCACAGTATCAGGGCTTTGGGATCTGGATCAGTCCAAGGAACATATCAATCTACTAGAGCTAAGAGCAGTAGTCCTGGGCCTGGAACATTTCTTACAGAAAGTTCAGGGCAAGATTGTTCTAATTCGTTCAGACAACTCAACAGTAGTGACTTACATAAACCGCCAGGGCGGAACGAAGTCGCCCAGTCTCTGTATGATGACATGGAAACTGCTTTGTTGGTGCCTGGATCATGGGATCACCTTGAAAGCAGTTCATATTCCGGGGAGGTTAAATCTGCTAGCAGACTCATTGAGCCGAAGGATGAGTGTTTTACCCACGGAATGGCAACTAAATCAATGTGTGGCGGATCGTCTGTTCGACCATTGGGGGAAACCCAACATAGATTTGTTCGCGATGAAGAAGAATGCGAAGATGACGACGTACGTCTCTCCGATTCCAGACCCAAGCGCTTTCGCAACAGATGCGTTAGCTATCAGCTGGGAGGGAATGTATGCATACGCATTCCCCCCAGCAATCCTGATTCCAAAGGTGCTTCAGAAAATCAGGCAGCAGGAGTGCCAAGTGCTTCTGATCGCCCCGGATTGGCCAAGCCGATCGTGGTATACGGATCTGCTGGACCTTCTGGTCTGCAATCCGGTTCCGCTGCCTCTGATGGACAACCTTATCTTCCAGGGCAAGGCCCTTCACGACAATCCGTCAATGTTCCGATTGACTGCGTGGATGTTGTCAAGGAATCTAGAATTAAGGAGGGCTTTTCTGAGCAAGCGGCCATGTTTATGGCCAAAGCCAGGAGGGGGTCAACCTCCAGAGCATATAATTATAAAATCAACAGATTTGCAGAATGGTGCTCAAAAAGATGTATTGATCCAATGGAATCATCTATTCAGGTAGTGGCTGATTTCCTCTGTCACCTATATGATGCCTATAGCCTCAAGCCTAACTCTATTGCTGGTTATAAGTCAGCTTTAATGACTGTTATTCCTTGCTTGGCTAATAGGGGGAGTGATGAAGTAAGTACATTAAATGTATTAATTAAAGGCATGGGCAATCTAAGACCAAGGAATCCTCCACTGATTCCGTCTTGGAGTTTATCACTGGTGCTCCAGGTACTAGGTGATAAGCCTTTTGAACCACTTAGTTCCATTTCTATGAAAATGTTAACTCTTAAAACTGTATTTTTAATTGCTGCGGCCTCGGCAAGGCGTAGGAGTGAAATTCACGCCTTATCAGCCGAGGTTGACCGTTTTGTGGTTACAGGGGAAGGCCTTAAGCTTCTACCTAGGATTAATTTCTTGTCTAAAAATCAGTCATTGAAATATCCAGGTCAACCTATTTTTTTGCCATCTTTAACTAGATATGATCCTAATTCTAAAGTATGGTGCCCCGTACGGGCGCTGCTCCGGTACAAACAGCGTACTTCGGAGTGGCGTACCGACCAGTCAGCGTTATGGTTGTCATATATTGAACCCCATGGTAGGGCGTCTAAGGACACCATTTCTAGGTGGATTGTGGAATGTATTCAATTTTGTCACAAATCCGCCACCGGGCGACAGGTTGACGTGGCCAAGGCTCACAGTGTCCGCGGTGTCGTGACATCCACTGCCCTTTTTAATGGGGTCCCTGTGGATGATATTATGTCAGTGGCTCAGTGGCACTGTGAGTCAAGTTTTACAGACCATTACCTCCGTGACACCTCTAACCCTCTCGCCTTGTCGATTTTGAAACAATAACCGCTTTATGTTTGTGAAGAGTGCCTCCGCATTGCTTATATACTTCGCCATTCAGCGACGGTGACAACCACTTGTCGGGACTGTATCATCCTTCTCTACTGGATTCATGATGACAGCTTCCTAGTACAACAAGGTCAGTCTTGTTCATGTGTTGTTCATTGTTTTGTATTGTCACGTTACCCAGTGTTATTAATATGGTGATGGTTTATGTGGGTTGTGGTTCTTTAGAGAGAGTATACGAAAATGGAGCCTTTTCGTCTCTGTCCTATAGTACTTAGCACTAGTACGAAGAGAGCGTGTAGGACATTGAGGTCATTTAATCTTCCTCCCAAGGGAGGGGGGGGGAGCGCATATGACAAATCGGTCATCTCTCAGGCATCGGTTGTGTTATCCGATGGTTTATCAAATCCTGACTGTGTTTTCACACAGTTTCAGACGTCATAAGTGCCTTAAACGCTTGAAAGCGTATAGGGAAGAGCTGGTCTTTTGACCTCGCCTCCCTCCCGCCAGATTCACTTTCGAATTCTGGCAATATCAAAAGTATTAGGGAGGTAAGTATACTCTTGATGTGAAATAAACGAAATCTAGGATTTCTTTTTTCACGAGAGAGTTGATACTTACCTCCCTAGATACTGACCCGGCCTCTCCGCCCCACAGAGGCTCGGTCTTCAGGCTCTTGGTAGTTGCATGTGTTAGCCAATAAATGAGCCAGAGGAAGTAGTAGTCGGCGCATGCGCGGTGGTGGGGCGAGCATCCGCCGGACTACCTCTGACTCCCTGCCCAGTAGGGGCACCTAACTGTTTTTAATCTGAGTGTTTTATTGAGTGAAAGCCGATATTTAGCAATATCAAAAGTATTAGGGAGGTAAGTATCAACTCTCTCGTGAAAAAAGAAATCCTAGATTTCGTTTAATCTTAGTGTACCTAGTCTTGTTTTCTTGAGATCAGCAGCAATGACGTCCCCTCCAGGCTTTATATTAGCTAGCAAATGATAACAACCTTAAGCAGCAGGCTTCTCATAATGAACATTGATAATTAGTTAAGGACACATTTCTAGCTATTCCTAACCCATTTCTAGCTAAGCTCCTCCCACTTTTTTACACAGTTTGGAATTCATGTATATACGTTGAATACTAAATTCACTGAAGGTAACCTTGTTGAATACAGGTAAGCTGTATAATATTTCGAAACTAATTTAACTGGGGGCTCAGCAACAGCACCCAGTCAAATTAGTTTTAACAGAATATTTATTAAATTGTTAAGTCATCAAAGACACGTACAATTCGTACACTTGACAGAGACAGACGTTTAGATTTTTACGACAGAGCTATACTATGTCATTATGATTGTAACATCGCAGCTACCTAGTGACATAATTAACTATAACATCAGATACTTGGGTGACAGATTGGATCCCTCCATTGAGTAAGGAATGGTAGTAATTAAGTCATCAAATTGTATTTATTTACCGGTTTTCATTCCACATTTGTGTTGTTCATATTTTTTACATTCTACATTATGTTTAAATACCTGCTGAATCTTTTGAAAACAATTTTTCTTTTCAAATTTGGCGCCCATAACCATTTAATGGTCAAGCCAGCCCAAAACGGCTTCTATTCTGATCTTAAGAAATGACCAAAGAGAACATTAGTTTGGAAAATTTACCACTGGAATGACTGGCTCCATTATTAAGCCAGTCATTCCAGTGGTAAATTTTCTAAAATATTCTTAGCCTGCAAATAGACGTGGATTTCGCCAAAAAATTTAGATTTTTTTGACCAATCTTGACCATTAAAGGACTAAAATTGCAGAATGAAATGATTTAATCAGTGAGTGGACAGGAGTGGTCTAATTAATTTCTTGAATGTTGTTCCACCCCAAAATTTAATATAAATATTAGTTAAATTTAATGATGTGACCTTTGAAATTAAGAAAGTTTTTCATTAGTCAAATAAGATGTTATATGCTACCCTCTTCAGGAAGTGGAGTCAAAATATCATGATGACAGGGTAAGACAGGTTTTTCACGCTGTTCTATTTTGGTAGTTAAATCTCAGAAGTGTATTTCTCATGTCAGTGTCCATGTGCACGTGTGTGTGTGTGTGTGCATGCGTGCATTCTAGACTTGCGCGATTGTGTGATTAATTCGAAAATCGTGATTATTCTTTAGATCCTGAATTTATATGATTAAAAACGAAATAATCGAATAGTTTTGAAAATGTATCATTGGAATACCTGGCTCGATGCAGCATCGAGCCAGGAATTCCAGTGATACATTTTCAAAAATAGTCTTCTCTTGGCCCACAAATGGACATTTCTAAACACCATTGCAGCTTCCGTCATTGATATACCTTTGTTGTTATATCAGTATAATTTGTATCCGATCGCGATCACTCAAGGTAATAATCGTGCAAACCACGTGCATTCCTGTGTGGATGATGTGTTGTGGTGTGCTGTGCTTTGTTTGATGTGTGCCCTCTCTCCCTCACTAATAAACCAGTCTTTGTGCTTATTCTAACATCTTTCAACATCCCAAGAAGAGATATCTCTCAATTGCCTGGGTCAATTATGTCCAGTGAAAAGAATTGACCAATGAAATCTTTGATCAACTTCTGCGTAGAAGAGTTGATGGAAAGAACATGCCCCTTCTTTTAACTGTAAGCTAAAGATGAACTTACTTGGTGTTATTTCCACGCTGCCCTGCCAGGTGTTCTTTCCACCCCTTCTGACAATGCTTCAGGTCTGGAAATCAACCTGGATGAGCCACTATCCAGAAGCACTAGCGAGTGACATGTTAATTTTTGCCAACGTAAGTAATAGATGAATCCAGTTTTAGCCATGCCCCGCCCAGCTCTCAGCACTTGCTTAGCTCCACTCATGCTTTGTTCACATTCGATCGATCCATGCACTCCCTGAATATCAATATTCAGAAAACTATACAGGTAGAATTTTGAATATTTAAAAACTAATTTGACTGGGTCCTGTTATCGCCTATTCAACAGAATGTTTATTAAATAGAGACATACAGTTCGTACAATTTGACAGACTATTAAACATTTATGATGAACTAAATCGCATCATTCATGATGTAATTGATTTTGACATCAGCCTATATGTGACGTTGTTGATTATGATGTCATATGAAAGGATAGATAAACTGGAGTCCTCTATTATATTCAGGCCTTTACTTAGTAAGTCTAGAAATTATTGTCAGCCTTGATACTCAAGAATTCTAATCTGTATTATTAAGTTTCTTTCGTATGAGAATACATTCAATGTATTAATGGAAACAATGTTACTGTACGCTGTTGCTGACAAATGGAATTTAATCTGGTTAACACTCGAATTTGTTCAAGAAAATTTTAATTTTCTCATAGAAAATGTCAATTTACAGACCAAGAGAAAACTATTTTTGAAAATTAAACCACGGGAATGACTGGCTCGGTTATCGAGCCAGTCATTCCAGTGGTAAGTTTTCAAAAATAGTCTTGGTCTGCAAATTGTTATTTTTCCAGGCCGCTGCAGAAGCCATTTTTGCCTGATATGACTGTTAAGGGGTTAAGCCTGCCCAAACTGACCTCTGTAGTTGGCTACATGCTTTTGAAATTTTACAACAGAAATAATTGGCTCAACCGAGCCAGTCATTTCTGTTGTAAAATTTCAAAAATTATTCTCTTGGCATGTAAATAAAGATTCACTAAGCAAAGATTTTCTTTACAAATATTGTCCGTTAAATGGTTACTGAATATTGTATTAGCGTTAAAGTCCAGAGATTATTTTCACCCCACCCCCACCCCCACCCCCACACACCCCCACCCCGATACATTTATTGTTCTATTATCCATATATGCTATGTATCACTAAAAAAGACTGGTTCTCTCCAGTAATAACGTGGTGGAGACTGCTATAACATTGCAATCCTATGTATTTTATAACAAGATTTATATCAACTGTTACTATAATAAATTATCTAATCAAAGCATATTATTAACTACTGGTACTAATGAATGGAGTATGATGTTAATGGTTTAGGTGATTGTGCGAAATCCCTACTATTAGACAGAAGAATTTTGTTGGTTTGCTTGAGAATTCTGCATCATAGGGTTAATAATTGTTAACCATTTAACTCTTGAAATTCTACTGTCTCAATTTTTAAGACATGCATCCAGAAAAGTGGAACCCAGGCAAATTAATTGTAAAAAATTCAATAGCATATTCCTTACATCAGTCAGAATTTAGCATTTATGGTATTTGATGGTAAAATGGTTAACTCTGAGCAAATCAGGATAATATAATTTTCACATAGATGTGTCCATTTGCAGGCCAGGAGGAGAATATTTTAGAAAACTTACCGCTGGAATGACTGTCCGTTGCTGGACCCTGGTAGGTTTTCCAAAATATTCTTTTGGTTTGCAAATGACTACTTCTCAAGATCATTACAGAAGCCTTTTTTGTCTGGGTGGCATTTAACCCTTTAACTATTTAACACTCAGAAGACTATTTTTGAAAATTTATCATGAGAATAACTGGCACAGTTATCGAGCCAATCATTTCAGTGGTAAATTTTCAAAAATTATCTCTTGGCCTTCAAATGCACATTTCTCAAGACCACTGCAGAAGCCATTTTTGGCCGGATTGAGTGTTAAATGGTTAACGGCCAAACTGTTTAAAACTGCTCTCTGTAATGGTCTTGGGAGATATCAGTTTGCCTGCCAAGAGAATCCTATTTTTCTAAATTTACCACAGGAATGTCTGGCTCGATAAACGAGCCAGTCCTTCCAGTAATAAAATTTTAAAAATATGTTTCTCCTGGTCTGCAAATTGACATTCACTAAGCAGAAATTTAGATTTTCTTGATCAAACTTGGCCATTAAAATGTTAAGGAGTTTATCTTACTAGATAAAATGAGCTTCATTTAACCAATGTGAGAGTACTAGATAAAATGAGCTTCATTTAACCAATGTGAGAGTACTAGATAAAATGAGCTTCATTTAACCAATGTGAAAGAGCTTCATTTAACCAATGTGAGAGTACTAGATAAAATGAGCTTCATTTAACCAATGTGAGAGAGCTTCATTTAACCAGTGTGAGAGTACTAGATAAAATGAGCTTCATTTAACCAATGTGAGAGATAGATTTAGCCATGCTTAATGAGTGTTAGTGTTTATGGTTATCTGGTATCCTCCTACAATATATGTGTAACCAGGGGAGCTTTTAGGCGATCTCACTGACATGGTTCCTGCCTGGTGCCTTGTCTTATCTGGGCTTATCAGTCACAAACCAAGTTACATGAGCCAAAGATGGCAAAACATCGCCCATTTCTTTGTGTCATCCCCTTTCTAAAGTGATGTGGAGCAGGTGTTTGGATTATTAGCTCACCTGACCAGAATGGCCAAGGGAGCTTATTCCATGGCGACAGTCTGTCCGTCCATTTGTCAACCTTTTCTTTAAACGACTTCTCAAGAACCACTGGGACAATTTCAATTATATGTAGCAAAAAGCATCTTTATGGTATATAGATTTGACTTTCTTCAAAGGAAGCTGGTTGACCAATTTGGCCAGCCGTGATCTTGGATTTTGGCGGGTTTTTAAAAACATCTTTAAAAATCTTCTTCGAACTAGGGCTTCAAGGTATTGGAAACATGAATACAGGTTATGGTATCAATTTCCATACTGGTATACCTTTAATACCGGTATTATTACAATGGACAAAATACAGTGAGGCTCCAGTAGTACGATTCCATTGTCAACGTATTTCCCATAATACGAAGTAGGCCTGTATCAGCGCTCCTTAAACAGTCGACACAAATTTCCACAATAAAACCAATAAATTATACGAATCCCGATATTAAACGCTAAATATTAACTGTCTTCAGTTAAATCATATTGTAAAATGGCTGAAATTCAACAAAATCGTCCGTACAAATGATTTGAATTTGCCACGAAATTATAACTACTCCGTGTCGAGCTCACGCGATACCGGTAACCAGTGGCAATCTCGTCCCAAATAAACTCGCCATTGAAACTGCGAACAACCAAGACTGTTGATATTTGACTGACAAATGACTGTATTTGGCTACGAGTCAAAGACATTGGATATGCTGAATGTAAATTTATGTTTTACTTATTTTCCTGGCTACTTTTGTACTTATATTGATGTATGTGCCAGAATAATAAATAAACTGTCCACCAAAACGTGTGCCTCATACGACGAAATTGCAATGGGACGAAACCGGCAGGAATCGTACAAATCTCCGCGCAGTGGAACAACCAAGCCATTATAACACATACTAAATAAACTATAATATGCTGAGAATACATATGCCTATGCTCACTGAGCCTCGTTCTCGTTACAGTAGCGTGTATCGATCGATATCTAACGCTAAACGCCAACATAAGAAGTGAATATAGATCATGGGGACTGAGAAACCATTCTCATATTGTCGGTTCCTCTTTACTTGGGCCATTGACAGGTCACTACAAAGTTGTAAAATTGCTAACTAACCAGGCTGTAGTAATTGATATAAAATATCACGTAAAATATTCATTAGGATTTATGTTGAAAACATAAATCAGGTTTATGCGGACCAATAACCAATCCAATCAGAACTGCTATGGCAGTGATCAGGTCACACTGACTAATCAATATTCACGCGCACCTGGGCGAAGATCTACATTTGTGATAGATTCCATTCTCTTTGTCCTCCAGTTGTTGTGAAATCGCCTATTATTTCCACGTGTAAAAGATAACTCATCTAATGTTTATATAGATAGTTAAGTTATGCATTAAAAAAGTGTAGGGTTATAAGTTGTCGTTATCGAAGCAGACTAACGCAGATGATTACGGGAAGATTGTTAAATTAACTGTGCACAAATCATGGCTAACCCGGTAAATGTGGGTAGAGGTAGATCTGTACGGAGGACGGCACCATGGGATTCCGCTAACCCTAGCCATTGGACCGCTACCAAGCTTAAATCGGAACTTGAAATTATTGGAATCCACGTACCATAAAATATAACAAAATCAGTGATGAAAAACTTATATTTAGAGAACATTGGACGTCAGCGGGAACCTAACGTTCCTCAGTCACGTCGTCGCGCATTGCGTAGTAACTTGACATCGGCCAGTACCCCTAATTCAAATCAGTCGTCTGCCGAGACATTGGATGTCATTCATTCGGGAATAAATTATTAAATTCCCCAAAAAATTCAATAGAGGAGCTTGTCTCGCTCATCTTCCATCTAGCCATCTACTGTACTGTAGCACTATCTAACTACAGTACAGCCGGCGCTCTAGTTGATGAGTGCTCATCTTCTGCTTAGTGGCACCTTTACTGTTCTTGCAGACCAATACCATAAACATATCTTATAGAACACCATTGGCTATATTGCCTCCGATCTAACTACAATTATGGTCTGCTGCTAACCAAGGATGAGGTTCTGACAAATAAGAAATGTTATTTTTAGTACAGATTCTCAGTTTTTGTGGCATTCAAAAATCAAACTTACTCAAAGATCAATCTACCACAACTGAGCTGAGGGTGAGTGCTAATAAATAGTCAAGCTGAGTCTGCCCCTTATTCCCAAAGTAAATATGTTAATAAATTTATAAATATATCCAACTCTTGCGTTATTTGTCCAGCATAAATTTGGTATTATGATTTTCTAGAAAACAACGGCCCGAAATTATAAAATATTAGCGCAAGAAAAAATAGGTTTTAGATATTTTTAACCACCCCTGTCCTATGAGGTTAATTAAAATAAGTTTTATTCTATTTTTTGCGCGAACAGATACGGATAATTAAGAAAATTTTCAAGTGTGATCGTTAAATATCATTTTCCCATACGAAGAGCAGTAACTTATCGCGTTAGACAGATATATTATTGGAATGTAACTAATGGAAAGCAGATTATCTGCCTAACAGAAGGTCAACGGGTTTTATGTTATATTTCGATATTTCGGTATCAGCAAAATCATACCAGTATGACTACCAATATGGCTATGATACCGGTATTCGGTATAATATCGGTATATCGTGAAGCCCTACTTCGAACCCGCATGAGGGATTGATTAAAAACTTAAAATATCATCTAGGCCAAGCGCTGAACCAAGTTCATTCAAGGGAACTTGATTGGTCATATGGTTTAGCAGCCATCTTGGATGACCTAGTTTTCCCACAAATTACTTCTCTAGAACGGCTGAATTGACGTGACAAAATTTGGGAGATTAGGAACTAAGGGCCATTAACATTTTTTCAAGGGAACTTTATATGTCAAAAACATGGTCGCCATGGGCCAATCGATATGTAACGGGTTTGCCGGCCATATTGGGTTTTTATCTTACTTGATGGCTTTTGAAACCTACCTAAAAATCTATATAAAACCAATTTCTGCTGATTTCAAATTTCCACTTTTGAAATTGTCGCATAAATGGTTTGATGGCCATCTTTGTTGTTTTTCCTGCCAAAATCTCCCGTCTCTTTAACCCACTGGGCTAATTTTAGTGAAACTTGGCTAAACCTTCTTCACAGAAATTTGATTGGTAGATGTTTCCAGCGCTCACCTCATTTTCTTTGGTTGTGCCAGTGGCCAATAATTCCAGGTGAGCATTACAGACACCTTTGGCCTCTTGTTATACCCACATGTTTTGAAAAAATCGAGGGCCATGATATTGCACTCGCCTTCATCTGTCCGTCCCTTCATCCCTCTGTCTGCGTGTCTGTCCGTCTATCATCTCTGAAACCAGTTGCTGGATTTCAACCAAATTTGTTATGTAAATTACCCATATGATTGTGGATTGTAAGAGAACATTTTCATAAGGCTCCATCCCTATGTTGGGGGTGGGGTGGGGGTTGGGTGTGTGTGTGTGTGTGTGTGTGTGGTGTGGTGTGGTGTGGTGTGGTGTGGGTGTGGTGTGGTGTGGTGTGGTGTGGTGTGGTGTGGTGTGTGTGTGTGTGTGTGTGCAGAAAGTAAAAGTTGGCAGAATTCAACCAGAGTAGCTATGTTAGTTTCCCATGTGACTCCCTTGCACCTTCTACGTGCACCTACCCCAACCCCATTCCACTCGCAAACAAATTTGTATGAAGATATTTGTTAGAGTTATTTTCTTTAAAAGGCAAAGTAAGTATGTTGTTTAGTGACTCAGAGTGCAGAAAATGGCTTCTCAGAGTGTCTAATTTGCCCAGAGGACGCCCCCACCCCCACCCCCAAGAACCCTGATTCTATTGCAAACCCCTTAAGAAACATTTCTTGGTGCGCCCACTGGGCTGAGAAGATTTTTTGATTTGGGTTGGTGTGTGGGGAATGATTTTAAAAGTATATCAAATACTAACAAAATATGTGATTTCGATAGTTTTCAAACGGAGAAGAATGACGATCAGTGTATAGGATATAATGGTCATAATATTCTGAAAACGTGTGACTGGCTTAGGAAAGGGTTTTCTTTGGGGGTTACGATGCTAGAAAGGGTCGCTAGGAAGATTTTGGAGTGACTGATTAGAAAAATATATGATCAAATTTTTTTGAAACCTATATGAATTTTAAACACTTGTGTTTTCTAAAGTTAGCAAAGGGGGAAGACTGACGATCAGTATAATAACACTATGTAGATCATTCCTGGTAGGCCCTAACATTAAATACTGATTGTCATTCTATCCCATTAATATTCCTTGAAGTAATTTGAATAGATATTTCCTGTATTTATTTAATCATGTTAATATAGATATTTACATATTATATTGTGCTTAAATAAGTTTAAAGTCACTTTAAAAAACCTAGTGTAATCGTGGGAAAGATGACGATAATGCTAATGACATTTTTCATATGTAAATAAATGCTCACCGGAAATAGAAGCAGTCAAGAAGGATAACTCAGTCAAGGGAGATAACACTTATTGAACAGGACTACACTGACAGTTTTTTCAGCAGATATATTACGGGGAGGCGCATGCAGTGTCATGATTTCATTTTGGCAAAATCCATATATATTCGACAGTTTTAAGTACCTCCAAACTACTGTGTATTAAAATATATATTGCTGCAGTTCTGTCTTGACAGAACATCAAGTGGAAAGCTTTTAATCCGCTAATAAGTGATCTAATCCTAGTCATTATGATATTCTCAGATACATATGACTAATATGAATAACCTCCCTTCATTCCTCTCGTAATATTCAGCTCAGCTTGTGTCAGAATACAACTCCTCGCTGATTGGTTCTCACTTTAGGTGCCTAAATTCTGATTGGCTCTGGCTCTGCATCCTTACTATAATATCTTCATAATAAATTCTGCTCTTGAACAGTTCACATCAAGAGGAGAATATTTTGTTTGCAAATACAAACAACTTGTTTTATAAAGATAATCATTGCATGATTATATCACCAAAGTGATACAGAAATTTGATTGGTCAATTTTTCCATTGGACATCTTGGATTTTCAGAAAATTTTCCAGAAATCCTTTAAAATGCTTTTCCTCTTTAACCAATGGTATGATTTCTACGAAACTTGGGGGAAAACAATCCTATGGTGGCAGGCCACTGCATCATTTCTAATGAGAAATTTGATTGGTCTATTTTTCCGTGGCCATTTTGGATTTCAGAAAACCAGGGCTACACATGCTCCTATATTTCCTATAGTTTCTTCTCTTTTTTTTTTTAGCAATTCCCATGTTTCCTATATTAGAGTCCAAACCGCCAATATTTCCAATATTTTTATTGTTTTTGCTCACAAGTACCCATAGAAACCAAGTTATCAAACAAAAAACTAGAATTTGTGCTCGAGACAGATGCATGCTGGTCAGCAAAACAGATGAAAAGACAGATGGACTGAACAAAAACATAATCGGCTTCCTCTTAACTCCATAGCCGACGTGCCCAAGAAGTCTCATCAAATATTACAGAAACAATTACGACACTAAATTATGACAATTAATGGAAGCATTTTAGGTGGGAAAATTGGTTTATTTTCCTGTATTTTTTCAGAAATTTCTTTTATTTCTCCTATGCTTATCCACATTTCCTTCTACATTTACTTTTATAGTTTTGCTGAGGATGGCTTTTAGACCTGGAAAATGCCCTGGAAATAGCATAAGGGGTCTTTTGAGCCGACTTCAACCAAATTTGGCTTCAAAAACTTAATAGTGCAGAAATTTAATTGGTCAATTAATATTAACATTTAAACCTTAGAGGTATTTTCTTTAGAAGAATTGAAGAATCCATTTCAACCTATGCCCCGCCAATTTCTAGCTAAGCTCTACCCCTGATTTGTCTGTGTTGAGATCAATTGAACTGTGGATTCCAATATCAAGGTAACTATACAGGTAAGCCATTTAAGCTGTTTAATATTTTGCAACTAATTTGAGTGGATGCTGATGCTGCCTATGGCAGCAAGAGCGCCCAGTCAACTTATTTTCAGAAATATCGAACAGACTTTATTAAGTGGTAAATACATACAATTCGTACACCTGACAGACTATATTCAATGTTCATGTGGGAGTTTGATAGGTCATTTATTACACATTTTATTGTGATGTCAGCCTGCATGTGACAATTGATTATGACATCATACACTTGAGTGACAGATCAGATTTATCCATTGTTGCAATTTTGGAAAAGATATTTAGTAGCTAATTTTAATCTAGCTGGGCTATGGGTGTGTGTTTTCCATCTTCTAGACAAAAAAACTCATTGTCAACCATCTTGGTAAACCTTAAGAATCCAACTGACAAGTTGACAGTGAAGTGGTTAGATATATCATATTTTACCTGTGTTCTGTTTTGCCAGGCCCACCCTAACCCGAGCAACAACTGGTCAGAGAAGCTTCTAAGCACTTTGAAGATTCCAAATATTATGAAGCAGGACGTGCCACAGACACCTCTTGATTATTACACATGCCAATTCAGAACATCAAAAATGGACAAGTAAGAATTTGATTATATTAGGTGAGACCTATTATAGTTTGTTCCACAACATCAGCGGCAGGATATATAGAATTAGATCCTGTGTGTGTATGAGATGTGTGCATGTGTGTGTGTGTGTGTGTGTGTGTGCGTGCGTGCGTGCGTGCGTGCGAGCGTGCGTGCATGCATGGGTGTGGTCGTGTGTGCATGCCAGGGTTTGTGTTAGTGAATGTGTGTGTATGCATCCAACTTTACTTCCAGATCATAGCATTTCTTTAGAATCCCTGAATTTAACTCAAATTTGGTACACATGCTTCCTGACAGGAGCTCACATAGGCATGGATTTTAGCAGATTTTGTCCATATTCAGTATTTAGGACATTGGTTATTAGTGCTTATCTGAAAGCGTTTTCAATAGACATCTATGTCAGGAGGATGCGCTTTCCATAAGACTTCGCACATTTTTGCTCAATATGAGAATTTGAAAATATAGTTTCTAGATATTTTAACTTAGTCAATCTTTGTTTGATTTCGCTTCTAGAAAATATGATATTGCAATGACAGGAACATCATATATTGTCATCAAAAGAGCCATTTAACTAGAATCGGGTTCAAGCAAAAATGTCAAGCAAACTGACAGATGAATGTCAAATAACTTTATTTGTGAATTTTTTCCAGGTTTATTGGAATAGAAAACAAAGATAAATTCTTTGGTAATCGAATGCGAAGCGGCATAGTATATGAAATCCTTGCAAAAACTGTTTATGGGAGACGCAGATACGCTGAGATAGGCATCGACAGGTTAACAGAGGAGGGCGTGTATACGACAAGTTATCCCCTACATGATGTAAGTAGGTACTATCATGCCAGCCCAAAAAGCATCTGTAGTGATCATGAGAAATCGTCATTCACAGATCAAGAGATTTTTAGCTCGCTTGGGCTGAAGGCATGGCAACTGTCTGTTACCCATACATAATCCATTCATTGTCCATCAACCTTTGATTTAACCCTTTTATGTTGAAGACAGCTAAAACCGGCCTCTGCAGTGGTCTTGAGGAATGTCCATTTGCAAGCCAAGAGAAGAATACTTTTTAAAATTTTACAACTGAAATGATGGCTTGATAACCGAGTCAGTCATTTCAGTAGTAAATTTTCAAAACCAGTCTTCTCTTGGCTTGCAAATGCACATTGAAAAAGCACATATTTAGTTTTTTGGATCAAATTTAGGTATTAAAGGATTAAAATGTATCCAGCATTTAACTGTTTGGTATATTTTAACCAAAATTGGATGGGAGGATATTTTAATGGTGGTAGACTTCATATACATAAATTTGATTGGTCAACTATTCTGGCAACCATCTTGGATTAAATAAAAAATTATGTCCATCAAGTTTGGCTTTAAAATGAATCTCTTCATTAACCACTTGGACGATTTAAACCAAATTTGAATAGATGTACACTAGGGTGATATGCTTCAGAACATGACAAATTTTCCAACTACCATCTGTGATTTTCATGTTCCTTCAACTTTTGATTAAACTGTATCTATCTCCTTATTGACCATTGACAGATTTTAGCCAAATATAGTTTGAAGCATTCTAATGTTGTAGGCTTCGGAACATCTATCCAGAAATTTGATTGGTCAGTTTTATCTCAAAGATTGTGATCTGTCTGTAAATTTTTTCTTTAAAAATGTGATGGCCTCACGACTGCCTAAGCCCATGTTCATTGTATAGAAATTTGATTGGTTAATGTTTTCTGGTGGCCATCTTGGATTTTCAAAACATTGTCTTCCATCCATCAACCTTTGCTATCTATTCATTATCCACTTGGTAGATTTTCAATAATTTTGGCGGAATACACTACTGTATGGCAAACTTCGGAATTTCTATACATCAATTTTATTGAGCAATTTTTTCGGCATCTGGTTTGCATTAGAAACAAGAGCAATCCGAGAATGCAGACCTTTCCATATCGCTTTTGGTACATTGTAAAAAGGGTTTGGATTTTCCGGATTTCTTTAGATCATGTCCCAAGTTGCGGAATCTGTGTTTCACTTCAAGAGTATACTTACCTCCGTAATACTCTTTGATATTGCTAAATATCGGCTTTCACTCAATAAAACACTCAGATTAAAAAAGTAAGGTGCCCCTACTGGGCAGGTAGTCAGAATCAGTCAGGCGGATGCCAGCCCCACCACCGCGCATGCGCCGACTAGTACTTCCTCTTTGCTAATTTATTGGCTGAGGGTTTCATGCAATTTTTTGCTCCAAAGTTTTTTAACTTGTTTTCTGAAAAGTTGTGTTGAAATCTAAGAAGAAATACCTTGTGAATGATGTCTGAGCTTCAGAAAGGTGCTTTGTCTCCAGAGGAGGGCCCAGGACCTATTCATCAGGTGACTTCAATTATATTTTAGCGAGTTTGTCCCATTGTAATGTGTTTCAGGGACTCGCGTTTATTGTGATAAACGCCTAAAATAACTGGTTTATTTCTAAATGGCGCTATGAAATACTAATCTCTCTTTGTGTTTATGTCCACAGGTATCTATCTATGATTGAACAGGACAGCACATCGTCAGAGGGTTGTTTTTCTCCACCAAGGTTCTATTTCCTACTAACATTGTTAGGTTATCTAACCAAAAATCTATGCCCAGTGAGTTGGAGGCCTCGGAAGAAGGTCTTCTCACTTTTCCCTCTTGGTCCACTTCCTTCCCTTTAAAGGTGGAGAGAGTTAAGAGGTCATAATCTTGGTGGAGTTTCCAGTGCATCAGAGAGGATGGTTTGTCTATGCTAATGACTCAGGTATTCTAGTTATGATATGAGGCACTTCAATTATATTTGAAAATATTTATGAAATCTGCTGCCATTTTATCATTGTTTATCTGATGTTTGTATAGTCTATGTTCTATCCTTTCTAGTTAGGATGTTCTGGATATGAATACAATTCGTCCTTACACCTGGATGTTTGTTTCGGATCGATTTAACTTCTTATTTTTGAAGTTATGACGTCATAATCGGCCTTGCACTTTATTAATATTTAAAGTTTTGCCCAACGCTGGTTTATTATCTTTGTAGACCAGCTTTTCTCTCCTTTTTATTTTGGTTTTGAGTTACTAATTCTATTAACTAAAATACTCATTGTCTTCGTCCTCTGGTCTGTTTCAGAGACCTGGTTGTCCTTCGTGTGGTTGTTTCTTGAAAGACCGTTTCGCCCCTCATCTGTGTTTCCAGTGCAGTCCCTGTGGACCACTGCTTAAATGCAATATATGTAAACAGTGGGGAGGGGGGGGGGGGTGGAGCTAATGACCGATTTTTTGTCATTACAGGCTAAGGAGAAGGTGGCTGAGGAGGAGAGAAGAGCGAAGAGAGAGGTATCTAGTAAGAAGGGTAAGAGGAAGGCCTCGTCCTCTGTGGATATGGAGGCCTTCCGTGCTGAGATGTTAGGAGAGATGAAGAGGACAATTAAGGATTTGGTTCCAGAGTTGCTCCGTGGCATGCTTCCTGGACCAAATCTTTTGTTGTCCTCTTCATCTGCTTCGGAGCAGATAATCCCGCCTCTGAATCTGGTTTCTCTAGGGTCCTACCAGTTTTTGAAGATTCAGAGGTGGCCCCATTAGAGGGGGCGGTCCAGGACATTGGCAGCAGGCTTGCCGCGCCGGTGATCTATGGACGGTTGTCGCTGGAGACTGGTGCCTGCTTATCAGGCCAGGATTTTCCACACACCGCAGGTACCAGTACCTCCTATGGTACCTTTCCTGGCCAGTCCGGGTTAGCATTCTTCGCTGACCCGGAGTCTAATCTTTCTGGCCAGGATGAAGAGGATTATCTGCTGGGTTCTCCTTCTGATGCCGTGGCCATGGACATTGATGTCTGTGCACCCCTCGCGGGGAATACAGGCGACATTATCCATGGTTCTACTCACGCAGTAGTAGGGTTCACGGCGCAGAAGGTGGCCCGGGTTGGATCTGACGGCCAGGTCTACCGCATACCTCGGCTTGCCGAGAGTGTAGCAGGTGCTGGCCAGGGCCATGGTTTGGCGATAAGCGGCCCACGCAATACCACGGCACCTACTCCTGGTTAAGCCAGTCAGTTTAGCATGCCTGCTATTTCAGGCCCGTATGCTTTCTCTGGCTTGCCAGGAGTGTCAGGTTATCCATCCTCAAGCACGCCTGCGAACGCTCAGGAGGAAGACGAAGGCCCTCGTCTTGTAGAGCTCTCGCAGGTAGCCACAGAGGAGGACTGGTCGGACGCTTGTCAGTGGCTTATAAGCATCAGGCCATACCTGCCTGTGGAACAGTCGGCCAGCCAGCGGGATCACCGCCCGTGGTTGGCAGGTAGATCGGCTGTTAGCGCAATGCCATCTCTGCCGCTGGCGGAACATATTGTAGATATGTTCACAGCAGCAGAGACATCCATCAAGGCACATGGACGTCTCGCGAAGGCCCCTCGCGAGGTGGCGAGGTGTTGCCGCATCGTATCTGATGAGTATCAGCAATACGGTGTGGTGCCTAAGCCGAGCATGGATGACCATGCAGCATTAGGCGAGAACACACGGCCAGGCTCCCGGTCTACACGGGAGCGCTGTGCTCGAACGCTTTGCGTTCAGCTAATACCGCATTGCGTGATGCGGAGGAGAGTGGGAGAGTGTCTATTGTGGCGCTTTCTCATGTCTCCCAGCTGTTACAGGGAGTAGTGACGACATCCGCATCGTGCCAGCCTAGCCCGGTAATGGTCCAGAGAGCCATCCAGGATGGAATCAATCTGGCTCTGGATTGTTTAACCCAGGCTGTGACCAGGAGTGTCCGTGCGAGGCGCATGTTTGCTCTTGATAACTTGTGCCCATCTCAGGACCTGTATAATAGGCTGCTGCATATGCCTATGGCAGGTCCTGGTCTCTTTGGAGGTGATTGATGTAGGCACCTCCAGGAGATGGTCACTCTGGTCAATAACCAGAGGGCTTTGCGCGACCAGTTTGAGGTGCTCCGCAGAGCGTGTTCGCGCAGCACCCCCTGTGTATCATCCCCTGCAGGTTCGAGGTGACAGAGGCCAGGTCAGAGGCCAGCCACCATCGCAGCATTGGCCTCGGCCATGCGCGATTCTGCCAGCAGTGAGAGGCTCCTCCGGCGCAGCCGCCCATGCACCGAGGTGCGCGTGGTGCTGGTCATGGCGCGTGAGGATCTGGTCGTGGTAATCGTGCCTGATGGGTCGGGTATCATGGTGAGAACCACTCCGGTGCTTCTGGCCAAGGAGACAGTGCCACTCTTGCACTCCTTACGTCCACCTCTCTCCCTAGGTGGTCCAGTGGGGGGCCGATTGGCCCACCACAAGCAAGAGTGGGAATGGTTGACTCAGGACCATTTAGTTTTGCGATGGCTTTCAGTCGGGTATCATCCCGATTGGATAACAGGCCCTCCATCGTGACTGTCTCTGGTGCCAATCTGGACTCAAATTCCAAGGGATCCAGATCAGCGGTTGTGTATAGAGGAAGAGATAAATTCTGTCATACAAAAATGAGCAATTCAACCAGCGCAAAAATGTCCGGGCTTCTATTCAACCGTGTTCGTAGTATCAAAAAGCACTGGAGGATGGAGACCAATTCTCAACCTCAAGCCATTGAACAAGTTCATAGACACACCCAGTTTCAAAATGGAGACAGTGAAATCGGTGTTGGCAGGGTTGGAGAAGGGGATGTGCACAGCTTCAATAGATTTGAAGGATGCTTATTTCCACATTCCTATAGCGAGGAGTTTCCATCGCTTCCTGAGATTCACATTCCAGGGCAGACAGTGGGAATTCAGGGTATTACCATTCGGAATTTCTACGGCTCCTCGGGTCTTCACCAGGGTGGTTCTTGTGATAACAGCATACCTCTGCAGGAGAAGCATAGCAGTCCACACATACATAGACAACTGGCTGTTAAAAGCACACAACCCGGAAAGTTTATCAGCAAATCTGGAGATAGTTTTGAAAACTCTCACAGACTTAGGCTGGATAATGAATTTTCAAAAATCAGTGCTGACTCCACCCCAGAGGTTTGTCCACCTGGGAATGTGCTTCGATCTGGAGATAGGATATGTTTATCCTACTCAGGAGAGAGTTCAGATACTCATCTCAGTAATACAGTCAGTGTGCAACAGTCATCATGTCCTGGCACGAGTTTACCTGAGAATGCTTGGATTGATGGTTTCTCTGGAACCAGTCATTCCTCAGGCGGCCTTACGCAGGCGGCCGATCCAGTTATTTCTCATGACGCAAAGGACTCAGAGTACAGGTTCTCTGGACTCAAATGTGTCAGTGCTGGAGCCTCTAATTCAACACCTTCAATGGTGGTTGAAGACGGAGAATCTCCTGGCGGGGGTGATGCTAACCCCTCCTCACCCTCAGTTAACGATGTATACAGATGCATCGATGGAGGGGTGGGGAGCTTGCCTGGAAGAATCCACAATATCAGGGCTTTGGAATCTGGAACAATCAATAGAACATATAAATCTACTGGAATTACGAGCATTAGTCCTGGGAACGCTTCTTACAGAAAGTTCAGGGCAAGAGTGTGACTAATTCGATCAGACAACTCAAAAGTAGTGACTTACATAAACCGCCAGGGCGGAACGAAGTCGCCCAGTCTGTATGATGACATGGAAACTGCTTTGCTGGTGCCTGAATCACAGGATTACCGTGAAAGCAGTTCATATTCCGGGAAGGTTAAATCTGTTAGCAGACTCATTGAGCTGAAGGATGAGTGTTTTACCTACGGAATGGCAACTGAATCAATGTGTGGCGGATCGTCTGTTCAATCACTGGGGGAAACCCAACATAGATTTATTCGCAACGAAGAAGAATGCGAAGATGACGACGTACGTCTCTCCGATTCCAGATCCGGGCGCTATCGCAACAGATGCGCTAGCTATCAGCTGGGTGGGAATGTATGCATACGCATTCCCTCCAGCAATCGTGATTCCAAAAATTCTTGAGAAAGTCAGACAGGAGGAGTGCCAAGTGCTTCTGATCGCCCCGAATTGGCCAAGCCGATCATGGTATACGGATCTGCTGGACCTTCTGGTCTGCAATCCGGTTCCTCTGCCTCTGATGGACAATATTATCTTCCAGGGCAAGGCCCTTCACAGCAATCCGTCAGTGTTCAGATTGACTGCGTGGATGTTGTCAAGGAATCTAGAATTAAGGAGGGCTTTTCTGAGCAAGCAGCCATGTTTATGTCAAAAGCCAGGAGGGGGTCAACCTCCAGAGCATATAATTATAAAATCAACAGATTTGCAGAATGTTGCTCAAAAAGATGTATTGGTCCAATGGATTCATCTATTCAGGTAGTAGCTGATTTCCTCTGTCACCTGTATGATGCCTATAGCATCAAGCCTAACTATTGCTGGTTATAAATCAGCTTTAATGTCAGTTATCCCTTGCTTGGCTAATAGGGGAAGTGATGAAGTAAGTACATTAAATACTTTAATTAAAGGTATGGGCAATCTAAGACCAAGGAATCCCCCAGTGATTCCGTCTTGGAGTTTATCGCTAGTGCTTCAGGTACTAGGTGATAAGACTTTTGAACCACTTAGTTCCATTTCTATGAAAATGTTGACACTTAAAACTGTATTTTTAATTGCTGCGGCCTCGGCTAGGCGTAGAAGTGAAATTCATGCCTTATCAGCTGAGGCAGACTGTTTTGTGGTTACAGGGGAAGGCCTTAAGCTTCTACCTAGGATTAATTTCATGGCTAAGAATCAGTCTTTGAAATATCCAGGTCAACCCATTTTTTTGCCAGCTTTGACAAGATATGATCCTAATTCAAAAGCATGGTGTCCAGTCCGAGCATTAAACCGGTACAAACAACGTACTCAGGAATGGCGGACGAACCCGTCAGCGTTATGGTTGTCATATATTGAACCTCATGGCAGGACGTCTAAGGACACCTATTCCAGGTGGATTGTTGAGTGTATTCAATTTTGTCATAAATCCACCACAGGTAAACAAGTTGACATGGCCAAGGCTCACAGTGTCCGGGGCGTAGTGGCCTCCAGTGCCCTATTTAATGGGGTCCCTGTGGATGACATTATGTCGGTAGCTCAGTGGCACTGTGAGTCAAGTTTTACAGACCATTACCTCCGTGACACCTCAAATCCTCTCGCCTTATCGATTTTGTAAAAATAATTTAGGTGTACATATTTGATGAGGTTTCCTCATTTTTTATATATTTCGCATTTAATCAATGGAAACAACCACTTATTTGAACTGCATCAGTCTTCACCAATGGGGAGATGATGACAGCCGCCATTCTTCACAAGGTCAGTCTTGTTTTTGTGGTGTTCATTGTTAATTGTGCTGTCACGTGACCCTTCGTGTTATTAATATGGTGATGGTACATGTTTTATGTGTGCTTCATTATTGAGAGTATACGAAAATGAAGCCTTTTCGTTTATTGTCCTATAGTACATGGCATGTGTATGTAGAGAGCGTATGGGCCATTGAAGTCATTCAGTCTTCCTCCCAAGAAGAGTGGGGGGGGGGGGGGGAGCGCATATGACATATGATCATCTCTCAACCATCGGTTGTGTTAGCCGATGTTCAAAACTTTTCCTGATTGTGTTTCCACACAATTTCAGAAGTTTCAGTGCGTTTAACGCAGAAAAAGCGCATAGGGAAGAGCTGGTCTTTTGACCTCACCTCCCTCCCACCGAATTCCCTGATGAATTCTGGCAGTATCAAAGAGTATTAGGGAGGTAAGTATACTCTTGAAGTGAGATAAATGAAATCATGGATTTCTTTTTTCATGAGAGAGTTGATACTTACCTCCCTAATATGGACCCCCCCCCCCCCCCCCACTGAGGCTTGGTCTTCAGGCTCTTGTAATGTTGCATAGTGTCAGACAATAAATTAGTCAGAGGATGTAGTAGTCGGTGCATGCGCGGTGGTGGGGCTGGCATCCGCCTGACTGACTTGTGACTACCTGCCCAGTAGGGGCACCGTACTTTTTTAATCTGGGTGTTTTATTGAGTGAAAGCCGATATTTAGCAATATCAGAGAGTATTAGGGAGGTAAGTATCAACTCTCTCATGAAAAAAGAAATCAGTGATTTCGTGTATGAGGACACACACTTTCATGTTTTAAAATTTGAGACAAATCAGACCAGTAGTTTCCGAGATATCCACAGATCATGAATTTGATCCGATTAGGTTTCTGTTATACAGATCATGGCCAAACTCTGGAAATCCTCTTACATGACAAATTCATGCGTTGTGTCCATATTTCAGACAAATTGAATCTGTGGTTTTTGCCTCGCCTGTGTATCAGAAAGGGAGACATAGGGATTACTCATTCCAGCGGCAGCAGTGGTGGCGGCGGAGGCACACTAGATAATCCTTTGGTTACGGTTTTCAAATTAACTTATTTATCAACAATGGTTCATATTATTTCACTATACAATACAGGGATGTGATATAGGCTTGCGCGATTTTTGCTTTGAAACATCGCGATCGATTTTTTTTTTTAAATCACGATTTTCGATTAAATGGGGGGGTAGGTCCAAATTCCCAAAAGTATAAACCGAGGTAATGTGACTTGTTTCTAGAAAAAGTTGAAAAAATGATATAAAAATAGCACAAAATTAGTACACATTTTCATGTGACGTATTCGTCTATGCTTAATGTATACCTTATATCCATCATCGCGGGAGTGAAATTATTGATTGGGGCCGCCTAAATATTGCGTATAGTTTAATAAACATTATTTATTTCATCAAAATTTGAGATAAAATGTCGCTGAAAAAAAAAAAAATTACATGATGTATCAGCTTCCGCTTATAGCCTCCCTTTGTAGGACGAGTTTAGGTCATTACCGGAGTAACGCGAAGACGCTAATATTAGTACCCGGGGAGATACTGCGCAATCCACATACATGGGACGGTAGCTTTGAGTAGGTATGAGTGTAACAGCGTAAACTCATCCTATAGTGCAGTTTATAGTTGCTTTCAGAATGTACTATTTACATTTAAGAGTAATCAACAGAACGCACAGTTCAAAATCAACAACCTGGAATGCTATTGCTTTATTTTCTTTAATTTGACATGACAACCGAATCAAAAAGGAAGAATTATTACACCGCCTGAAATCGCTAACTCTAGAATTAAAAACACATATGTTCACTGATTGCCTAACACTCTGCAACTAAGTATATACTTGACATTTCATAACAGACTCAGGGTCTGCAGCGAAAGAAAGAAAATTATATGGCGATTCGACGGAGTAACTAGTTAGTTTTCTCAACGACAAAGGTGTTACCTTGTTATTGTTAGCTTGTTTATTGTAGCGCTTTGTGTTGTGATTAGTAATTATTCTATGCGTGCATGGCACGGCGGGATATAAACACAATGAACACAGGCGTGAATCGATTATAATTGTACTCATGTACTGATAAAATGCGACGGAAATGTACACACTTCAGATTTTTAAAAAACACGAAATTTTGGACGAGATTCTGATTTTTCCTCAATTACATCATAAAAATCGCGATTTTAAAAATAAATCAAACTTCACGATTAAATCAAAAAATCGTGCAAGCCTAATGCGATATGCATCATTACTGATATGATTTTGTGGAATTTTGACTACTTTTTTAACAATTTTGGATTTGAAAACTTTTCATGTTTTTTTTTGGTTATGGTTTGTAAATCGCCTAATTGTTCAACAATGATTCATCAGATTTCAAGGAAACTTTACAGATGTGTTCTATGCCTTGCAGGTAATGCCAGGTATGCAATCAACATCATCACAAGTTTGAAGTTTGGAACTTTTCCTATTTTTGTCATGAGTTTGGACTTGGAATATTTTAATGTTTTCTTGGTTAGTTTTAAAATCGCCTTTTTGTTCAACACCAGTTCATCAGATTTCAATGAAACTTTACAGAAATGTTTTACGCAATACAGCGATGCGATTAGCATCATTACTGATATGATTTGGTGGAATTCTTACTACTTTTTTCACGGTTTTGGACTTTAAATATTTTTCATGTTTTTTGCTTGAGGTTTTTAAATCGCTTTATTATTCAACAATGGTTCATCAGATTTCAATGACACTTTATAGATATATTGTTTACTGTGGAAGAATGCAATCAGAAACATCAGTAATCCAAATTTTTGAAATTTTTATTTTCTTTCACATTTTTCGACTTAGATTTTTCGTGTTTTGCCTTGGTTAGGGATTTAATTTGCATTGCATGTATGATTATTGTATTCTGGGGCTGTAGTAGTAGAAACATCCTACAGCTTCAATCCTTCTTGGCTATTGTCCACTGTGTCTTGCCCTCAGCCGAATTCCTTAACTTCATCAGGTCCATTCTTGACTTGAGTGTGTTGAGTCTTGCTTTCTTGAGATGACCTCGTAGCATGCTTAGCAGATTTATGCAATGACGTCCTCTCCTGGCTTTGTATTTGTTGGATGCGACTAGGGCAAAGTTAAATGCTCTCTGTGCTGGTGTGTCTTCTGGCATCCTTAGCACATGGCCAAACATGGACCATCTTTGCTGGGTGACTTTTACAGGCAGCGGCGACGTATTACACATCTTGTATAGTGCATCGTTGTAAATTATACTGTCTGGCCATCGGTGTCCAGTGATGGTGCATAGGCATTTGCGGTGGCAGGCATCGAGTTTGTCTAGAGCTGCCTTTGGAGCTGCCCAGCTGTTACAGTTATACAGCATCAAGGATACGCAGGTTGCATTGTATAAACGTAGCCTCTTTATCAAGTGCATCTTTGATCTACGAATCCATAGCTTCCAGAAGGACTGGAAAGCTATGTTCCCAATGACGCAGCGTGCAGCAATGTCTGCAGTACTGCAAAGCAGTTAGCCCAGGACTACTTTTCCTTCATGGTTCGCTGCCACGAAGTGGATCGTTATTTTCTTTAGTTTCATGCTTTGTAGATAGGTATATATGTGGGTGAACTCTGTTTTGGATTCATTCATAAAGAGATTCTCAATTTTTAGTTTGCTTGCAGCTATTGGGAGAAGTTCCTCAAGGGGGTTCTTTTCCTCGTCTATTAAGTCCACATCATGGGCATATTCCATCTCTATCAGCATACCCAGTATTGACATTTGGGGGGGGGTAGAGGGGGGGTGGGGGGTTTGTTCTTGTGGAATTTTCCCGCACAGATTTCAATGCAGCAGCCAGGTAACAGGTGAAAAGCACAGGGGATAGACCATCTCCCTGTGGGGAGCCGATTTATGTCTCAACCTTTACGGACCTCACTGACGTGGATTCAATTTGGTGTCTGCAAGCAGTAGTTTTACTAGTCATAGCTCATCTTCATTGTAACTGGCCTGGCGTGGTACATCTAGGATCTTTGAGCATTTAATTGTGTTGAAGGCCCTTGACATGTCAATGCCAATTTTGTGGAAATCTCAGTGTTTGGACATGACTACCGATACAAGCATGCATTGAGCCCATACAATGTCTCCACAGCTGTGTCTGCATTTGAAGTCATCGATCTTGTCTCAGATGTGGCATAGAGTAACTTTGGATAGGATTTGTCGTATGCTGTTGATGAGCACAATGGGCCGCAGATTGGCTGGGGTCCAGGTGGTTTTTGGGCCTTGGTAGTGTGATAAGGGTGCCTTGGCCTACAGCATTGATGGGGAGGTGGTGCATAAAAGCAGAATTGATTAGGTGCGTGATCAGTGTTGAGATAGTGTCATTTGCATATTTGAATATTTCATTGCTCATGCCATTGGGTCCAGATGCACATCCATTGAAAGGGTTAACCCTTTCAGGACGCAGCTGGCCAAGACCGGCCTCTGCAGGGGTCTTGAGAAATGTCCATTTTCAGGCCACGGGAAAACTGTTTTTGAAAATTTACCACTGGAATGACTGGCTCAATAACAGAGCCAGTCATTCCAGTGGTAAATTTTCAAAAATAGTCTTCTCTTGGCCTTCAAATGGGCATTCAATAAGTAAATATTTTAATTTTTTGAACAAATTTAGTCATTAAAGGGTTAATAAATGGAGTTGAAATTTTTTTTTTACGGGTAATTGCAACTCATTATTACAATAATTATATACGTATGAATTACTATTCAACTTCTTCTTTCATTTTCATAGGGTCCATCTGAATACCCTTCTGGAAAAATGGTTTCACCAGAGTTGCTTAACATGCGTCAGATCCTGCGCAAGCATTGGGCAAGATGGGGAGTGTGGTATAAGTATCAGCCTCTCGATCACATTCGCGATTACTTCGGTGAACAGATCGGCATATACTTCGCCTGGTTAGGTGGGGTATAATAATTTAAGATAGATCAATAATACTGTCTTATGATGATGATGATGATGATGATGATGATGATGAGGAGGAAGAAGAGGTGGTAAAGACGATGATGATGAGGACGAGGATGGGATGAGGAGGACGGCGAGGATGAGGAAAAACATGATGATGATGTGAGGAGGAGGAGGAGGTGGCAAAGATGATGATGATGTGGAGGACGAGGATGAGGAGGATGGGATGAGGAGGATGGCGAGGATGAGAAGAAGCATGATGATGATGTGGAGTAGGAGGAGGAGGAGGTGGCAAAGATGATGATGATGATGAGGAGGACTAGGATCAAGTATGTGACATGTAGGCTGATGTCATAATCAATTACGTCATGAATGACTCGATTTAGTCCATCTTAAATGCTTAACCCTTTAATACTCATATCAGCCAAAACGGCTACTGCTGTGGTCTTGAGAAATGTCCATTTGTAGACCAATAGAAGAGTATTTTTGAAAATTCACCACTGGAATGACTGGCTCAATAACCAAAAATACTCTTCTCTTGGTCTGCAAATGGACATTTTCTATGAGAAATTGAAATTTTCTTGAACAAATTCAAGGGTTAAAGGGTTAATAGTCCATCAGACTACGAATTATGTCCTTAGCAGACAAATTAGTTCCAAAATATTCAACTGCTTAACTGTATAGTTTTCTGGAAATTGAGATTTAGGAAGTGCAAGGATCGATCCCAACACAGGCAAAGTGTGTGTGGAGCTTAGCTAGAGATGGGCGGGGCATAGCTAAGACTGGAATCCTCCATTAACCTGGTCAAGCCACTGACCAGCATGTTTAGTTATTAATAACTTAACCATTTAATGGCCGAACTGGCCAAAACACCCTCTTCTGTGATCTTGAAGACTGTTCATTTGCTGGCTAGGAGGAGAATATTTTTCCAAATTTACCACTGATCTGCCTGACTCGATAACTGAGCCAGTCATTCCAGTGATGATTTAAAAAAACTAACTTCTTAGTCTGCAAATGAATGTTCAAAAAGGAAATATTTTTATATCTTTAGCAAATCCTGTCCATGAAATAGTTAGAGATTTTAGCTTCAACCGATTATAATTATAAGCTATGGAATATACGTAGAAAATGATTTTAGTCTGTAATACTGACTTAACCCTACTTTTATATGTGTCCGCTTCCCAATTAATCGGATATCGCGGTCTGAAAACTCGGCCGAACATTGGCCGAAACACTGAAATAAAACTTGAGCGAAGTTTTAATTCGAAATGGTACCGAAGCGTTGAGAATGTCAGTGGATGAGGTGCGCATGCATGCTCGCAATTATTTCCTCATTTCAGCTGCCATTATGAAGCCTTTAGCCCTTATAATAACAGATTCGGCAGTCACTTGTAACTCATGTTTTACAGAATGGAGAATTCCAGTTTCTCAGTCAATCATATCACGTCATAATCAACTATGTGACCTGTAGGATGATGTCGTAATTAATTACCTCATTAATGACATAGCTAGGTTCATCACCAATACTTAATTGATGATGGACTAAGCGTTGTTGTACGAATTGTATGTCTTTACTATTTAATAAACATGCTGCTGAATATTTTGAAACTAATTAGACTGGGCGCTGTTGTTGCCATAAGCAAGAAAGCACCCAGTCAAATTAATTTCAAAATATTCAGGTGAAGTGTGGGTGAAGTTTAGCTAAAGATAGGCAGGGCATAGTTAAAACTGAGCATACATTATTTTGTTCCCATTTGTATGTGAAAAAATGTGTAATTTTTAGACCTGTGATCTTTAGGCCACAAATTGCTACTAGACTACTTCATTAATCAATTAGAAATCATACTAGCCATGTTAGTAGAGTTCTAATATCAGAAGCTAACATTTCAGACATTGTAAAGATGGTTCTGATCTGTCACTCAAGTATCTGAGGTTATGATCAAAATATGTCACTTGTTAGCTGACCTCGCAATCAACTGATGTACGTCCCGACTGGGGCTTCTACTTCGAATAATACTTACCAGATGTACTATTATGATAATGTCTATTATCTAGTCTAGCTCAAAATAAACAATTAAAACTCCGCACTCTCCTGGTCCTGCCCATACTGTGTCCGGGAATTACCATAGCCGCAGGTACCGAGTCAATTTCACTTCAAGAGTATACTTACCTCCCTAATACTTTTGATATTGCTAAATATTGGCTTTCACTCAATAAACACTCAGATTTAAAACAGTTAGGTGCCCCTACTGGGCAGGGAGTCAGAGCGTAGTCTGGCGGATGCCAGCCCCACCTCCGCGCATGCGCAGACTAGCACTTCCTCTTTGCTAGATTATTGGCAGAGAGTTCACACATGTCTTTTTGTGCGAAAGCTTTTTCTTATTCTTAAACTGTTTAAGTGGTGTTATTTGGAGTGATAGTCACTTTTTTGGATGGCGGGAAGTAACAATTCGCCAAAGGAGGACTTAGGACCTTTAAATCAGGTGACTTCTAGTAAAATTAGCGAGTTTTCTTCCCGGTGTATTGTGTTTCCGGGACTCGCGTTTACCGTGATAAGCGCCTTGGTTAGTTGGTTTATGTCAACTCGGTGCTACCTAAGGCTAATTTCTCTTTCTGTTTATGTCCACAGGTCTGTATGACGCTAGGTGGTGACATCACAGCAGCAGAGAGTTAGTTTTCTCTCCACCATGGTTCCATTTCCTACTAATACTGTTAGGTTATCTAACCAAATGAAAAATTATGTCCAGTGAGTTGGAGGCCTAGTATAAAGGTCTTCTCACTTTGCCCTCTTGATCCAATTCCTTCCCCATGAGGTGGAGAGAGTTAAGAGGCGTGCAGATGGTGGAGTTCTCCGGTTCGTCACGTTGGATGGTTTGTCTATACAAAGTGTCAGGTATCTAGTTATTGATAATGTGGTGATGTTAATTATAGTAAACAATCAAAGGGAGATAATTAACATTTTTGCCAGAAAAGAGTTATCTATATGTATCTGATGGTTGTGTAGTCGACGTATCCATTCAGCATACAATTCGTCCTTGCACTTGGATGTTTTGTTGGGATCGAATTTTTTCCTGTCACGGGATTAATGACGTCATAATCAGCCTGGCTATGTATTTATCAGCAATTCAAGTCGCTATGCTGGTTTCTGATGTATATTGATCTTTATGATCGTTTTCCTTCTCTTTGAGTTGGTTTGAGTGTCTAAGCTTAACTAGTTTGCTCATACTCCTTGTCCTTTGCCCTGTTTCAGGGACCGGGTTGCGCGTCCTGTGGACGTTTTCTACATGAAAAGTTCTGGCCTCATCTGTGCTGTCAATGTAGCCCTTGTGGTCCCTTGGTTAATTGTGACATATGTAAGCACTGGGGGGGCGAGTTAATGTCCGAATTCTTGTGCTGCTTACAGGCGACGGACAAGGTGGTAGAGGAGGAGAAGAAGATGAAGCGGAAACGAGAGGTTGTAAGTAGGAAGGGTAAGGGGAAGGTCTCGTCCGCGGTGGATATGGAGGCCTTCCGGACCGAAATGTTGGGAGAGATGAAGAGGGCAGTAAAGGATTTGGTTCCAGGGTTGCTTCGTGGCATGCTTCCTGGACCAAATCCTTTACTGTCCTCATCATTGGCTTCGGAGCAGGTAATCCCCGCCTCTGGATCGGTTTTCCTTAGACCGCTTCCGTTGTTCGACGATTCAGAGGTGGCCCCATTAGAGGGGGCGTTCCACGGCCCTGGCAGCAGGCTTATTGCCGCGCCGAGAGGGGACCGTGGACGGTTGTCGCTGGAACCCGCGGGCTGCTTATCAGTCCAGGGGTATCCGCACGCCGCGGTGGCCAGTACCTCCTATGGCACCGTTCCTGGTCAGCCCGGGTTAGCTCTCTTTGCTGACCCGGGGTCTAATCTTTCTGACCAGGGTGATGAGGATTACCTGCTAGGGTCGCCGTCTGACGACGTGGACATGGATGAAGACGTTTGTGCACCCCTCGCGGGGAATACAGGCGGCTTCTTCCACGGTTTTACTCACCCTGGAGTAAAGTCCGCGGCTCAGGTGGTGGCCCAGGGCGCTGCTGATGGCCAGCGGTACCGCATACCTCGGCTTGCCGAAGGTGTTGCTGGTGCTGGCCGGGCCCGTGGTGGGGCGGTATATACCCCGCGCTCTGCCACGGTGCCTGCTCCTGGTCAAACCAGTGATATTGTCATGCCGGTGCTATCAGGCCCGCATGTTTTCCCTGGCTTGCCAGGTGTATCAGCGTACCCGCCGTCAAGCTCTGCTGCTTGCGCTCAGGAGGAAGACGAAGGACCCCGTCTTGTAGAGCGCTCGCAGTTAGCCACGGAGGAGGATTGGTCTGACGCTTGCCAGTGGTTGGTGAGCGTTAGGCCTGATCTGCCCGTGGAGCAGTCGCCTAGCCAGCGTGACCACAGGCCGTGGTTAGCTGGGAAACCGACTGCTAACGCTATGCCTTCTCTGCCGCTGGCGGAGCATGTCGTTGACATGTTCAAGGCGGCGGAGGCGTCCATTAACTCGAGTGGACGTCTCGCGAAGGCCCCTCGCGAGGTGGCCAGGCGTTGTTGCATCGTGCCCCTGGATTACCAGCGGTACGGTGTGGTACCCAAGCCCAGCGTGGATGACCGCGCGGCTTTGGGTGAGGATGCGCGGCCAGGCTCCCGTTCTGACACGGGGGTCTTGTGTTCGAACGCGTTGCGTTCGGCGAATGCCGCATTGCGTGATGCGGAGGAGAGTGGGAGGGCTTCGATTGCCGCTCTGTCCCACGTCTCCCAGCTGTTACAGGGGGTAGTAACGGCATCCGCATCGCGCCAGCCAAGCCCGGTCACGGTCCAGCGAGCCATCCAGGATGGTATTAACCTGGCGCTGGACTGTATGACTCGGGCGGTGACCAGGAGTGTCCGGGCAAGACGCACGTTTGCCCTGGACAATCTGCCCGTCTCAGGACCTGTACAATAGGCTACTCCGTACGCCTATGACGGGTCCTGGTCTTTTTGGAGGTGAGGGATGTCGCCACCTCCAGGAGACGGTCACCCTGGTGAATAACCAGAGGGCGCTGCGCGAGCAGTTTGAGGTGCTGCGTCGTGATAACGTTCGCGCCGCGGCCCCTGCGTATCGTCCCCTGCAGGCTCGAGGTGGTGCTGGCCAAGTCAGAGGCCAGCCACCGTCGCAGCGTCGGCCTCGGCCGCGTGCGATTCGGCCAGCAGCGAGGGGAGCGCAGGTTCCTCAGGCGCCGTCAGCCAGGCAGCCGCCCGCGCACCAAGGTGCGCGCGGGGCGGGGCGGGGCGCGCGAGGATCTGGGCGTGGTTATCGGTCCTGACAGGACGCTTACCGCGGTAAGAACCACTCCGGTGTGTATGGCGACGGAGACAGTGCCGCTCTTGCATGCCTTGTGTCCACCGCGGTCCCTAGGTGGACCGGTGGGAGGCCGGCTTGCCGGCCACATGCAAGAGTGGGAACGGTTAACTCAGGACCGTTTAGTCTTGCGATGGCTTTCCGTCGGGTATCATCCAGAGTGGATGACAGGCCCGCCGTCGCGACTGTCTCTAGTGCCAGTCTGGACTCCCATTCCGAGAGATCCAGAGCAAAGATTGTGTATCGAGGAGGAGATAAATTCCCTCGTACAAAAAGGAGCTATTCAGCCGGCACAAAGGTGTCCGGGCTTCTATTCAACCCTGTTCTTAGTAACAAAACGCACCGGAGGGTGGAGACCGATTCTCAACCTCAAGCCATTGAACAAGTTCATCGAGACGCCCAGTTTCAAGATGGAAACGGTGCGCTCGGTGTTGGCGGGGTTGGAGAAGGGGATGTGGACGGCGTCGATAGATTTGAAGGACGCTTATTTCCACATCCCCATCCACGGGAGTTTCTGTCGCTTCCTGAGATTTGCATTCCAGGGCAGACAGTGGGAATTCAGGGTGTTGCCCTTCGGAATTTCCACGGCTCCTCGGGTTTTCACCCGTGTGGTTCTTGCGATCACAGCATGCCTCCGCAGGAGAAGCATAGCAGTCCACACGTACATAGACGACTGGCTGTTGAAAGCGCACACCCGGGAAAGTTTGTCGGCCAATCTGGAGATTGTTTTGAAAACTCTCACAGACTTAGGCTGGATGATCAATTTCCCAAAATCAGAGCTGACTCCATCCCAGAAGTTTGTTTACCTGGGGATGTTCTTCGATCTAGAGACAGGATATGTTTATCCTACTCAGGAGAGAGTTCAGAAACTCATCTCATTAATTCAGTCAGTGTGCGACAGTCGTCATGTCCTGGCACGGGTTTACTTGAGAATGCTGGGGTTGATGGTTTCATTGGAACCAGTCATTCCTCAGGCCGCCTTATGCAGGCGGCCGATCCAGTTATTTCTCATGACACAATGGACCCAGAGTACAGGTTCGCTGGACTCGAATGTGTCAGTGTTGGCGCCTCTCATTCACCACCTGCAATGGTGGTTGAATACAGAGAATCTCTTGCCGGGGGTTTTGCTAACCCCTCCCCACCCTCAGGTGACTGTGTATACAGATGCATCGATGGAGGGCTGGGGAGCTTGCCTGGAAGAGTCCACGATATCAGGGCTTTGGAATCTGGAACAGTCAAAGGAACATATAAATCTACTGGAGCTAAAAGCAGTAGTCCTGGGCCTGGAACATTTCTTACAGAAAGTTCAGGGCAAGATTGTTCTTATTCGTTCAGACAACTCAACAGTTGTGACTTACATAAACCGCCAGGGCGGAACGAAGTCGCCCAGTCTCTGTATGATGACATGGAAACTGCTTTGTTGGTGTCTGGATCACCAGATTACCTTGAAAGCAGTTTATATTCCGGGAAGGTTAAACCTGCTAGCAGACTCATTGAGCCGAAGGATGAGTGTTTTACCCACGGAATGGCAACTAAATCAATGTGTGGCGGATCGTCTGTTCGACCATTGGGGGAAACCCAACATCGATTTGTTCGCAACGAAGAAGAACGCGAAGATGACGACGTACGTCTCTCCGATTCCGGATCCAAGCGCTTTCGCAACAGATGCGTTCGCTATCAGCTGGGGGAGAATGTATGCATACGCATTCCCTCCAGCAATCCTGATTCCAAAAATTCTTCAGAAAATCAGACAAGAGGAATGCCAAGTGCTTCTGATCGCCCCGGATTGGCCAAGCCGATCATGGTATACGGATCTGCTGGACCTTCTGGTCTGCAATCCGGTTCCTCTGCCTCTGATGGACGATATTATCTTCCAGGGCAAGGCCCTTCACAACAATCCGTCAATGTTCAGATTGACTGCGTGGATGTTGTCAAGGAATCTAGAATTAAGGAGGGCTTTTCTGAGCAAGCAGCCATGTTTATGGCCAAAGCCAGGAGGGGGTCAACCTCCAGAGCATATAATTATAAAATCAACAGATTTGCAGAATGGTGCTCAAAAAGATGTATTGATCCAATGGATTCATCTATTCAAGTAGTAGCTGATTTCCTCTGTCACCTCTATGATGCCTATAGCCTCAAGCCTAACTCTATTGCTGGTTATAAATCAGCATTAATGTCTGTTATTCCTTGCTTGGCTAAGAGGGGAAGTGATGAAGTAAATACATTAAATGTATTAATTAAAGGCATGGGCAATCTAAGACCAAGGAATCCACCTGTGATTCCGTCTTGGAGTTTATCGCTAGTGCTTCAAGTACTAGGTGATAAGCCTTTTGAACCACTTAGTTCCATTTCTATGAAACTATTAACACTGAAGACGGTGTTTTTAATTGCTGCGGCCTCGGCTAGGCGTAGGAGTGAAATTCATGCCTTATCAGCCGAGGATGACCGTTTTGTGGTTTCAGGGGAAGGCCTTAAGCTGCTACCTAGGATTAATTTCTTGGCTAAAAATCAGTCGTTGAAATATCCAGGTCAACCTATTATTTTGCCTGCTTTAACTAGATATGATCCTAATTCTAAAGCATGGTGTCCCGTCCGGGCGCTGCGCCGGTACAAACAACGTACGGCGGAGTGGCGCACCGACCAGTCAGCGTTATGGTTGTCATATATTGAACCCCATGGCAGGGCTTCTAAGGACACCATTTCCAGGTGGATTGTGGAATGCATTCAGTTTTGCCATAAATCCGCCACCGGGAAGCAGGTTGACGTGGCCAAGGCTCACAGTGTCCGCGGCGTAGTGACATCCACGGCCCTATTTAATGGGGTCCCTGTGGATGATATTATGTCGGTGGCTCAGTGGCACTGTGAGTCAAGTTTTACAGACCATTATCTCCGTGACACCTCTAATCCTCTCGCCTTGTCGATTTTGAAAAAATAATTCGGTTTATATTTTTTGAGGAGGTTTTTTCCTCATTACTTATATATTTCACAATTAATTTATGGAAACACCCACTTTTTTGGGCCTGCATCAGTCTTTACCAATGGGAAGATGATGTCAGCAGCCATTTTCAACAAGGTCAGTCTTGTTCATGTGTTGTCCGTTGTTGATTGTATTGTCACGATTACCCGTTATTAATATGGTGATGGTTTGTGTATTTGTGTGATTCATTGTTGAGAGTTACGAAAATGGAGTTTTTTCGTCTCTGTCCTGTAGTACATGGCACGTGTACGTAGAGAGCGTATAGGACATTGAGGTCAGGCGACTCTTCCTCCCAGGAAGGAGGGGGGGGGAGCGCATGTGACATTCGGTCATCTCTCATACATCGGTAGTGTTATCCGATGGTTAGTCAAAACCTGACTGTTTTTTCTTACAGTTTCAGAAGTTTAAGTGCCTTAAACGCAGAAAAGCGTATAGGAATGAGCTGGTCTTTTGACCTCGCCTCCCTCCCGCCAGATTCACTTTCGAATTCTGGCAATATCAAAAGTATTAGGGAGGTAAGTATACTCTTGAAGTGAAATAAACGAAATCTAGGATTTCTTTTTTCACGAGAGAGTTGATACTTACCTCCCTAGATACGGACCCGGCCTCTCCACCCCACAGAGGCTCGGTCTTCAGGCTCTTAATAGTTGCATGTGTGTCAGCCAATAATCTAGTCAGAGGAAGTGCTAGTCTGCGCATGCGCGGAGGTGGGGCTGGCATCCGCCAGACTACGCTCTGACTCCCTGCCCAGTAGGGGCACCTAACTGTTTTAAATCTGAGTGTTTATTGAGTGAAAGCCAATATTTAGCAATATCAAAAGTATTAGGGAGGTAAGTATCAACTCTCTCGTGAAAAAAGAAATCCTAGATTTCGTTTATTCCCAATCACAGTCAGATTCGTCTAGTTTGCGCTTTTGTAAAGTCGCATTTGTAGAGTGCTCAAATTTTCAATAATTTAAGCGGTTTAGCATTTGTTGTGGGAATACTATCGGTGGCTTCATGGAGGAATTAGGAAAACCATCACAGGGGCAGGTTGTATCAATCTAGAATTTATACATTCGTGCCATAATGACTGTTTGAAATTTCCTTAAATTGGCACATTGTTTTAAAATGATAGCCATTGTTGGAGTCGTTTCTGTACCCGTTAACTTTTAGTTTTAATTCGGGTACTTGGTTAATTTCTCTTGCGACTCGGTTCCTCTAAAGATGGATGCGTCCTTAGCCAAGATGGCGGCGCCCATGAATTATGTCTTGCTTGGCTTGGCGTGTCTAGGCACTCTGTTTTCGCCGATTTTTAGCTCTCGCTTCATTGTCGAGGGTGTTTGTAGCGATCAGCGTTGTATTCTTGGTTGTTTAACGTTAGTTAACTGCTAAGTTGTGTTTTTTAATTTTCACTCAAAAAAGTTTCAAATATTTCCTGCCTAAAGGCTTGATTATCATTAATTTAAGAGAAATTAATGTGTTCTAAGAAATTCTTTTACTATCAAGTCGATTGTGTGTATTGCTCGTCATCGTTTGTCATGTGCAGCGTTTTAATTCTTCTCTGTGTTCACAGAAACCAAAGAACCAGGACACGTTGTGCCAGAAATGCAACAGGTTCATGAAGCGCAAGTACTCAGGACATCACTGTGTAGCGTGCGTGAAGTGTAAGGTGGGAAGCCCATGTGATGTGTGCGCCAAGTGGTTGTCGGCAATGGTGGCAGAGTTTGATCAGGATCGACATGAGCGTCTGGAGAGGATCGCGAGGGACAAGGCGGCGAAGCTGGACCAGGTGTCTCTGAAGGGACTGGAAGGTCGTCTGAATGACCGCATGGATTCAGCTCTGGGCGTATGGGTGGCCAAGTTTAAGGCTATATTTGAGTCTTTTCATTCCACGGTCCCGTCGATGCAAGCTTAGGTGGTCCGGCTAGTTCTGCGGAGGGTCAAGCACCTGCCCCTTCTCTGTCCTTGG
Source organism: Chaetoderma sp. LZ-2023a (assembly GCA_034401795.1). Lineage (NCBI taxonomy): Eukaryota > Metazoa > Mollusca > Caudofoveata > Chaetodermatida > Chaetodermatidae > Chaetoderma > Chaetoderma sp. LZ-2023a. Next base: position 127,549,096 of record CM067359.1, read on the forward strand.
CTCAAGAGCCGACGATAGAGGAGGAAGATCTTCTTATGGAAGATTCCGGCATGCCGGATATTTCGATGACGGCAATGCCTAATACTTCCAAGGGGTCTCCCTCGGGATTTGTACGGGTTTGCCAGGCAGATGGTGATATCGACGTTCCGTCGGGTATTTTCCATCCGCTGTTTGTGCAACCAGAGGTGTCGGCGGAGCCGTGTTTTGCGGTTCCTGCCGGTATCCCGGCGGCTTTGGGTGTGGCTCCTATCAGAGTGTCGTCACCTGCCGTAAGTAAAGCGGTCGTGGCCCCGACTCCCGTGCTGGAGCCGATGGACTGCGGAGAATCCGGGTCCGGTGATTCGTTGGACACCGGTGCCGCTGGTAGTCGAGCTATGGATGCGCTCTGCCTTGGTAGAGGGGTGTCTCATAGCTCTCAGCATGGATCATCGGTGGCCCTCTCATCCATCTTTAATGGACGAGTCCGTTTTCTGCACCGAAGCTGAATGCGTGCAGGTCCTTGGATGGATGTCCGATCGCATCGGGTTGGCATCTGATCTTGGATCTCAGCGCGATCCGGCGATGGAGCGGATGTCAGAGCGAGCGGCTAGCGCTCTGTCAAGTGGCTCTTCTGCCATGCCAACACTCCCGTTGGACACGCAGACTTCCGACATGCTGGAAGTTGTGGCATACTGTCTGGTTCAGCCGGAGTATGCATTGCCCAAGGCTCAGAAGGGGATAAGGAGTAGGGTCCGTTTTCCGGAGCTGGCCTACCATCAGTATGCCCGGGTTCCATGGCTTTCTGTCGGGGAACGAGAGGCGCTGAATAGACCGTTGGCTGGGAAGGCTGATGCTCATTGAAGATGCGACGAGGGCAGCCATGGCTGCGCTCTCACACGGGTGTACCGTCCTGCAGGGTATGCTGGTCTACGCGGCGGAGGGTGGACAGGTGCCAGAGGCTGCTCCCGGAATGTGTAGAACCAGGACCGGAGATGAGGGCTGCATTGTCTTCTGCGCCTTTCATTGGTCCAGGCTTGTTCGGCGGCTCGGCACGGCAAGCTCTCTCCAAGGTTGCGTCAATGGTTGCGGAGCAAGAAGTGGTCGGCAAGTCGTGGAAGTCGACTAAAAGGACACAGCCGCAGCAGTCCTACCGGCAACATCAACAGGAGCAGCAGAGGCAGCGTCCAAGATCGCCCTTCCGTCCTTCTGGCCGTGATGCCCATAGGCCATCCGGATCACAAGGACCTGGCCGTTCGTCCTCATACAAGTCCTCTAATAAGAGGCCGTATGAGGATGACAAGAAGGGTGGCGGTTCGGGCCGTGGCGGCTACCGTAAGGATAGCCGTGGCGGCGGTTCCGGACCGTCGTATTACAAGAAGCCGCGGGGCGGCCGTGGAGGTCGTTCCTGACGGGTTTCCGGCGGAACCAGATCCGGTAACGTTAGGAACGAATGGAGTCGAGAATCTTCACCCAAGCGATTTAGCATCTTCTCATGCAATCTTGACCGACAGCTGTGTGCAGATTCCTTCCGTCGGAGGCAGGCTTCAACTGTTCCTAAGCCAATGGGAACAGGTAATGCGCGATTGTTTAGTCTGTCAATGGATAAGAAATGGCTACGATCCGGACTGGCTCATCCATCAATCGTTAGTTCCGTTAACATCGACTCCAATATGGACTCCACGCGATTTGCTCAGAAATAGAATCTCTTCGTCAGAAGAATGCGATTCATCTAGTCCGCAATCAGTCTTCTCTGGGCTTCTATTCGATCATGTTCCTCGTTCCGAAGCATACCGGAGGATGGAGACCAATTCTCAATCTCAAACCGTTCAATAAATTTATTCTTTCTCCCAAGTTTCAGATGGAGACTGTAGCAGCGGTAATGACAGGGCTGAGAAAAGGCATGTGGGCAGGGTCGATAGATCTGAAGGATGCATATTTTCATATTCCAATGTCAATTCCTTTTCAGAAATACCTTCGCTTTGCATTCCAAGACAATGTTTGGGAATTCAATGCGCTTCCATTCGGCGTGACCACAGCTCCGAGGGTCTTCACCAAAGTGGTTCTCGCCATGACTTCTTTACTTCGCAGGAGAAACATAGCTGTTCACACTTACATAGACGACTGGCTGCTAAAGGCGGGGAATCCAGTCACTCTGCGCAGCAATCTTCAGGTAGTCCTAGCCTTATTAAAGGATCTAGGATGGATTGTGAATCTAGAGAAATCAGAACTGACTCCATCCCAGGAGTTTGTTTATCTGGGAATATTTTTCAATCTCAGGGACGGCGTAGCTTTTCCGGCGGAGAGCAGAGTCAAGAGCCTGATTGCAGTTTTGGAGTCGGTTTCTCTAGGAGCCTATCTGACGGCGCGCCAATTTCTCAGGATACTGGGTTTACTAGTATCTCTGGAGAAGGTGGTTCCATATGCGGCACTCAGGCACAGGCCAATTCAGATGTATCTAATGTCATTCTGGTCTCAGAGAACAGATCCGTTATCTCTGAGGATACCAGTAAAAGAACCATTGATATTCCACCTTCAGTGGTGGTTATCGGAACAGAATCTCCTGCGAGGTGTTCCTCTACAACCTCCTCAACCTCAGATGTCCATCTTCACGGATGCATCGTTGACGGGTTGGGGAGCAGTATTGGATGATCAGTCAGTGTCAGGGGAATGGGATCGGACCAATGCACAGAAACATATCAATGTGCTCGAACTATTAGCGGTGGTATTGGCACTTTGAAGGTTCGAGAGTCTAATTCAAGACAAAATTGTCCTAATAAGGACAGACAACTCAACAGTGGTGTCTTATTTGAACCGCCAGGGCGGGACGAGATCACCAGAGTTGTGTATGATGGTTTGGAACCTTCTGCTGTGGTGCCAAGAGAGGAATGTTATTCTTCGGGCAGCACACATTCCAGGGAGATTGAACATCCTAGTGGATGCTCTCAGTCGAAGGACGGTTTGTCGTCCGACGGAATGGCAGCTCAACCAGTCGGTAGCGGAGGTTCTATTCAAACAATGGGGCAAGCCAAATGTCGACCTGTTTGCGATGAATCAAAATGCAAAGATGGTCACTTACGTGTCACCAATCCCGGACCCGCTAGCTCTAGCGGTAGACGCACTGGCGATAAGTTGGGAGGGAATGTATGCGTATGCGTATCCTCCAACAATTCTCATCCCAAAAGTTCTGGCAAAGATAAGAGAGGGGATGTGCCAAGTACTGCTGATCACCCCTTATTGGCCAGGCCGATCATGGTTTACGGATCTGCTGGACCTTCTGGTCTGCAATCCAATCCCTCTTCCAGACAGAAGAGACCTAATCTCTCAGAACAAGGGTCTGTACCTTCACGACAGACCAGAAATGTTCAAATTGACTGCATGGATGTTATCAAGCAGCGTGCAATTGAGGGTGGCTTTTCTGAGCAAGCAGCGAAGTTTGTTGCTTCAGCCAGAAGAGGTTCAACCACGAAGACATATAATTATAGAATCAACAAATTTGCAGAGTGGTGTGAGGGAAGAGATATTAATCCCTTTTCTGCATCTGTTCAACACGTAGCAGATTTTATCTGTCATCTATATGAAGTTAACAAACTTGTACCTTCAACCCTAGCAGCATATAAGTCTGCATTAGCTTCAGTCATTCCCAGTCTGGCCATTGAAGGAGTCGAGAATGATACCTTGAATGAAGTTATTAAAGGAATGAGCAATCTGCGACCTAGACAGCCAATTCCCATCCCAGCATGGAATCTATCTCTTGTTCTACAGGTTTTAGGGCATGCTCCCTTTGAACCGATTAGATCTATTGACATGAAACTGTTAACTATTAAATCAGTTTTCTTGGTTGCAGCAGCGTCGGCGAGAAGGAGAAGCGAAATACATGCGTTTTCTGCCGAACAAGACCGTTTTGTCGTCACGGGTGAAGGTTTAAGACTACTTCCACGTCTGTTTCCTGGCAAAGAATCAGTCACTTAAATATCCAGGACAGCCAATCAATTTGCCAAGTTTAACTAGACATGACCCAACCTCTTCTGCTTGGTGTCCTGTCAGATGTCTGAAAATGTATAAGAAACGTACTGATGAGTGGAGAGATGACCCGAAATCTCTGTGGTTATGTCTCAAAGCTCCTCATTTACGCGCCTCGAAAGATACTATTTCTCGTTGGATAGTTGACGCTATTAAGATGTCGCACAAAATCGCTACAGGAAAGCAGATTGATCGTGCGAATGCCCATCAGGTCCGAGCACTAGCAGCAGCATCGGCCCTTTATAAGGGTGTCTCATTAGAGGAGGTGATGTCTGTAGCACAATGGCATGCCGAGTCGTCATTCACTGATTTCTACCTTCGCGACATCTCCAGGGCACTTAATCCGGTAGCCGTCGCCAATTTGTCGAATCTAAACTAAGCCACTTCCGACCACTACTTCGCACACATCACAAAGTCTTCCACTTACACTGAACAATCGCTATGCACATGACTGAGTACGACCGTGGATTGGGCCGAGCTCCTGTGATGATCAAGAAAAGATCAAGCACTCAAAATGGTGACTGTTTACATTAATCAAGGGACTATAAATATGTTTACTTACAGTCGAAATACCAGACTGCTTAGGTAAATAGTCTGGTACAAGAGTATACTTATCCTCTCAAACAGACATTAGACTCATTCCAATTTGAAAATCTAATCGATATACTGATGTTTTTTTCAAAATTAGAAGTTGTAGTAGCTTCTTTGCACTCTACTGGACTGCCCTAGCTGAGACTTGGGGCTGAAACGGGTCTGGTGGGTGTTGCATCCCCATTGACAGCCCTCTGAATTTTGTGCGGACAAAAGAGGTGGGGGCAGCGTGGTCTAGACCATGAGTCAGATGGCAGAACCCAAGCGTATGCCAGGGTTTCTAGTCTCTTCACAACCTTCTCTGTTGGATGGTAGATGAGTGCTGGTTCGAACCTCACCTCCCACCGGCATTTTCCTGGCTGTCGAAATCCGGAGTTTATCATAATAGTACATCTGGTAAGTATTAATCGAAGTAGAATAAAAAAAGCATCTGCTTTCGCTGTTTGTTAAGACAAATATAAGACGAATCTGACTGTGATTGGGAATTGACTCGGTACCTGCGGCTATGGTAATTCCTGGACACAGTATGGGCAGGACCAGGAGAGTGCAGAGTTTTAATCGTTTATTTTGAGCTAGACTAGATAATAGACATTATCATAATAGTACATCTGGTAAGTATTAAGAATTCTCGTAGAAACAAAAGCGGATGCTTTTTTGAAACTGTCTGAATTTCATATGTATGGTGAATTTACAATTCAATAAACATTCCAATTGAAAATCTTGAAACTAATTTAACTGGGTGCTGTCCCAGTCAAATTAGTTGCAAAATATTCAAGAGATTACTTTTATAATTACCCTGAAATTCAGATTCTGGGAATTCAGCTTCCATAGTGTTCAAACTGATTCAAATGTGCATGCTATTCATTTGTTTTGTTGCAGGTTTCTACACTGCGTGGTTATTGCCAGCAGCGGTTGTGGGCATGGTTGTATTTGCATATGGACTCATCACAATGAACACAAATGTCCCTGCGTAAGTCAGATCACTAAAGCATATGTTCATCATATTTCTGATTTCACTTCAAGAGTATACTTACCATCATGAAGACTCTTGATATATGCTAATATATATCCAACTTACTCAATTATACACAGAATTAAAGACAAAGCTGCCCCTATTAGGAAGGTTATACAACTGCCAGATCGGCGCATCTAGAAGCCCGCCCCACATGCACGGTGCATGCGCCGACTGGCAAATTACGTTGCTAATAAATTGGCTTACAAATAGACCTCGTGTTTCAATTTTTTAAAGTTTATGTGTACTAATTTGTACTAGACCTGGAAATCAATATAATGGAACTTATACCCAGTACCTCTGACGATGTGACGGATGTTCATCAGCCACAGGTGTAGCAAACCAATATATGTGGGTTAATGACACCTGTTTTCAGGATTGTTCACAACCTCGTTTTTTGATCATATTTTGCATCAGATATGACCTGGTTTTGCTGGTATAGTGTATTCTTTTTCTATTGGTCATTTGTGAATGGTAGCAATTTCCACTTTCTTGCAACCGCTGAGTCCTTGCTCCTGTAGATAAAAATATTGTAATACGGGTCTGTAAAAGAAACCCATGCATCTCTCTGACCTTTGACAGGCTGTATATTTGCATTAATTGTCTCGCTGTTGCAAGCCACCAGACAATAATTTTAGTGAGCAAAAACTCTTGACTTGTTGAATATTTTGAAAACAATTTGACTGATAGTTGTTGGTGGCTACTCTTGACTTGCTGAATATTTTGAAAACAATTTGACTGGTAGTTGTTGGTGGCTTAGTCAGTCAAATTGTTTTCAAAATATTTAGCATGTCCAGAGATATAATCCATGAAATATGTCATCTTCAGAGACTCAGTAATCAGATGGTTAAATCAGCGGTTTTCTCACGTAAACATCTAAATCACTAGCTTTTTTCCAGTACATCTAGTTGGATAGAGAGACTGGTGGAGGGCTTCTCTAAATTTAACATTTGGAAAGTGTTTTGCTTGTCGAGCCGTTCTTCTTATCCTCAATCATGGTATATTGGATCTTTGGCTAGTCGGTTCACACATTCTATAGGTCTTTCCTAGTATAGGTGAAAGTATCGACGTAATTGTGTGCATGAAAGTATGTTGGATAATAATCACTCTTTATTGTATCTTTATTTGGGTAGGGTCAATATTATTTGATTATTATCTTTTAAGCAGTAATTGCTTTAGAAAGAAATTAACTTCATTATTCTGATTAATTTGTTTAATTAATTAAGTAATTATCGAATTCATTAAATGACTGCAACTCCCTTTGAAAAGGTTTCAAAGTTATTAAAAGTTGCAATTTATTTATTTTATTTCCTTTCTCAAACGACTAAAAACTAATTGTACCCGTATTCCTCCTATTAGTGGGCCTATGCCTTAATAGAAGACTACCCCCAAACTCAGCAATGTCAGTCTTTAGATTTTCTTAGCACTTTGAAAATGGGGAAAAACCCTAATACAAGCCCACCCTCAAACTTGGCATCTTGGTCCGATAAACTTTTTCCAAATATTGACATTAATAAATAATTTGGCATTTATTATTTCAAAGTTTGTCATGAAAGTTGAAATCCAGCCAGGCCAGGTGAGCTAAAAACAAACTTGAATAGCACGAAAATAGAAAACATTTCACGCTAGGGATTATTTCCATGAGACAACTACGCTTTCATGTATACTATGTCAATAACCGCTGGAGTGAAATTATTATGTAGGGCCACATAAAAAATGTGTTCGCTGTAATAACTCATTTATTACATCAAAATTCTTCATCAAATCTAACAAAATGTCGGCGTGAAAAATGCAACTCGTGTGATATCAGGAAGCTGCGCATAGATGTAATATTTAGAGCAAGTACTCGGCAGATACACGGACCTGTGGATTTGGAAACAGAACTCCGAAATTACTATATTGTGTGATGGTAACCCAAAACTGTACGCTAAATGAGATCGGGATAATGGGTTCCCATTTGATAACTGCGCGTTGATATGAAGCCTGTCATGCAAGGAAGTTGAGATCGCTTTACAGTGTTTTGCATTCATGTGTCGCGAGATTCCCTTCGAAACGGGATCGAGAATGCACGAAGCCAGGCCTCTATTTTTAGTTTTGTGCGCTTTAAATTGTGAATAGGCAACGGAATATGATTGAATTCAATGGCTAATCAAACAGTATATTTCAGAATTCTTTTCTAAATAGATGATCGTGTGAGGAACTCAAGTCTCAGTACCTATAATTACTCTGCTAATGTGCTTGTTTTCTGATGTAATTTCATGGAATCCCGGAAATACATGTAGACATCTAACATGAGATTATTAGAAGCTGGTTTGGGGGTTGACTAAACATTTTTTGGGGAAAACTCCCTAATAGAAGCCTACACCCTTTCTCAGACATTCTGCTGGTGAAATTTCTTCATCACTATCCTAATAAAAGCTTAGGCTTCTAATAGGAGGAATATGGTAATTCTATGTGTCATTTCAGAAATCTGTTCAGAGCTGTCCTATTGGCAATTATTTCATGAAGGCACATTTTGTTTGTCACGAGTGCTTTAGCTGTAGCACATGTGACCTTGATTACAATTGTAGCAACCGTGATCGCTGGTCAGGGGAGCTTCTCCTGGAGTTTCTTATTTCACTTCAAGAGTATACTTACCTCCCTAATACTTTTGATATTGCTAAATATCGGCGTTCACTCAATAAACACTCAGAATAAAAACAGTTAGGTGCCCCTACTGGGCAGGTAGACAGAGGGTAGTCCGGCAGATGCCAGCCCCACCACCGCGCATGCGCCGACTACTACTTCCTCTTTGCTAATTTATTGGCAGAGATTGAACACATGTTTTTTGTGGTTTTTCACTTTTCACTTGTTCTAACGCATTTAAGTTCTTATATTGGAAGTATTATCGCCTGTGATCATGTCAGAAAGAGTGGCTTCGCCGGAGGACGGCTCAGGATCCTTATATCAGGTGATTTCTAATATATTCTAGCTAGTTTTTCCCGGTGTAATGTGTTTCCGGGACTCGCGTTTGCCGTGATAAGCGCCTGTTTTAGTTGTTTTATTTCAACATGGTGCTATATAATACTAATCTCTCTTTGTGTTTATGTCCACAGGTATCTGTTAGGATATGTAATGGACATCACAGCATCTGAGGGTTTGTTTCTCTCCACCAAGGTTCCATTTCCTACTAATACTGTTAGGTTATCTAACCAAGAATTCTATGTCCAGTGAGTCGGAGGCCTAGTTTAAAGGTCTTCTCACTTTGCCCTCTTGATCCACTTCCTCCCCCTAAGGTGGAGAGAGTTAAGAGGCGTACAGTTGGTGGAGTGCTCCAGTTCATCACGTTGGATGGTTTGTCTATACATAGTGTCAGGTATCTAAGTAATGATATGAGGTGAGATTAATTATTTAAGAAAATTAGCTGTAATTGCCATTGTTATCGTTGTGTATCTGCTGGTTGTGTAGTCTGAATAACTGTTCGTAAGATGTTCTGGTTATGAATACAATTCGTCCGCACGCCTGGTTGTTGGTTCGGATCGATTAATTTTCTGTCATGGGATTCATGACGTCATAATCAGCCTTGCTATTTATTAACAATTAAAGTTTTGTCCAACGCTGGTTTCAGATGATTATTGATCTTTATGATCATTTTCCTCTCTTTTAGTTTGGTTTTGAGTTTCTAACCTTAACAAAATTACTCATTGTCCTCGTCCTTTGTCCTGTTTCAGAGACCTGGTTGTTCGTCCTGTGGACGGTTCCTTAAGGATAGGTTCGTTCCTCACCTGTGTTTTAGTTGTAGTCCCTGTGGGCCATTGCTCAAGTGTGAGGTATGCAAGCAATGGGGGGGGGGGGCGAGCTAATGGCCGAGTTTTTGTCTTTGCAGGCAAAGGACAAGGTGGTGGAGGAGGAGAGGAAGCAGAAAAGAGAGGGTGTAAGTAAGAAGGGTAAGAGGAAGGCCTCGTCTGCGGTGGACATAGAAGGCCTTCCGGAGTGAGATGTTGGGAGAGATGAAGAGGATGATAAAGGATTTGGTTCCAGAGTTGCTTCGTGGCATGCTTCCTGGACCAGATCCTTTGTCGTCCTCGGCATCTGCTTCAGAGCAGGTAATCCCCACCTCTGAATCACCTTTCCGTAGGCCGTTTCCGTTGTTCGAAGATTCAGAGGTGGCCCCATTGGTGGGGGCGTTCCCCGACCCTGGCAGCAGGCTTGGTGCCGTGCCGAGGGGTCGTGGACGACTGTCGCTGGAACCCGCGGGCTGCTTATCAGTCCAGGGGTATCCGCACGCCGCAGGTGCCAGTACCTCCTATGGCACCTTTCCTGGCCAGTCCGGGTTAACTCTCTTTGCTGACCCGGAGTCTAATCTTTCTGGCCAGGAGGAAGAGGATTACCTGTTAGGGTCACCGTCTGGGGACGTGACCATGGATTATGACGTCTGTGCACCCCTCGCGGGGAATACAGGCGACATATTCCATGGCTCTACTCACGCAGGAGTAGAGTTCACGGCTCAGAAGGTGGCCCTGGGCAGTGCTGATGGCCAGCTATACCGCATACCTCGGCTTGCCGAGAGTATCGCTGGTGCTGGCCGGGGCCGTGGTGGGGCGGTTTTTGCCCCGCGCTCTACCACGGCGCCTGCTCCTGGTCTGGCCAGTCAGATTAGCATGCCTGTTCTTTCGGGCCCGCATGCTTTCCCTGGCTTGCCAGGGGTATCAGCTTATCCGCCGTCAAGCTCTGCTGCTTGCGCTCAGGAGGAAGACGAAGGCCCCCGTCTTGTAGAGCGCTCGCAGCTAGCCACGGAAGAGGATTGGTCTGACGCTTGCCAATGGCTGGTAAGTGTTAGGCCAGATCTGCCCGTGGAGCAGTCGGCTAGCCAGCATGATCACAGGCTGTGGTTAGCTGGTAAGGCTACTGCTAGCGCTATGCCATCTCTGCCGTTAGCAGAGCATGTCATTGACATGTTCGCGGCTGCGGAGACGTCCATCAAGGCGAATGGGCGTCTCGCGAAGGCCCCTCGCGAGGTGGCCAGGCATTGCCGCATCGTGCCCCTGGATTACCAGAGGTACCGCGAGGTGACCAGGTGTTGCCGCATCATGCCCCTGGATTACCAGAGGTACGGTGTGGTACCCAAGCCTAGCGTGGATGACCGCGCGGCTTTGGGTGAAGATGCGCGGCCAGGCTCCCATTCTGACACGGGAGTTTTGTGTTCGAACGCAATGCGTTCGGCCAATGCCGCGTTGCGTGATGCGGAGGAGAGTGGGAGAGCTTCGATTGCCGCTCTGTCCCACATCTCCCAGCGGTTACAGGGGGTAGTAACAGCATCCGCATCTCGCCAGCCGAGCGCGGTCACAGTCCAGAGAGCCATCCAGGATAGTATCAACCTGGCTCTGGACTGCATGACTCGGGCGGTGACCAGGAGTGTCCGGGCGAGGCGCACGTTTGCCGTGGACAATCTGTGCCCGTCCCAGGACCTGTACAATAGGCTACTGCGTACGCCTATGACAGGTCCTGGTCTCTTTGGAGGTGAGGGATGTAGGCACCTCCAGGAGATGGTTACTCTGGTAAATAACCAGAGGGTGCTGCGCGAGCAGTTTGAAGTGCTCCGTCGGGAGCGCGTTCGCGCCGCACCCCCTGTGTATCATCCCCTGCAGGCTCGAGGTGGAGGTGGCCAGGTCAGAAGCCACCCACCGTCACAGCGTCGGCCTTGGCCGCGTGTGATTTGGCCAGCAGTGAGGGGGGCACAGGATCCTCAGGCGCAGTCAGCCAGACAGCCACCCGCGCACCAAGGTGCGCGCGGTGCTGGGCGTGGCGCGCGAGGATCTGGTCGTGGTAATCGTGCCTGATGGGCCGGTTACCACGGTGGGAAGCACTCCGGTGTTTCTGGCGAAGGAGACAGTGCCACTCTTGCACTCCTTATGTCCACCTCTCTCCCTAGGTGGACCGGTGGGAGGCCGGCTGGCCGACCACACGCAACAGTGGGAACGGTTGACTCAGCACCGTTTAGTCTTGCGATGGCTTTCAGTCGGGTATCATCCCGATTGGATGACAGGCCCGCCATCGCGACTGTCTCTAGTGCCAATCTGGACTCCAAATCCGATGGATCCAGATCAAAGGTTGTGTATCGAGGAGGAGATAAATTCCCTCCTACAAAAAGGAGCTATTCAGCCGGCACAAAAGTGTCCGGGCTTCTATTCAACCGTGTTCTTAGTAACAAAAAACACCGGAGGGTGGAGACCAATTCTCAACCTCAAGCCGTTGAACAAGTTCATAGAGACGCCCAGTTTCAAGATGGAGACTGTGCGCTCGGTGTTGGCGGGGTTAGAGAAGGGAATGTGGACAGCTTCGATAGATTTGAAGGATGCTTACTTCCACATTCCCATAGCGAGGAGTTTCCGTCGCTTCCTGAGATTTGCATTCCAGGGCAGACAGTGGGAATTCATGGTGTTACCCTTCGGAATTTCCACGGCTCCTCGGGTTCTCACCAGAGTGGTTCTTGCGATTACAGCATACCTCCGCAGGAGAAGCATAGCAGTCCACACGTACATAGACGACTGGCTGTTAAAAGCACACACCCAAGAAAGTTTATCGACCAATCTGGAGAGTGTTTTGAAAACTCTCACAGATTTAGGCTGGATAATAAATTTTCAAAAATCAGAGCTGACTCCATCCCAGAAGTTTGTTTACCTGGGGATGTTCTTCGATCTAGAGACAGGATATGTTTATCCTACTCTGGAGAGAGTTCAGAGACTCATCTCAGTAATTCAGTCGGTGTGCGACAGTCGTCATGTCCTGGCACGGGTTTAATTGAGAATGCTGTGGTTGATGGTTTCGTTGGAACCAGTCATTCCTCAGGCCGCCTTACGCAGCCGGCCGATCCAGTTATTTCTCATGACACAATGGACCCAGAGTACAGGTTCACTGGACTCGAATGTGTCAGTGTTGGCGCCTCTAATTCACCACCTGCAATGGTGGTTGAAGACAGAGAATCTCCTGGTGGAGGTTATGCTAACCCCTCCTCACCCTCAGGTAACTGTGTATACAGATGCCTCGATGGAGGGGTGGGGAGCTTGCCTGGAAGAATCCACGATATCAGGGCTGTGGGATCTGGAACAGTCGAAGGAACATATAAATCTACTGGAATTAAGAACAGTAGTCCTGGGCCTGGAACATTTCTTGCAGAAAGTTCAGGGCAAGATTGTTCTTATTCGTTCAGACAACTCAATAGTAGTGACTTACATAAACCGCCAGGGCGGAACGAAGTCGCCCAGTCTCTGTATGATGACATGGAAACTGCTTTGCTGGTGCCTGGATCACAGGATTACCTTGAAAGCAGTTCATATTCCGGGAAGGTTAAATCTGCTAGCAGACTCATTGAGCCGAAGGATGAGTGTTTTACCGACGGAATGGCAACTAAATCAATGTGTGGCGGATTGTCTGTTCGACCATTGGGGGAAGCCCAACATCGATTTGTTCGCAACGAGGAGGAATGCGAAGATGACGACGTATGTCTCCGATTCCAGATCCAGGCTCTTTCGCAACAGATGCGTTAGCTATCAGCTGGGCGGGAATGTATGCATACGCATTCCCTCCAGCAATCCTGATTCCAAAAATTCTTCAGAAAATCAGACAGGAGGGGTGCCAAGTGCTTCTGATCGCCCCAGATTGGCCAAGCCGATCATGGTATACGGATCTGCTGGACCTTCTGGTCTGCAATCCGGTTCCTCTGCCTCTGACGGACGACATTATCTTCCAGGGCAAGACCCTTCACAACAATCCGTCAATGTTCCGATTGACTGCGTGGATGTTGTCAAGGAATCTAGAATTAAGGAGGGCTTTTCTGAGCAAGCAGCCATGTTTATGGCCAAAGCCAGGAGGGGGTCAACCTCCAGAGCATATAATTATAAAATCAACAGATTTGCAGAGTGGTGCTCAAAAAGATGGATTCATCTATTCAGGTAGTAGCTGATTTCCTCTGTCACCTGTATGATGCCTATAGCCTCAAGCCTAACTCTATTGCTGGGTATAAGTCAGCTTTAATGACAGTTAATCCCTTGCTTGGCTAATAGGGGAAGTGATGAAGTAAGTACATTAAATGTATTGATTAAAGGCATGGGCAATCTAAGACCAAGGAATCCCCCGGTGATTCCATCTTGGAGTTTATCACTAGTGCTTCAGGTACTAGGGGATAAGCCTTTTGAACCACTTAGTTCCATTTCTATGAAACTGTTAACTCTTAAAACTGTATTTTTAATTGCTGCGGCCTCGGCTAGGCGTAGGAGTGAAATTCATGCCTTATCAGCCGAGGAGGACCGTTTTGTGGTTACAGGGGAAGGCCTTAAGTTGCTACCTAGGATTAATTTCTTAGCTAAGAATCAGTCTTTGAAATATCCAGGTCAACCTATTTTTTTGCCAGCTTTAACTAGATATGATCCTAATTCTAAAGCATGGTGTCCCGTTCGGGCGCTGCTTCGGTACAAACAACGTACTTCGGAGTGGCGGACCGATCAGTCAGCGTTATGGTTGTCATATATTGAACCCCATGGCAGGGCGTCTAAGGACACCATTTCCAGGTGGATTGTAGAGTGTATCCAATTTTGTCATAAATCTGCCACTGGTAAGCAGGTTGACATGGCCAAGGCTCACAGTGTCCGCGGCGTGGTGACTTCCCCTGCCCTATTTAATGCGGTCCCTGTGGATGACATTATGTCCGTTGCTCAGTGGCACTGTGAGTCAAGTTTTACAGACCATTATCTCCGTGACACCTCGAATCCTCTCGCCTTGTCGATTTTGAAGAAATAATCACTTGTATGATTTTTGATGAGGGTTTCCTCATTGCTTATATACTTCACAATTAATTAATGGAAACAACCACTTTTTGGGACTGCATCAGTCTTCACCACTGGGAAGATGATGACAGCTGCCAAGTTCAACAAGGTCAGTCTTGTTCATGTGTTGTTCATTATTGATTGTAGTGTATACGAAAATGGAGCGTTTTCGTCTCTGTCCTATAGTACATGGCACTGGTACGTGGGAGAGCATATGGGACATTGAGGTCATTCTAGTCTTCCTCCCAGGGTGGGGGTGGGGGGGGAGCGCATATGACATTCGGTCATCTCATCCATCCGTTGGTGTTAGCCGATGTTCATCAAATCCTGACTGTGTTTTCACACAGTTTCAGAAGTTTAAGTGCCTTGAACGTGGAAAAGCGTATGGGGAAGAGCTGGTCTTTTGACCTCGCCTCCCTCCCGCCGAATTCCCTGTCGAATTCTGGCAATATCAAAAGTATTAGGGAGGTAAGTATACTCTTGAAGTGAAATAAACGAAATCAAGGATTTCTTTTTTCACGAGAGAGTTGATACTTACCTCCCTAGATACGGACCCGGCCTCTCCACCCCACAGAGGCTCGGTCTTCAGGCTCTTAATAGTTGCATGTCTGTCAGCCAATAAATTAGTCAGAGGAAGTAGTAGTCGGCGCATGCGCGGTGGTGGGGCTGGCATCCGCCGGACTACCCTCTGTCTACCTGCCCAGTAGGGGCACCTAACTGTTTTTATTCTGAGTGTTTATTGAATGAACACCGATATTTAGCAATATCAAAAGTATTAGGGAGGTAAGTATCAACTCTCGTGAAAAAAGAAATCCTTGATTTCGTTTAATCTCCAGGCAATTGAAAAGACATGAAAATTTGAAAAAGAAAGAGGGGTTTGAGAAAGGCCTCCACGCCTATGCTCGACATGGCAGCCTTAAGTCTGTATGCAAACATAATTTTAATACCCATTTATACAATATAATTGAAACAATCAAAATCTGTCTCCCACATGTATATAAATTGTGTGAACACACAATAAGAAACACGCAAGAGATGCAAATTTAAAAACGTGCAAAACAGGAATTCTGATTTCAACTTTTTCAATTTTGGCAATCAATAAGCCAATGTATATACGCCATTCCAGTTATGGCGAGCCCTACATAGGAATCATGAGTAAATAAGGCAGATATCGAAAGCGGTGTCGCCGAAATTACCTTTAGTACACGCTATATTTGTCCTTGGTTCTAGTATAGTTTTTCCTGCTGAATACGCTCGGGCAGGTTTATTTTTTATTAAACAGACTGATTTACTCTAAAGGGGGTGTCAATGAGGTCTTGAAATATCCTGCAAAATTTTGTGATTTTCATTGAAATTATTGTGAAAGGGAGATAAATGTCATCTTATAAGAACCATCTGAGCAAATAAATTAGTATGATTACGTCCCATACAGGTGATATGTTTTGAGTTTGGAATCGATCAGTGCTTTGGTGGCAGGCTGTCAGATATTGAATAAAAATTGTTTTTATTATTAGCTGAGAACGTTTAGAGCGAATCAGTGTGTATTTTATTAAATATTGACACATGTGTGATCTATTAATGCAAAGTTATACCAGTCGTGTTATGGACATTTTAAATTTCAAATGATGAGTAAGATGAAGAAATCGCTGAACGATTGAATGCCAGAAATGTTATGCAGCATTTTCACTCAAGAGTATTCTTACCATCACAAATACTCTATGATATATGTTAATATTTATATCTAACTGGCTCAATTCAACACAGAATCTTAAAAAAAACCTGCCCCTAATAGGCAGGTGACCTAGCAATCAGACTGGCACATGCGCAAGCCACGCCTCGCCGTACTGTACATCATCAATCCATGTGCACCACAATCACTTCCAATTGACTGCGATTAATGAGGGCCTTTCTGAGCAATTTTCATGGGCAATGCCAGAAGGTGGTCAACAAGATGTATCAATCCAATGGAAACATATATTCAGGTAGTAGCTGATTTCCTCTATTTTAGCCATATGATAATTGTAGCCATAAGCCTAATTCTATAGAGCTGGATATAAGTAAGCTTTGATGCCTGTTATTCGTTGCTTGACTAAGATGGGAAGTGATGAATTATCTAGTTTTAATACTACTTAAAGGCATGGGTATCTTAAGACTGAGGAATCCATCTGTGATTCCGTCATGGTGTTTAGCACTTGTATTACAAGCCTTAGCTGATAAACCCTTCAAACCACTAAGTGCTATGTGTATGAAATTCTTAACAGTTAAAACTGTTTTTAGTCGTTGCAGCTTCAGCCAGGCGAAAGATGAAATTCACATTTTGTTGGAAGAACCAGACTGCTTTTTGGTTACAGGGGACGGCCTTAGGCTTCTACCTAGACTTATTTTTATGGCTAAGAACACGCCTTTGAAATAGCCTGGTCAGCCCATTATTCTGCCAGCCATAATGGGATTTGACCGTAACTCAAAGGCTTGGTGTCCTGTCCCTGCATTGCTCTGAAGCAAAGAACGTACAGCAGAATGGTGGATGGACCCCAGTTCTCTGGGGTGATCCTACTGTAACGACCCAAGCCTATATTATCCAATACAAAGGCAATGTGCCAGATGAATGGACAGATTGATTTTGATTGACAGTGATTGATGTAACCTGGCCTGACACCAAGCCTATGCGCTCCAAGGCAAGAGTGACAGACGGTTAACTGCTCTATTGATTGACTTAGTAATTGATTTACTGAGTAATTGTGACGTAACCTGGTCTGACACCAAGCCCACACCCTCCAAGGTAAGAGTGACAGACGGTTAACTTCTCTATTGATTGACTGAGTAATTGATTGACTGAGTAATTGATTGACTGAGTAATTGTGATGTAACCTGGTCTGACACCAAGCCCATACGCTCCAAGGCAAGAGTGACAGACGGATAACTGCTCTATTAGTTGACTGAGTAATTGATTGACTGACTAATTATGACATAACCTGCTCTGACACCACGTCTATACGCTCCAAGGCAAGAGTGACAGACGGATAACTGCTCTATTGATTGACTGTGTAATTGATTGACTGTCTGCACCTTTCTAGTTTCTAACACTAAATTGTTGCCGCCTCGTGTTCAATATGATGATCATACACTCCCAGGTTCTCCAAGATTGTGGATTAAAGGGAGACGTAGAGGCGCTTAGTGTCCTTAAGCCTTGGTGAATAAATACGACTTTATTTCAAATAACGCTTGATTTATTGATGATCGTTGATTAAAATGTACAAAGATGCTTTCATATTACGCATTCCATTACTGCGTCAGTAATAACACCTATAATCCCAATACGGCAAAAGGGGGAATCCCCGTTCATATACAAACAATGAGATCTTCACTGTTTCCGTAAATACAGTAATCGGGAATGCCCATCCTGATCACAACAATCTATGACGCAATACACTTTGTACTCCAAGGGATTCCCTTAAAATATCAACCGGAGAAGGCTTGTAGTTTCTAATGATGAGTTAAACATTCCTCGGAACTAGTCCACTTTACGGGCCGCCGATAATGGCGGCCAAAATCACGCAAAATGATGCGACAAATGAGATTTGCCGAGTCTTTAACAATTGCTAGGAATTCCGTAATGATGTTATAGGAATTCGTTTTATTGTGCAGCGATTGGTTAACATCTATGATGCGTTGGTGACCTTTCATTAACGTTTGTGAGGTATCAATGAAATAAAGGTTATTTTAAAATAGACGTAATGTAAACAAACGTCAATTTTTAAAAGCTGGTTATATTGTTTATAATAAAAATTAAAAACGTGAACATCATTAAATTATCTAACCCTAACCATAAACTCTAATCCTAATCAATTCCAATTGCTAGGTAAGATATAATCGTGTTTGTAGGTGTGTAGTAGGGCCTAAGCCGAAATGTGGTAACATTATTATGATGTAATGGAAACAAATGAAAATAATCAGTGGGGTTTTTGTTGTTTATTGCTAAAGTAAAAATAATAACAATGTGAACATCATTAAAAAAATCTTACCCTAACCCTAGTACTAAACACTAACCATAACCAATTCTAATTAAGGCAAAATATAGTGGTGTTTGTAGGTGACTAATAGGTTGGAGTGTGGTAAAAACTTTTTAGAAATCCCCCTTTTAAATTCCTGGGAAATCCCTTGACAACGATTAAAGTCTCGTATTATCTCGTTGGTCGCGTTATTTTACGTTATCTCGTCAGCCATTATTGGAGGCCCATAAAGTGGACTCTATCCCATCCCTCTTATTTCCTGATAGCTTAGGATTATTGATTCCACTCATAGAAATCTACTCTACTTAATAACTCATCCGAATATGGTTGCTTAGCTGTCACCAAGCACCGAATACTGTAGAATATTTGATAGCAGAGGACCTGACATCGACCGAGTTACCGAGCGAATGTAAATAAACAACCGAGTCCGATAATCCTGATTGTTGTTGATTGATGAGTTTACTACCGAATCCGGAGACCGAGATAATCACTCAAAATAGACTAAAGGATATAATAATCAGCTCGGTAAAATCCAACCGAAGCCGAGGACTGGATGATTTTATATCATACCTTTCTAATATCCAAAATTACAAGAGTTTCCGAGTTCGGTTGAAGACCAAAAATGTAGCAAGCAAAGGGTTTTCCAAATCCGAGTCCCTGACCATAGGTTACCCGCTTGTATTTATAGTAAATCTGAAAAGACTGGGTCCCGTTCACCTAAAATAACTATGGAACCGAACAGAGATGGGAACCGGACTAAAATATGATGCAATATCCAGCTTGTGCCATAGTTTGACATAATTACCGATAACATGTGTTAAAATACGATGGATTGTGATGAATTAAACTCGTGACATAAGCTTTCTATACAAAATAAATGAGTTCTGAGTAGACTGCGATGGCAATGGAAATATAAAAGGATTTAAATTGTGGCGCTAAGTTGTAGATGCATCGCAAAATACATCTATACAGGTGAGTTATCTATTTTTGTGATAACTATACATGTAGACAAAAATACATGTCCACTTGAACATTATTAAAAGTAATGGTGAGAGATTAAATGTCATACTAAAATAGCCACCAAATTTCATTCACATCAAAGTTGTTACACTACATTGAACCCTATGGCAGGGCTTCCAGAGATACCATTTTAAGGTGGATCGTAGAAACCATCCAATTTTGCCACAAACCTGCAACAGGTATGTAAATAGATTTGGCCAAGGCTGATCATGTTTGTGCGGTAATGGCCTCCACAGCTCTATTCCATGAAGATTGCATGGAGAACATTATGATGGTGGCCCAGTGGCACTGTGAGTCTTGTAAACATTGAAAATAAAGGCTATCGTTCACATGTGGTAGACCTGTGACCAAGGAGCACTCACACAAACTTGCTACACATTTTCACATCATCAAGCATAGAAGATGTCTGCATTCTCAAATAAAGGCCAGTCTGATGTTTGTGGTGTTCTGTTTTGTCATGTATTAGTCATTTATGTAACCAATCTGTTGATGGTTCCTGTTTTATATCTGTCTTTCATCATAAGTATTTGAATGCGAAGAACATTCGTTCGATCTTCTATAGTACTTTGGCACTAGTATAGAGAGCTTGTAGGACATAGGCCTGTTCGATTAATCGATATTTCATCGATAGTCGATTATTTTTTCTGGCGATTATATAATCGAGTGTAAAATAAAATAATCGAAAAATAAAAAAAACCAATTTAATCGAGCAAACATTTATTATTTATTTTAATCAGGCATAATTTAACATTTAGTTTTGTAATACAGCTAATGCATCACTGGTTTGATTGTTCTAGCAAGGTAGTTGTATGAACATCTATTCGTGACGTTCAAGCTCACACCTCTCGAGTCATAATCCAGGTACAGAGATGTTTATATAAGTAATTGTTTGATAGGCTGGTGATCGGAAACATTTGATTGCTACTGTTTATGGAACAACATGCGCCTCAGAAGGCGGTTGGTAGCAATTTTGCGGGGAAAATGTAAAAATTTTAATAACTGTTTTTCATACTACTTAAATCTGTTGCTGCCTACGGCAGCAAGAACTTGCAGTAAAATGATTCTCAAACTATTTGACTTTGCTAATGCTGGAAAAGTAGGGAGACGTAGTAGATATAGGCACTATGGGTGAAATTGATATGATAATAAAAATTAAAATATTAGGACCATTTCGCGAAAAAATGCACAAAATTTACTTACTGTTTTTCATAGTAAATTCACAAATATTAGATAAAAATGTTCATAAATTCTGCCGATTGTTTTGGAACAAATTTGTCTTAAAGTTGTTACTGTCTAAGGCAGTAACAACCCACAGTTAAATGATTTTCAGTATATTCAGCTTTTCCAATGCTGGATAATAGGGAAACATCGTAGATATGCGCTACGGGCGAGTTCTATATAATTAAAAGTTAATCGAGTGTTAAAATTAAATTGTCGCCTTTTGAAACGGAAAAGTGATTTTCAAAAGGAAATCAACGGAAAATCAAATTTTTCTGCAAACTATTTGTAAATTGAAGCGTAGATGTGATATTGAAGTTGAAATTAATGGGTGATAGGTATTTTCTTCCAGAATGTGAGACATTCTCATGTAAAATTTGAAATTTTTACCCACCAATATGATCTTCCCCACCATAACTTTGTGCTGCATGGGCATACTAATAACACAATGCATAACACAAATGTCACTCTTTTATTGCCTTTATTCAGTATACATGCAGCTTAGATGATGTAAGTTTGCGAAACAGAAACGGAATCAACAATTTTCTGAAACGGAAAATGGCAAATGTTGAAACTAGTCCTCTCTACAAATGGAGACTTCTCATGACCACTGCAGTAGTCGTTTCTATCCAGATTGAGTGTTAAAAGGTTACAAAACCACTATCTTAATGGCTCATCATGACAGGTGGTCTCCCAGGCAGGTTTAACATGTTTACTGATTCCAGTATCTCTATCTCGGGGCAAACAAATAGGAAATGTGTTGGATACTTTGAAATTGATATGCCTGGAAGCAATGCAGCAAGGGCTTTCAGTCATATTACCCCTTTAATGGTCAAGCCAGCAAAAACGGGCCTCTGTAGCCATCTTGAGGAATGTCCATTTGCAGGCCAAGAGAAGACAATTTTTGAAAATTAATTTTTTTAATATTCAACAGATATATTTGTTGTTGAAAGTGTTAACTTTGAAATGTTTTCTTCAAACTTCAGAATGGAAGTGTGTAATAGTAGCAACTACACGAAGATGTGTCCTCAATGTGACGAGGATGTCGGCTGTGATTACTGGTATTTATCAGAGGTCTGTGTTTATGTCACTATCGCGTATCTATTTGATCATCCTGGTACCGTCTTCTATGCCGTCTTTATTGCTTTCTGGGGTGAGTTAGGATCAATGTATTTTATTCATATTATGGACCCGTTTTGGCGACTGACTGCGTCAATAGTTTCACTAACCCGTTTCGTGCCTGGTACCCTGCCATATATAAGCCAGAGGAAAAGTATCGGACACCGGGCATGACCCTGGTTCGTGAAATTCACTGATGTGGTCAGTCGCCAAAAAGCGGCCCAGATTTTTGCAAATGAGTAACAGCTACATATGTGTCTATACATGTTGACACTGCAAATTGCTTGCAGATATCATGAAGAGACACTTAAAACAAAACTCACCTTATAGTAACCATTCCGGTGATAGAATTTGCCACCCATAATCCATCCCTGACATTTTAGCTTTTGCCGGCACCGAAAGATAAATGTTGATATATTTCTACCGCTTATGATGGCTTTCACGATTTACTTTTCAACCAATCAGAAAAAACCTAGCTTTAAGTTTGACAATGTGGTATAAAAGCAATCATACAGGTGAGCTGTTGAATATTCTGAAACTAGTTTAACTGGAAATTGTTGCTGCCATAGGCAGCAACAACTTCTAGTCAAATTAGTTTCACAATATTCAACAAGATGATTATCACATCTAGAATGAAGTGCATTGGCACTTAGATGACTGGCGATCACTATTCAACATTTGTGCAATATTATAATGCAGATAATAGTGATACAGATAAGGGAATGTGACAGGATATGAGTGGTATGGAATCTATTGACCATAATCTCTCAGTGCAATATTTGAGATGAAATTAGCATCCCCTTAATACCAAGAACGTAACTATATACAAATGTTGCCACATATATTTATACGGTTCAATTACTCGATGTCATTGTGACTGTATTATATTTGTACATATTAAGGATTTCCTGTAGAGTACGATCCATGATCCTCTCGTGAGTATAGTTAGTGATTCTCGTTTTAAATTCGCAAGGATCACTCGCAACCTGCCGGGTCCCTGTGGCCTATAAATATGAATCACTGCACCAGTATCAGGCAATATGACTTCGTCCTCTAACCGAAGACAAGGGTCAGGTATACTTCAGCGCTGTGGCTTATCACGTTTTAGCAGTTTAAATTAATCATCAAAGTATGATAGAAGCCAATACAGACAATCTCTAACCAGAGATAATCCTGCCCTCCAATTCAAAGTTAATTCTTCTCACAGAAGAAGTAGCTTGAGAAGGGGACAATAGGTACCTCACCCCATCCCCCCTACCAACATATATGTAAGGGAAACTAAAGAATTCAAATTGAGTAGTCTGACAGAAGCATTACAGGGATGTCCACAAAGACGTACCCACAGCTCAGCACTTTACTTTCTCAAAACTTATGTAGGGGAAACAAAAGGAGTCTTCAAACTGAGGATTCAAGAGCAATACAGCACTACTACAACCTTAGGATGGTGAATGCATCTTACTGCATTAGCCATATTCTAAGAGGGGACCCATGTGCAAACATAAACACTCCAATCATGAGCTGAAAAAGGAAGCATACAGGAGATATAATCACCACACCATGGAGTCTCTAGGCACCAGCCAAAAAGCCCTTAGCTAGTAGGCTGCCCCCCTACCTCTCTGTTCCTCTGCCTGACATTATAAACTCTTCAATCTCAGTAAAAGATGTATGTGTTATACTATTACTAATAGCTATCATCTTTATTTTCAAACAAAGGCACTATTAGTGGTGGATGCAATGCATAACTGTGTACCCAACCCACCCCGCCATCATCCTTCTTGGTAACAGAGTTAAACAAAGATCTTGATTTTAAAAGGTAATTGATCTCGATATCCGAAAGCAAACATTACGCAACTCTAATTCATTTCAAACTGCCATAAAAATTTAACTGTTGCTTCTTTTTCAACGATATTGTGATGTTATTTTGCTGTTTTCAGCCGTGATGTTTCTTGAATACTGGAAGCGTAAGACAGCCAGCATTGCTCATCACTGGGACTGTATGGACTTTGAGGAGGAAGAGGTAAGGACAAACCTTTTAGAATGCCAGTCATAATGAAAGTATAGAGTCTAATAAAGATGATGATGATGATGATGGATAATGATGATGATGGATGGTGATGGATTATGATGATGGATGGTGATGGATGATGATGATAATGATGATAATGATGATGATGACAACGATTTAGGGATAGTGATGTTTCTGGTCTTCGATAATTGATTACCTCTTTAATTGTCAAGCCAGCCAAAACCTATCTTTTCAGTTGTCTGGAGGAAATTGAGGAATCCAGTTTCTCAGTCAAACATGATGTCATAATCAACTATGTGATATGTCAGCTGATGTCATAACCATTTACGGCATGAATGACTTGATTTAGTCGGTCTTAAACACTTAATAGTCCATCAGGTTGTACGAATTATGTCTATTATTTAATAAACATGCTGTTGAATATTTGAAACTAATTTGACTGAGCGGTGGCAGCAACAGGACCCAGTCAAATTAGTTTCAAAAAATTCAACAGCTGACCTGGATAGTTTTCTGGAAATTCATAGTGAGGTAGTTCAGGGATCACTCGGTCCCAACATGGGTGAATTGTGGGTGGAGCTTAGCTAAAGATGGGCTGGGAATAGCTAACACAGGATTCCTCCAGTACATGCTCTGCACTTGAATGACTAGCTTGATATTTAAAAATTTTCAAAAATAGTCTTCACTTGACCTGCAAATGGACATTCAATGAGCAAATATTTTGATTTTCTTAACCAATCTTGACCATTAGCCCTTTAATGTCTAAACTTGGACAAGAAAATCTAAATATTTCCTTATTGAATGTTCATTTGCAGGACAAGAGAAGAGTAATTTTTGAAAATTGACCACTGGAATGGTTGGATCGGTTATTGAGCCATTCATTTCAGTGGTAAAATTTCAAAAATACTCTTCTCTTGGCCTGCAAATGGACATTCCTCAAGACAACTGCAGAGGCCAGTTTGGGCCGGTTTCATCATGAAAGGGTTAAAGATGGTAATAGTATAATGCTCCAGGGCCGGTAATCACGAAAAGGACTTGTGCTCTAGAAGAGGCATAACTAGAACTTAAGCCTCCCACTTGACTTAAATGCAGCATTCTGATTGGTCTGTTTCTACTTTAGAACAAGGCGTAGCTATGCCCTTTTCATGAATATTGGTCGAGAGCTTGAAATTGTGCATTATTTCTATTGTTCACCCATCTCCAATTTTGGTTTTTGTGTGGAAATTTTTGTAAAACAAAAGATTAAATAAAATACAAATGTATGAGTTAATTTTATATTCCAGGAACGACCTCGTCCGGAGTACTGTGCCACGGCACCATTGTTGGAAAAGAACCCAATTACCGGTATTAAGGAGCCGTATTTCCCGCCCGAGAAACGTTTCCCGCGTCTTGTGTCAGGCGTGGCTGTTATAGTGGGCATGGTGAGAAACTGTGTGTTAACCCTTTAATGGTCAAATTTTGTAAAAGAAAATAAAAATGTTTGCTTAGTGAGTGCCTGTTTGTAGGCCAAGAGATGACTATTTTTGAAAATTTATCATTGCAATGCCAGGCTTCGTTATCGAGTCAGTGATGAATCTTAAACAATTGATCTACAAATGGATATTCCTTAAGATCATTGCATTAACTGGTTTTGGCCGATTCGACCATTAAATTGTTAATGCTAACATATATTCCTACAAAGAGAGAAAACTGCTAAGAAGGAGAGGATTTTAAACAATTTGCAATTTCCGATCAAATTTATCACACAATTTTAATAAGATCTCAGTTAAAATGAGGTTTTGTTCAAAATATTCAAGAAAATCTCAATTTTCTCAGAGAAAATGTTAATTTGCAGACAAAGAGAAAATTTTTTTTTTAAATTTATTAGTGGAATGACTTGCTCGGTTATGGAGCCAGGCATTCCAGTAGTAAATTTTCAAAAAAAGTTTTCTCTTTGTCTGCCAATAAACATTTCTCAGGACCAAGGCAGTAGAGTTTTCTGGATTACCTGACTATTAAAGGGTTACATTCGAAGCTAAATTGCAACAATATTGTGATTCGATTCATCACATAGGAATAACGCTATGCTATTATGTCTTATTCTCATGGCCATTCTGGTAATTTTCTTAACGTTTTACATAAGTTTTAGCTCACCTGTTCAGAAAGCAGCAGAGGTGATGGTGGGGTCTGATCTGTCACTCAAGTATTTGACAGAATAATAAAAATGCATCACCTGATATTACAATCAAAATTACGTAAGTCCGTCATGAAACAGGAAGAGTCTGTCATAAAAATTGTCTGAAATGCATGTCTTTCGTGAATTTACAATTCAATAAATATTATGTTGACTATTTTGAAACTAATTTGACTGGGGCTGTTGCCTATGGCAGTAACAGCTCCAGTCAAATTAGTTTCAAAATATTCAATAGCTTACTCGTAGTGTTACCGTGAAAATTTTTAATTAAAATTTTTTTTAGTCGATTCCAACGTGTAAAAAAAGGGCGGGGCATAGCTAGAAACGGAATCTTGTATTAATTTGTTTCTTTCAGGTAACAATTGTTATTATCTTCATCCTTGCTGTGATGATGTACAGGCTGCTCATCGCCATTCCGTTGTTCGAGAATAAAGCGACGCGACCATTTGCCTCGTCGATCGCTAGTATGTCAGCATCTATCGTCAATTTAATACTCATCATGGCATTAGGCAAGGTGTATGAAAAGCTGGCCTTTAAAATGACGCAGTGGGGTGAGTGTGATTAATCAGGAATTATATTTACCATGTAAATAGGCAAATCCATCAAATGTAGTATTAAACAAGAGCAATCAGAGTTTGCCCTCACCTCCCATTTTTACTTGCGACTAGTATAAGTCTGTCTGTCTGTCCATTCGTCCATTCGGCCGCCAACCAGTTCGCCCATCAGTCGGGTGACCGGTCACATCTATGACTTCTGTATTTTTGATAGAGCTGCCTATATCACAACTATAGAATGTAGCACATGTGGGAGAGTAGGGTGGGCAGACAGACAGGCAACTAGTTAGACATCTTCTCTGTATGGGGTGAGATTAATAAACCACTTAAAATATATATTTATACTACCGTAGTTGTTTCCATGTAAAGATGAGCGTTCGTTCAACACATATAGAGGATCTGAAATACGGTCCCATTTCATATCATTATTATCAATCGAGGCAAAAATTGTCACATTGCACACCAATCTAAAAATAGAGGCATGGCCTTTTCAAGAATACACCGCTAATGTAATGACTGACCATCTTATTACGTCATCACAATGACAAGACTGTTACACAGATTCCACTTCGGAGACCAGACATATTGGGATCCAGTCTATCTCTGTAGTAGACTTAAAAGCAACACTGGATTGTGTTGATTTTGACATCTTCTTAACCTCTGTATCACTAGCTTGATACAGACATTAAAATCGACTCGATCCATCCAGGGGTTCGTGTGATATCAGCATCCACACAACCATAGCAAATTCTTGACCTCATTTTGTCTGCGACAGATTTGAATTTTATGACGAATTCAGAGGGGCTATTTTTCTGTTAACTACTTGTTATACAGATTACTATAGGCTTTATATCATCTCGTTTTATGTGAAATAATATTGACTGGTATGAAGAGCGTAGTTCTCATGTCCTTTTAAGTTTCAATTCCCTCTAGCATCATATTATGGTGAAAATCACTACACCAATGACTACTCAATACATACGAGATACTTTTCTCGATCTTGTATCGAAGATCTCGTGAGATATGAATGATTGCACACATTACACGAGTTTTAGTGTCGTGTTCACATTTTTGCCGTCATTGTCACTATCAAACATTTGCGTGGTCACAGGCCATGTGGGATTATTACTCGTTATCTAATCAATGAAAATATTTCTTACACATTATCTAACCAATTAAAATCTTTCGTTGAATATTAAACGTGCGTTCATATCGAGAAATATTACACGGACTATAAGCAGTGCTTATATGATAAATTGTTATATCTAATATTATCTATCAGGTTTTGTATATTTTCTCATCTTCAGAAATGCATCGTACTCAGACTGAATTTGAAGATAATCTCACGTTTAAGGTATTCGTCTTCCAGTTTGTGAATTTCTACGCTTGTATTTTCTACATCGCCTTCTTCAAGGGACGGTAAGACATCTGTACATACAGTACAGTTCATAAATAAGGTTAACCATGTTACCAAAACAAAAACAGAAATGTTTTACTTAGTACAATTTTGAACACGATGTAAGAAATGTGCTGTTGAATATTTTGAACATAATTGGATTGGAAAACATTGCAGCAATACGTTCCATTCCAATTTTGTTCAAATTATTCAATAGTAAGCTTTATTTTGCTGTGGAATCATGGTAACTTATTACTTATTTGGGAGGTGTACTGTACAAGCAATTCTGCTCGATCAGCCACTTGTTTGATTGATCCGCCAGCTTTTGTTCTCCCCTCCCATCTCCCCAAAAGCTTGTCCTATGGTGACTAATGTGTGATCAGAGATCAACCTTCGTTATTGGCCTCTATAGCCATTTTATTGTTTAACCATTTAATGATCAAGATATGTTAAAGCAATTGTGATTTTTGTCTAGTGAATTATGACCATTTACAGGTCAAGAGAACCTTTTAAAAATTTATCGCTATAATTACTGGCTCAGGTATTGAACCGGTCATTCATTCGAGTGGTAAATCTGAAAAAAACATCTCTTGGCCTGTGAATGAACATTCCATAAGAGCAATTCAGAGGCTGATTTTGACCGACTTGATCACTGAAGGGTTATTATAACATATTTACCTTGTTAAGACATTTAGGGCCACATGATGTGAGTTCTTTAACCCTTTAACTGTCACGCTGGCCAAAACCGGGCTCTGTAGTTGTCCTGAAGCATGTCCATTTGCAGACGAAGAGGAGACTATTTTTAAAAGCCAGTCATTCCAGTGGTAAAATTTCAAAAATAGTCTTCTCTTGGTTGCAAATTGACATTAACCAAGTAAATATTTATATTTTCTTGAAGGATTTTGCCCAATAAAAGGTTAATAATCAAGTTAGTAAAATAACTTTGGCACTGGTCTTAGGAAACGCTGATTTGCAGGCCAACAGAAGTCTGCTTTTGAAAATTGGCCACTGGAATTGCTGGCTGAATAACCAGTGGTACTGGTTTACAAAATATTCTCTTGACCTGCAAATGGACTTCATAAACAGCAATATTGATTTTATTGGCCAATTTTGGATAATTAAATGATAATCATATGTGTTTTTTGCTTACAGCTTTATTGGTTATCCAGGCCACTATATCACATTCTTTGGGTTGAGAAATGAAGAGGTACAGGCTCGTGTTTTTTCTTTATTTTAATTATGTGCAATTAAAACAGTTTTGAGACAACAACACATTATAAGGAAGAAATAAAATGGGAAGACTTAGTCCAGTCTGTCAATCAAGCATATTTTCATTATACAACTGACATCATTTCATCTTTACGTCGTTATCCGATGTTACAATCAAAACATGTCAGTTGTTGGCTGACAGCACAATCTAAATGTCAGGAAACGGCTACCGCTCAGACAGTAACCATTTGAATTGTATGTCTTTGGTGAATTTACAATTTAATAAATATTCTTCTGTTGCTGCCATAGCCAAGAACAACTTCCAGTCAAATTAGTTTCAAACCATTCAATGGCTTAAGCTAGGATTCCATTAACGTGTATACGTATGCATATCTGTATCTAAAATTTTTGTCACAATTGCAAATAGATATTATGATTCCATATATCCCTATGTGTATGTGTAAACTATCTGTATCCGAATTGGATCAGTACATCTAGCAACTCCATTCGGATATGGACAGCATTTGGATGTGGGATTCCGTGAAAATGATATTATTGTGTCATTCATGGTTTACCCACAAATCCACATGTGATTATTCTGTACATGTGTTCCGAAAACGAAATTGTAAATTCATAGTAAGCGAGCTGGAATGGTGGGAGTAGATGTAGTAGTAGCAGCAGTAACCACAAAAACAACAGTGGAGGCAGCCGGCATGGCGGGGCAGCAGCAGTCGTCGTCAACTTGATTGGCATAGAATTGAATAATGGACGTGTAAGATTCAACAGCATGTTTATTAAATATTAAACCAATTTGACTTGGCGCTGTTACTGCCAACAGCTTACATGTATAATTTTCTCGAAATTGATATTCAGGGAGTTCAAGGATCGATCAATCCCAACATGGGCGAAGTGTGGGTGGAGCTTAGCTAGTGATAGGTGGGGCATAGCTAAAACTGGATTCCTCCATTGTATGTCATGTCATGTTTCAGTGTGGAAATGGTGGATGTTTGGTGGAGCTAGCGCAGCAGTTAGGCGTCATTATGATTGGCAAACAGATGATCAATAATGCTCAAGAAATCGTTATTCCGTAAGTATTTTAACCCTTTATCTCTCAAGTTGGCCAAAAACGCTTCTGCAGACTTTGTAAAATGTTTATTTGTACAAAAAGGTTAGACTATTTTTGAAAATGTACCACTATAATGATAGGCTCAATAGCCTCTTGATCTGCAAATGCACATTTTCTATGAGAAAATTGAAACTTTTCTTGAACAAATTTAAGCATTAATTATAAAAGGGCATAAGCTCAATCAATGTACCATGTAATTTTTTTTGTTGCAATTTTCATGTTTGCTTGAAATGATATACATGTATCATAATCTTAGAATAATATCAGTCACAAATAATAACGTAGAGTATCCCTTTCAAATGTGAAATCCCATTCTACTTCGAATAATACTTACCAGATGTACTATTATGATAATGTCTATTATCTAGTCTACCTCAAAATAAACAATTAAAACTCTCCTGGTCCTGCCCATACTGTGTCCGGGAATACCATAGCCGCAGGCACCGAGTCAATTCCCAATCACAGTCAGATTCGTCTATTTTGCGCTCTTGGAAAGTCGCATGTTTTGTTAGCTCAAAATTGTGCAATTTTAAGCGGATTTAAGCGTGTTATTCGTGAATCATCGTTGGCTTCATGGAGGAAAAAGGAAAATCATCACGGGCAGGTTGTATCAATCTAGAATTTATACATTTGTGCCATAATGACTGTTTGAAATTTCCTTAAATTGGCACATTATTCTAAAATGGTAGCCATTGTTGGAGTCGCTCTGTACGCGTTAACTCTTTAGTTTTAATCCGGGTACTCGGTTAATTTCTCTTGCGACTCGGTTCCTTCCAAGATGGATGCGCCCATAGCCAAGATGGCGGCGCCCATGATTAATTTTTCGCTTGGCTTGGCTTGTCGATGCACTCTGTTTTACGCCAATTTTTGGCTCTCGCTTCATTGTCGAGGGTGTTTGTAGCGATCGATGTTTATTTCTTGGCTGTTTTAACGTTAGTTAATTTCCAAGTTGTGTTTATTAATTTTCACTCAAAAAAGTTTCAAATATTTCCTGCCTAAAGGCTTGATTATCATTAATTTAAGAGAAAGTTAATGTTTCTAAGTAATTCTATTTTACAATCAAATCAATTGTGCATATTGCTCATCATCGTTTGTCATGTGCAGCATTTTAATTCTTCTCTGTATTCACAGAAAGCCAAAAACCAGGACACGTTGTGCCACAAATGCAACAGGTTCATGAAGCGCAGGTACTCAGGCCATCATTGTGTGGCTTGCGCTAAGTGCAAGGTGGGAAGTCCCTGTGATGTGTGCGCCAAGTGGTCGTCGGAAATGGTGGCGGAATTCGATCGTGATCGTCGTGCGCGCTTGGAGAGGATCGCGAGGGACAAGGCGGCCAAGCTGGATCAGGCGTCGATGAGAGGACTGGAAGGTCATCTGAATGAACGTATGGATTCAGCACTGGGCGTATGGGCGGCCCAGTTCAAGGCAATGTTTGAGTCATTGCAGTCCACGATTCCGACGATGCAGGCTGGTGCAGGGCAACCTTTAGGTGGTCCGGCTAGTTCTGCGGAGGAACGAGCACCTGTCCCTTCTCTGACCTTGGCTCAAGAGCCGACGGCGGAGGAGGAAGATCTTCTAATGGAAGATTCCGGCATGCCGGATATCTCGCTGACGGCTATGCCTAGTACATCCCAGGGATCTCCCTCAGGATTTGTACGGGTTTGCCAAACGGGTGGTGATGTTGACGTTCCATCGGGCATCTTCCACCCGGATTTTGTGCAACCCGTGTTGTCGGTGGAGCCATGTTTTACGGTTCCTAGCGGCATCCCGGCAGCGTTAGGTGCGGCTCCTCTCGGAATGCCGGCACCTACCGTAGTAAAAGCAGCTGTGGTCCCGGCTCCCATGCTGGAGTCGATGGACTGCGGTGAATCTGTGTCCGGTGATTCGTTGGACACCGGTGCCGCTAGTAGTCGGGCTATGGACGCGCCTCATGTTGGCAGAAGTGCGGCCCATAGCTCTCAGCATGGATCGTCGGTGGCCTACTCATCCAAGGGTGAGAAGGAGGATGAAAATGGTAGTCCATTGATGGACGAATCCGCTTTCTGAACCGAAGCTGAATGGGTGCAGGTCCTTGGCTGGATGTCCGACCGTCTCGGGTTGGCATTGGATCTAGGATCTCAGCGCGATCCGGCGATGGAACGGATGATGTCAGAGCAAGCGGCTAGCGCTCTGTCAAGTGGCTCTTCGGCCATGCCGACGCTCCCTTTGGACACACAGACTTCCGACATGTTGGAGGTTGCAGCATATCATCTGGTTCAGCCAGAGTATGCGTTGCCCAAGGCCCTGAAGGGGATAAGGAGTAGGGTCTGTTTTCCTGAAGCGGCCTACCATCAGTATGCCCCGGTTCCACGGCTTTCCATGGGGACCGAGAGGCGCTGAATAGGCTGTTGGCTGGAAAATCTAAGGGGCATTCTCGTCTCGTTTCCCAAGCCAATAAAGATCCATTCAATGAGCTGATGCTCATTGAAGATGCGGCGATGGCAGCCATGGCTGCGCTTTCGCACGGATGTACCATCCTGCAGGGTATGCTGACCTGTGCGGCGGAAGGTGGACAAGTGCCAGAGGCTGCTCCGGGAGTTGTTCGGGACAGCATGTGCTTGTCCCAAGATTGCCTGGCCTGGGTGATCACCAGATCGTTGGCAGAGCGACGGAGAATGGTTCTCGATTGTGTAGAACCAGGACCTGAGGTGAGAGCTGCGTTATCTTCTGCGCCTTTCATTGGTCCAGGCTTGTTTGGCGGCTCGGCACAACAAGCCTTATCCAAGATCGCGTCAATGGTTGCTGAACAGGAAGTAGTCGGCAAGTCATGGAAGTCGACTAAGAGGACACAGCCGCAGCAGTCCTATAAACAGCATCGGCACGAGCAGCAGAGGCAGCGCCAAAGATCGCCCTTCCATCCTTCTGGCCGTGTTGCCCATCGGGCATCCAGATCTCGGACCTGGCCATTCGTCCTCATACAAGTCCTCTAATAAGAGGCCGTATGAGGATGACAGGAAGGGTGGCGGTTCGGGCCGCAGCGGTTACCGTAAGGATAACCGTGGTGGCGGTTCCGGACCGTCATATTCCAAGAAGCCGCGGAGCAGCCGAGGAGGCCGGTCCTGACGGATTTCCGGCGGAATCAGTTCCGGTGATGTCAGGAACGAAGGGAATCGAGCATCTTCACCCAAGCGATTTAGCATCTTATCATGCAAACTTGACCGCCAGCTGTGTGCAGATTCCTACCATCAGAGGCAGACTTCAACTGTTCTCAAGCCAATGGGAACAGGTCATGCGAGATTGTTTAGTCTGTCAGTGGTTAAGAAACGGCTACGAACCTGACTGGCTCATCCGTCAATCGTTAGTTCCGTTAACATCGACTCCAGTGTGGACTCCCATTCTAAGGGAATCCGATCGTCTAGATGCCATTTGCTCAGAAATAGAATCTCTTTAGCAGAAGAATGCGATTCATCTAGTCCGCAATCAGTCATCCTAGGCTTCTATTCGTTGATGTTCCTCGTTCCGAAACGTATCGGAGGATGGAGACCAATTCTCAATCTCAAACCGTTGAACAAATTTATTCTTTCTCCCAAATTTCAGATGGAGACTGTAGCAGCGGTGATGACAGGGCTGAGAAAGGCATGTTGGCAGTGTCGATAGATCTGAAGGATGCTTATTTTCATATTCCAATGTCAATTCCTTTTCAGAAATACCTTCGCTTTGCATTCCAAGACAATGTTTGGGAATTCAATGCGCTTCCATTCGGCCTGACCACAGCACCGAGGGTCTTCACCAAAGTGGTTCTCGCCATGACATCTTATCTTCGCAGGAGAAACATAGCTGTTCATACTTACATAGACGACTGGCTGCTGAAGGCGGGGAATCCAGTCACTCTGCGCAACAATCTACAGGTAGTCCTAGCCTTACTAAAGGATCTAAGATGGATTGTGAATCTAGAGAAATCAGAATTGACTCCATCCCAGGAGTTTGTTTATCTGGGAATATTTTTCAATCTCGGGGACGGCGTAGCTTTTCCGGCGGAGAGCAGAGTCAAGAGCCTGATTGCAGTTCTGGAGTCAGTTTCTCTAGGAGCCTATCTGACGGCGTGCCAATTTCTCAGAATACTGGGTTTACTATTGTCTCTGGAGAAAATGGTTCCTTATGCGGCACTCAGGCGCAGGCCGATTCAGATGTATTTAATGTCATTCTGGTCTCAGAGAACGGATCCGTTATCTCTGAGGATACCAGTAAAAGAACCATTGATATTCCACCTTCAGTGGTAGTTATCAGAACAGAATCTCCTGCGAGGTGTTCCTCTACAACCTCCTCAACCACAGATGTCCATCTTCACAGATGCATCGACAATGGGTTGGGGAGCGGTATTGGACGATCAGTCTGTGTCAGGGGAATGGGATCGGATCAATGCGCAGAAACATATCAATGTTCTCGAATTGTTAGCAGTGACATTAGCACTTCGAAAGTTCGAGAGCTTAATCTTGTCCTAGTGAGGACAGACAACTCAACAGTGGTGTCTTATTTAAACCGCCAAGGCGGGACGAGATCACCGGGGTTGTGCATGATGATTTGGAAACGTCTGCTGTGGTGCCAAGAGAGGAATGTTATTCTTCGGACAGCACACATTCCAGGAAGACTGAACATCTTAGCAGATGCTCAGTCGAAGGACGGTTTGTCGTCCGACGGAATGGCAGCTCAACCAATCGGTAGCGGAGGTTCTATTCAAACATTGGGGCAAGCCAAATGTGGACCTGTTTGCGATGAAACAAAACGCAAAGATGGTCACATACGTGTCACCGATCCTGGACCCGCTAGCTCTAGCGGTAGACGCACTGGCTATAAGTTGGAAGGGAATGTACGCGTATGCGTATCCTCCAACGATGTTCATCCCGAAAGTTCTGGCAAAGATAAGAGAGGGTATGTGCCAAGTGCTACTGATCGCCCCTTATTGGCCAGGCCGATCATGGTTTACGGATCTGGTGGACCTTCTGGTCTGCAATCCAATCCCTCTTCCAGACAGAAGAGATCTAATCTCTCAGAACAGGGGTTTGTACTTCCACGACAGACCAGAAATGTTCAAATTGACTATGGATGTTATCAAGCAGCGTGCAATTAAGGGTGGATTTTCTGAGCAAGCTGCGAAGTTAGTCGCTTCAGCCAGAAGAGGTTCAACCACTAAAACATATAATTATAGAATCAACAAATTTGCAGAGTGGTGTAAGGGAAGAGATATCGATCCCTTTTCTGCATCTGTTCAAAACGTAGCAGATTTTATCTGTCATTTATACGAAGTTGACAAACTTGTACCTTCAACCCTAGCAGCATATAAGTCTGCATTAGCTTCAGTCATTCCCAGTCTGGCCATTGAAGGAGTGGAAAATGACACTTTAAATGAAGTTATTAAAGGAATGAGCAATCTGTGACCTAGACAGCCAATTCCTATCCCAGCATGGAATCTATCTCTTGTTCTACAGGTTTTAGGGCATGCTCCCTTTGAACCGATTAGATCTATAGATATTAAACTGTTAACTATTAAATCAGTTTTCTTGGTTGCACCAGCGTCGGCGAGAAGGAGAAGCTTCATGCGCTTTCTGCTGAACAAGACCGTTTTGTCGTCATGGGTGAAGGTTTAAGACTACTTCGACATCTTTGTTTCCTGGCAAAGAATCAGTCACTTAAATATCCAGGACAGCCGATCAATTTGCCAATTTTAACTAGACATGACCCAAACTCTTCTGCTTGGTGTCCTGTCAGATGTCTGAAAATATATAAGAAACGTACTGAGGAGTGGAGAGATGACCCGAAATCTCTGTGTTTATGTCTCAAAGCTCCACACTTGCAAGCCTCGAAAGATACCATTTCTCGTTGGATAGTCGATGCTATTCAGATGTCGCACAAAGTCGCTACAGGAAAGCAGATTGATTGTGCGAATGCCCATCAGGTCCTAGCACTAGCAGCATCATCGGCCCTTTATACGGGTGTCTCTTTAGAGGAGGTGATGTCTGTAGCACAATGGCATGCCGAGTCGTCATTTACTGATTTCTACCTTTGCGACATCTCCAGCGCACTTAATCCGGTAGCCATCGCCAATTTATCGAATCTGAACTAAGCCACATCCGACCACTATTTCGCACACATCACAAGTTCTTCCACTTGCACTGAACAATGGGCATGCACATGACCTGAGAACGACCGTGGATTGGGCCAAGCTCCTGTGATGAACAAGAAAAGACCAAGCACTCAAAATGGTGAGTGTTTACATTAATTAAGTGACTATAAATAATTTACTTACAGTCAAAATACCAGACTGTTTAGGTAAATAGTCTGGTGTAAGAGTATACTTATCCTCTCAAACAGACATTGGACTCAATCCAATTTGAAAAATTAATTGATACACTCTACTGGACTGCCCTAGCTGAGACTTGGGGCTGACACGGGTCTGGCGGGTGTTGCATCCCCTTTTTTGACAGCCCTCTGGATTTTGTGCAGACAAAAGAGGGGGGGAGGGGAGCGCGGTCTAGACCATGGAAGTTTAGAACTCTATGAGTCAGATGGCAGAACCCAAGCGTATGCCAGGGTTCTAGTCTCTTCACAACCTTCTCTGTTGGATGGTAGATGAGTGCTGGTTCGAGCCTCACCTCCTCCCACTGGTATTTCCTGGCTGTTGAAATCCGGAGTTTATCATAATAGTACATCTGGTAAGTATTATTCGAAGTAGAATAAAAAAAAAGCATCCGCTTTTGTTTCTACAAGAATTCTTAATACTTACCAGATGTACTATGGCCCTACCTCAGCCGCCCTGCTGAGGTGAGGCTGAGCTGCTTTCGCTGTTTGTCAAGTCAAATATAAGATGAATCTGACTGTGATTGGGAATTGACTCGGTACCTGCGGCTATAGTATTCCCGGACACAGTATGGGCAGGACCAGGAGAGTGCGGAGTTTTAATTGTTTATTTTGAGCTAGACTAGATTAGATAATAGACATTATCATAATAGTACATCTGGTAAGTATTAAGAATTCTCGTAGAAACAAAAGCGGATGCTTTTTTGAGACACTCAGTTTCAAAACATGCATGATACAGGTAAGCTATTCAATATTATGAAACTAAGTAAGCGCCTCTGAAACCATTTTCAAATTGGTGGAATTCAATGAAATTTATGATGTAGGTTATGATTATTTCACTTCAAGAGTATACTTACCTCCCTAACACTCTTTGATAAATATCGACTCACTCAATAAAGACTCGGATTAAAAACAGTTAGGTGCCCTTAATGGGCAGGTAGTCAGATGACAGTCCAGAGGATGCCAGCCCCAACTTCGTGCATGCGCAGACTATCACTTCCTTTTTCCAATTTATTGGCTAAAGAGACACATGCTTATTCTTTGTTTATAAAGTTTTCTGCTAGTTCTCTCACTTTCTGAAAGTAAAATCACCTGAAAATCATGTCCGATCATGGAAAGTCTCCAGAGGATGGCCAGGTCTAATTTAGTGTTTTAATCCTGTTGTAATGTGTTTCCGGGATTCGCTATTAGACGTGTCAAGCACCTAAAAAACTGGTTTATTTCTATTTGGCGCTATGAAATACTAATCTCTCTGTTTGTGTCCACAGGTATTTATCTATGATTGAACAAGGGACAAAACATCTTCAGAGGGTTTGTTTTTCTCTCCACCAAGGTTCCATTTCCTACTAACATGTCTCATAAGATCTTCTCACTTTGCCCTCTTGGTCCACTTCCCTCCCTTAATGGTGGAGAGATTTAAGAGGTCATAGAGATTGGTGGATCTTCCAGTTCATCAGATAGGATGGTTTGTCTATGCTAAGGACGCAGGTATTCTAGTTATGATATTAGGCACTTCAAACTATTTAGAATATTTTCTGAAATCTGCTGCCAATTTATCATTGTTTATCTGATGTTTGCATAGCTTGTATTACTATCCTTTCCAGTTATTAGTCCCCTACCAGTAAAACCGGGGGGGGGGGGGGGGGGGGCTATAGGTTTGCACTCCATCTGTCCATCTCTGTCCGTCTCTCTGTCCATCTGTCTGTCTATCCATCTGTGTGTCCATCTGTCCGTCTGTCACAGTTGGTTTTCCGCACCTTTTTCGCAGTCCTTCAAGGTATTCAACTGAGAATTGGTATATTGCTTTGTTATGAGAAGTTACAGACCAAGTTCGAGTTTCAGGCGTATGCGTCAATTTTTGATGGAGTTATGCCCCCTTTCGACTTAAGAAATACAAAAAATATCAGCTTTCAGAACTTTTTCGTACTCCTTCAAGATATTTAAGCAAAAATTGGTGCATCGCTTTAGTATAAGGAGTTGCTGAGCAAGTTCGAGTTTCAGACATTTTCGTCAATCTTTCATGGAGTTATGCCCCCTTTCGACTTATGAAATATGAAAAATATCAGCTTACCATGCTTTTTTATTAGTTTTCCGCACTTTTCTTCGCAGTCTTTTAAGATATTATACTGAGAACTGCAACATTGCTTTGTTATGGGGAGTTACAGACCAAGTTCGAGTTTCAGGGGTATGCATCAATTTTTGATGGAGTTATGCCCCCTTTCGACTTAAGAAATATGAAAAATATTAGCTTTCCGCACCTTTTTTCGCAGTCCTTCAAGATATTTGCGTGAAATTGGTGCATCGCTTTAGTATAAGGAGTTACTGCGCAAGTTCGACTTTCAGACGTTTTCGTAAATTTTTCATGGAGTTATGGCCCCTTTCGACTTATGAAATACAAAAAATATTAGTTTTCTGCACTTTTTTTCGCAGTCTTTCAAGCTATTGTACTGAGAATTGCTACAATGCTTTGTTGTGAGAAGTTACAGACCAAGTTCGAGTTTTAGGCGTATGGGTAAATTTTTGATGGAGTTATGCCCCCTTTCGACCTATGAAATATGAAAAATATTAGTTTTCCGCCCTTTTTCTTGCAGTCTTT
Source organism: Chaetoderma sp. LZ-2023a (assembly GCA_034401795.1). NCBI lineage: Eukaryota > Metazoa > Mollusca > Caudofoveata > Chaetodermatida > Chaetodermatidae > Chaetoderma > Chaetoderma sp. LZ-2023a. Next base: position 127,588,276 of record CM067359.1, read on the forward strand.
CAAGATATTCAACTAAGAATTGATACATTACTTTATTATCAGAAATTACAGACTAAGTTCTAGTTTCAGGCGTTTGCATCATTTTGTGATGGAGTTATATCCCCTTTCGACTTATGAAATACAAACATATCAGCTTTCAAGACTTTCCTTCTCCTTCACCATATATAACTGAGACTTGGTTTATTGCTATGTTATGAGAAGTTACAGATCAAGTTCGAGTTAGCTGCTTTTGACAATTTTTAATGAGATTTTTGACTCAATCTCTAAAGATTTATATCAGCAGGTAGGGGACATGTATTGCAAAGCAATACTTACACAATGCTTGTTACGTTCTACATTATGAATACAATTCATCCTTACACCTGGATGTTGTTTTCAAGTCGGATTGCCCTCTTATTTTTGAAGTTATGACGTCATAATCAGCCTTGCACCTTTACTAACTATCATAAAGTTTTGTCCAATGCTGGTTTATCTGTTAGCCTTTATGGCCACCAGTCCTCTTTCTTTATTTTGGTTTTGAGTTTTACTAATTCATTAACTAAAATACTCATTGTCTTCATCTTATGGCCTTTTTCAGAAACCTGGGGGTCCTACTTGTGACAGGTTTCTCAAACCTAGATTCGCCCCTCACCTGTGTTTCCAATGTGGCCCATTGTTAAATTGTGACATATGTAAACAGTGGGGTGGGAGGTGAATTAATGACTGGGTTCTTGTTATTGCAGGCCAAAGAGAAGGCATTAGAGGAGGAGAGACGCTCGAAGAAGGAGCGAGAAGGTAGGCTTCAACCACCATGGAAATAGAAGCCTTCTGTCTGGAGATGATGGGAGAGATGAAGAAGACGATAAAAGATTTGGTTCCAGAGTTGCTGGGCCAAATCTTTTATTGTCTTCTTGTCCTGCTCATGAGCAGATACTCCCGCCTCTGAATCGGTTCTCTTTAGGAACTTCAGTTTTCGTCTAAGATACAGAGGTGGCCCCATTAGAGGGGGAAGTCCACTATGAGGACACTGGCAGCAGGCTTGCAGCGCCGGTTGTTCATGGACAGGTGTCTCTGGAGCCTGGTTCCCGCTTATCAGGTTCCCAGGATTATCCGCACCCTACAGGTACCACTACCTCTTATAGTACCTTTCCTGGCCAGTCCAGGTTAGCATTGTTCGCTGACCTGGAGTCTAATTTTTCTGGCTTGGAAGAAGAGGATTATCTGCTGGGTCCTCCTAACACCATGGCCATGGAAATTGACACACATGCACCCCTCGCGGGGAGTACGGGTGACATTTTCCATGGGACTACTAACGCAGGAGTAGGATTCATGGCGCAGAAGGTAGCCCGGGCTGGATCCGATGGTCAGCATTACAACATACCTCGGCTTGCCGGTGGTGTAGCTGGTTCTGGCCAAGGCCGTGGTGTGGCGAGTTCATTCCCCACGCAATTCCACGGCGCCTGCTCCTGGTCAAGCCAGTGTGTTTAGCATGCCTTTTCTGTCAGGCCTGCATGCTTTCACTGGCTTGCCAGGAGTATCGGTTGCTCCAGATACGCAATCACCTGTGAATGTTCTAGAGGACGATGAAGGCCCGTGCCTAGTCGAACATTCACAGGTGGCCACAGAGGAAGACTGGTCTGACGCATGTCATTGGCTAATAAACGTCAGGCCAGCCAGCGGGACCAGCGCACGTGGCTGGCAGGTAAGTCGACTGCTACCGTGATGCCATCTCTGCCGCTGGCGGAACATATAGTAGATATGTTTACAGCAGCAGAGACGTCCATTAAGGCGAATTGGACGTCTCACGAAGGCTCCTCACGAGGGAGCAAAGCGATGTCGCATCCTACCTGGTGAATACCAGAGGTAGTGTGTGGTGCCTAAGCCGAGCGTGGACGACCGTGCTGTGCTAGGCGAGGATATGCGGCCAGGTTCCCGATCTGACACGGGAACGCTGTGCATGAATGCTTTGCGTTCGGCAAATACCATGTTGCGCGATGCGGAGGAGAGTTTGAGAGTGTCTATTGCAGCACTTTCGCATGCCTTCCAGCTGTTACAGGGGATAGTAACAGCATCCGCATCGCACTAGCCTAGTCTGGTAACAGTTCAGAGAGCCATCCAGGATTGTATTAACCTGGCTTGACTGTTTAACCCGGTCAGTGACCAGGAGTGTCCGGGCGCGGCGCATGTTTGCCTTAGACAACCTGTGCCTGTCCCAGGACTTGTAGAATAGGCTTCTGCATATGCCTATGGCAGGTCCTGGTCTCTGGAGGTGAGGGATGTAAGGACCTCCAGGAGACGGTCACCCTGGTCAATAACCAGAGGGCGTTGCGCGAGCAATTTGAAGTGCTCTGCAGAGAACATGTTCACGCAGCACCCCCAAGCGCGGTGGCCAAGTCAGAGGCCAGCCACCTGCGCAGGCACCTGCCCGCACACCAAGGTGCGTGTGGTGTGGGCTGTGGCGTGCGAGGATCTGGTCATGGTAACCATGATGGACCGGTTGTCACAGTAAGGACCATTTCAGTGCTTCTGGATCCAGAGACGGCGCCACTCTTGCATTGCTCATGTCCACCTCTCTCCCTAGGTGGACCAGTGTGAGGCCAGCTGGCCCACCACAGGCAAGAGTGGGAGCGGTTGACTCAGGACTGCTTACTCTTACGATGGCTTTCAGTTGGGTATCATCCCGACTGGATAGTAGGCCTGCCATTGCAGCTGTCTCTGGTTCCGATGTGGACTCAAAATCCAAGAGAGCCAGATCAGCAGTTGTGTATAGATGAGGAAATAATTCCCTCGTACAAAAAGGAGCAATTCAACCGGCACAAAATTGTCTGGGCTTCTATTCAACCATGTTCCTGGTGACAAAAAGCACTGGATGGTGGAGACCAATTCTCAACCTCAAGTCACTGAACAAGTTCATAGACACGCCAAGTTTCAAAATGGAAATAGCGAAATCGGTGTTGGCAGGGTTGGAGAAGGCAATGTAGACAGCGTCAATAGATTTGAGAGATGCATATTTCCACATTCCAATGGCGAGGAGCTTTCGCCGGTACCTCAGGTTTGCATTCCAAGGCCGTCAGTGGGAATTCAGGCTTTTACCCTTCAGAATTTCAACAGCTCCTCAGGTCTTCACCAGGGTGGTCCTTGAGATAACATCATACCTCCGCAGAAGCATATCAGTCCATACGTACATAGACAACTGGCTGTTAAAAGCACACAATAATGAAAGTCTATCAGCAAATCTGGAGATAGTTCTAAAAACTCTCACAGACTTAGGCTGGATAGTTAACTTTCAAAAATCAGAGCTGACTCCATCCCAGAAGTTTGTTTGCCTGGGAATGTTCTTCGATCTAGAGATAGGATATGTTTGTCCTACTCAGGTGAGGGTACAAGTACTCATCTCATTAATACAGTCTGTGCAACAGTCGTCATGTCCTGGCACGGGTTTACTTGAGAATGCTGGGTTTGATGGTTTCATTGGAACCAGTCATTCCACGGGCAGCTTGGCCTATCCAGTTGTTTATCATGACAGTGGACCCAGAGAACAGGATCACTGGACTCAAATGTGCCGGTATTGGAGCCTCTTATTCACCTACGATGGTGGATGGTAAAAGAGAATCTCCTGGTGGGGGTGATACTCACCCCTCCTCACCCTCAGATAACGATGTATACAGATGCATCAATGGAGGGATGGGAAGCTTGCCTGCATCAGTCACAAGAACATATCAATCTACTGGAATTACGAGCAGTAGTACTGGGCCGGGAACATGTCTTAATAAAAGTTCATGGCAAGATTGTTCTGGTTCGATCAGACAATTCAACAGTAGTGACTTACATAAACCGCCAGGGCGGAACGAAGTTGCCCAGTCTGTATGATGACATGGAAATTGTTTTGCTAGTGCCTGGATCACAGGATCACCTTGAAAGCAGTTCATATTCCGGGAAGGTTAAATCTGCTAGCACACTCATTGAGCTGAAGGATGAGTGTTTTACCTATGGAATGGCAACTAAATCAATGTGTGGTGGATCGTCTGTTCAACCACTGGGGGAAACCGAACATAGATTTATTCGCAACGAAGAAGAATGCGAAGATGATGACGTACGTCTCTCTGATTCCAGATCCGAGCGCTATGGCAACAGATGCGTTAGCTATCAGCTGGGTGGGAATGTATGCATATGCATTTCCTCCAGCAATCCTGATTCCAAAACTTCTTCAGAAAATCAGACAGGAGAAGTGCCAAGTGCTTCTGATCGCCCCGAATTGGCCAAACGATCATGGTATACGGATCTGCAGGACCTTCTGGTCTGGAATCTGGTTCCTCTGCCTCTGATGGACAATATTATCTTCCAGGGCAAGGCCCTTCACAGCAATCCGGCAATGTTCAGATTGACTGCGTGGGTGTTGTCAAGGAATCTAGAATTAAGGAGGGCTTTTCTGAGCAAGCAGCCATGTTTATGTCAAAAGCCAGGAGGGGGTCAACCTCCAGAGCATATAATTATAAAATCAACAGATTTGCAGAATGGTGCTCAAAAAGATGTATTAATCCAATGGATTCATCTATTCAGGTAGTAGCTGATTTCCTGTCACCTGTATGATGCCTATAGCCTCAAACCTAACTCTATTGCTGGCTACAAGTCAGCTTTAATGACAGTTATCCCTCACCCTGTTTAATGGGGTTCCTGTGGACGACATTATGTCGGTAGCCCAGTGGCACTGTGAGTCGAGTTTCACCGACGATTACCTCCGTGACACCTCAAATCTTCTTGCCTTATTGATTTTGAAAAAATAATTTAGGTGTATGTATTTTGATGAGGTTCTCTCATTTTTTATATATATCACAATTTATCAATGTAAACACCCACTTGTCTGGACTGCATCAGTCTTCACCAATGGGAAGATGCTGACAGCATCAAGCAATTCACAAGGTCAGTCTTGTTTATGTGTTGTTCATTGTTGATTGTTTTGTCACATGACCCTTCGTTATTAATATGGTGATGGTATGTGTTTTATGTGGTTCATTCTTGAGAGTATACAAAAATGGAGCCTTTTCATCTTATGTCCTATAGTACATGGCACTTGTACGTAGAGAGCGTATGGGACATTGAGGTCATTCTGTCTCCCTCCCAAGAAAGGGGGTTAGGGGGGGGGGGGGCTGGGAGAGAGCGCATATGATATATGGTCTTCTCTCAGCCATCGGTTGCGTTAACCAATGTTCAAATCATTTCCTGGTTGTGTTTTTCTCACAATTTCAGAAGTTTTAGTGCCTTAAACGCAGATTAGCTCATAAGGAAGAGCTGGTCTTTTGACCTCGCCTCCCTCCCGCCAAATTCTCTTATGAATTCTGGCAATATCAAAGAGTGTTTGGGAGGTAAGTATACTCTTGAAGTGAAATAAACGAAATCACAGATTTCTTCTTTCACGAGAGAGTTGATTGATACTTACCTCCCTAACATAGACCCAACCTCTCTGCCCCACAGAGGCTCGGTCTTCAGGCTTTCTTACGTTGCATTGTGTCAGCCAATAAATTAGAGGACGTGCTAGTCTGCACATGTGTGAGGTTAGGGCTGGCATCCGCCGGACTGTCATCTGACTGCCTGCCCATTAGGGTCACCTAACTGTTTTTAATCTGAGTGTTTATTGAGTGAAAGTCAATATTTGGGAATATCAAAAAGTGTTAGGGCGGTAAGTATCAACTCTCTCATGAAAAAAGAAATCCGTGATTTTGTTTATTATATGATTAAGGAATGCCATATGACATTTACATTGAACACTGCCCTATGGTCAACAGGGATCTGGAGTGTGGTCAAAGATCAAATTTGATCGCTCTGTTAGATCCCCTCCAAAACTGTTTGGTGGAATTCAAGTAAATTTGTTTTGTGAGTTGCCCATATGATTGTGGATTACTAGATATTTATCCTGGGCTCCACCACCTGCCATGTGTGGATGTGTGGTCAAAAGGTAAATTTGGGGAAAGCGTGAGATTTGTGATGGCAAGACATTGACTGCATGTTCCTTCTAATCTGCCTTAGTTACTTGTGGCTAGCTGCTCAGTATTACTGTCAGCGAAACATCGCTCCTGGCTATTTAAATTTGAACAGTTAACTTTTAAGTGAACCAGTTGTTTTGTTCATGACAAATTTTATCCATTTCTTTTCAGAAAGGTAAAATCTTGGATTCGCAAGAGATCAATGAAGCTATCTGTTGGGGAAAACAGATGGGAACAGGATTTTGAACTGCTGGCTTATGAGGGCTTATTCCAGGAGTATTTAGAGATGGGTAGGTACAATGGTCAATTGTGGTGTGTGCTGGTAATGTATCAGGTTCAATGGGCCTTTCTAGTTTATCTATCAATCATATGATGTCATAATCAACCAGGTGACATGAATAAGAACATCACAATCAATTACGTCTTGAAGGACGTAGTTAAGTTCATCATGAACGCTGAATTCATGACAGATTAAGCATTGTTGTGTGAATTGTACGCCTTTACGATTTAATAAATATGCTGTTGAATATTTTGAGACTAATTTGATTGGGCGCTGTTGTAGGCAGCAACAGCACCCAGTCAAATTAGTTTCAAAATATTCAACAGCTTATCTGTGTAGTTTTCTGGAAATTGATCGATCAATCCCAATACAGATGAAGTGTGGGTGGAGCTACAACTGGTTTCCTCCATTGCGGTGTGCTGATAATGTATCAGGCTTTTAAACCAGGGTCCCGGGATTGTGCTTTGGTACAGATAGTTCAACAATCGCTAGAAACATTGGTAAATTCCTTCATCCCTTGGGAACCTGTAAAACCTGGTGTAGTTCCCTTAGATAGACTGCCATTCTGTCCGGAAGGGAGAAGAAATACAGTTAGCTGGCTAACCCTTTGCCCCATAGAATTTCATTGTCCCAATTACAAGTCAACTATACAGGTAAGCTGTTGAAATTCTGAAAGTAGCTTAATGGGAAATTAATTTCAAAATATTCAACAGAATATTCGATATATCAAAAGGAATTTCTTGTTTCTCGTCTGAATGATTTGAAATGGTTAATGTCATGGAAACTGGGTTATGTTCTGGCAGACATGTATAATAATTGAGCACATGGATTTATTTGTATGCAGCCTATATAACTACGTTCAATATCATTTCTTGACTAGGTGACCATCATCTATGCTTAGCTTATGTTTAGGCTGACCACAGTGACCGTATTCACAGAGGGCTTACTTGCGCCCTAGAAAAGGCGTAACTATGGCACAAGCCCCCAAGGTGGCGTAAGTCATTATTCACAAAAAGGGCGTAGCTTACACCCATCCATAAAATCGCACGTAACTTATGCCCTCTAAGGCATAAGTCATTATTTACAGTGTTTTTGGCGTGGTCTCGAATTTTAGTCGAATTTCAGATATTACGAATTTTATAAATTGAATTTTCATTTTGCTGACTTTTTGTAAATATTAAGTGTTATTTAATGTGAAGCCACAGCAGGCGTTTTTTATCTCGCCTGGCCTTAAAGGCCAAGTGAGCTTATGACATGGCAACCGTCCATCGTCCGTCCATCGTCCATCAACCTTTCCTTTAGATGACTTCTTCTCAAGAACCACTGGGCTGATTTCAATTATATGTGACATTAAGTATGCTTAGAGCATAGGGATCCAAGTTTGTTCAAACGAAGCAGATCAGCCAATTTGGCCAGTGGCCATCTTGGATTTTGGCCGATTTTTAGAAACATCTTTAAAAATCTACGAAACCGGGATTGAAGCAGTCCTCATGGAATATGATCTAGGCCAAGACCTAAACCAAGTTTGTTCAAGGAAACTTGATTGATCCAATGGTCTGACAGCCATCTTGTTTGACATAGTTTTAGCGAAAACGACTTCTTCTCCAGAACCATTGAAAGGATCGGGCCGAAATTTGCCGAGATATGATTAGGGAATAAGGGCCATTAAAGTTTGTTCAAGAGAAGTTGATGCATAAAAAAACATGGCTGCCGTGGGCCAATCAAAATATAGCGTATTTGGTGGCCATATTGGATTTTTTTATTTGATGGATTTTGAGGCCGAAATTGGTTTTATGTAGGTTTTTGGGTATTCTGATCTCAAATTTGCAATTTTCAAAACTGTCGGATAAACGGTTTGGCAGCCATCTTGGATCATTTTCTCTCCAAAAGCTCCCATACTAAAGCAGTGGGAAATTTTTTATGTTTTCTCGAGAACTAATGGGCCGATTTCATTTATATATGGCTGAAAGCATCCTTACGGCATAGGGAGTCCATTTTCCTCAAATGTAGCCGATTGGCCAGTGGCCATCTTGGATTTCGGCCGATTTTTAGAAATGTCTAAAAATCTCCGAAACTGTTTGAGGGATCGATTCAGAACTCACGAGATATGATCTAGGGCAAGAGCTGAGCCAAATTTGTTCAAGGGAACTTAATTGACCAAATGGTTCAGCGGCCATCTTGGATGACCTCATTTTCGCAAAAACAACTCCAGAACCGCTTTAGCGATCAGGCCAAAATTTGTGAATTATGATTAGGGACTAAGGGCCATTAAAGTTTGTTCAAGAGAAGTTGATCCATCAAAAAACATGGCTGCCGTGGGCCAATCAATATATAGCGTGTTTGGCGGCCATATTGGATTTTTTTATTTGATGGATTTTGAGGCGCATAGGGAGTCCATTTTGTTCAAATGTAGCCGATTGGCCAGCGGCCATCTCGGATTTCGGCCGATTTTTAAAAATGTCTTTTAAACTCTTCTCTGAAACCGTTTGATGGATCAATTCATACCTCATGAAATATAATCGAGGGCAAGAGCTGACCCAAGTTTGTTCAAGTGAACTTAATTGACCAAATGCTTCAGTGGCCATCTTGGATGACCTCGTTTTCGCAAAAGCGACTTCCCCAGAACCGCTGAAGCGATCAGGCCGAAATTTGTGATATATGATTAGGGACTAAGGGATATTAAAGTTTGTTCAAGAGAAGTTGATCCGTCAAAAAACCTGGCCGCCGTGGGCCAATCAATATATAGCGTGTTGGGCGGCCATATTGGATTTTTTCATTTGATGGATTTTTAGGCCGAAATTGGTTTTATATATGGTTTTGCGCATTGTGGTTTCAAATTTGCCATTTTCGAGACTGTCGGATAAATGGTTTGGCGGTTATCTTGGATCATTTTCCCGCCAAAAGCAGCCATACAAAAGCAATGGGAAATTTAAAATGTCTTCTCGAGAACTAATGGGCCGATTTCAATTATATTTGGCTGGAAGCATCCTTACGGCATAGGGAGTCCATTTTGTTCAAATGTAGCCGATTGGCCAGCGGCCATCTTGGATTTCGGCCGATTTTTAGAAATGTCTTTTAAACTCTTCTCTGAAACCGTTTGATGGATCAATTCATACCTCATGAAATATGATCGAGGGCAAGAGCTGACCCAAGTTTGTTCAAGTGAACCTGATTGACCAAATGCTTCAGTGGCCATCTTGGATGACCTCGGTTTCGCAAAAACGACTTCCCAAGAACCGCTGAAGCGATCAGGCCGAAATTTGTGGTATATGATTAGGGACTAAGAGCTATTAAAGTTTGTTCAAGAGAAGTTGATCCGTCAAAAAACCTGGCCGCCGTGGGCCAATCAATATATAGCGTGTTGGGCAGCCATATTGGATTTTTTTATTTGATGGATTTTGAGGCCGAAATTGGTTTTATATATGTTTTTGCGCATTGTGGTTTCAAATTTGCCATTTTCGAGACTGTCGGATAAACGGTTCAGCGGGCATCTTGGATCTTTACCTGCCAAAATCTCCCATACTGAAGCAATGGAAAATTTTAAATGTATTCTCAGGCTATCTTAAATTTAGGTCGATTTTTAGAAATGTCTTTAAAAATCGTCTCCAAAACAGCTTGGGGTACCAATTCAAAATGCATGAAATATCATCTAGCAAGAGCTGCACCAAGTTTGTTCAAGGGAACTTGATTGGTCAAATGGTTTAGCGGCCATTTTCGATGACCTATTTTTTGCCAAAACAACTCCAGAACCACTAAGTGGATTGGGCCGAAATTTGCGAGATATGAATAGGCACTGAGTGACATTAAATTTTTTTCAAGGGAAGGATCTACATCAGAAACATAGCTGCAGTGGTGCAATCACAATGTAGCTTGTTTGGCGGCCATATTGGTCTTGCAAAAATGTCCACAAACTCATTTAAAAGACTGGTTAATAACAACATCTCAAACACTTCGAGTCTTATGAGATATCCTGATGCTTTTTCACAATGGTGTGAATTCAAGTAAAGTCTGAATTGCCTTTGGGATCTGAGGGGGTTCCTTATATACTCTCCCTGGGGGCCTCCAGTCGCTTTTTGGCGGCTGTAGGGTGTTGCGCATGCGTGGAGGCATGGCGGCCTTATGGCTGGGTGGTATATGGCGGCCTGGTGGTCAGGCATTTGGCGGACTGGCGGTTTGAAGGCTTGGCAGCCTTTTTTTTGCGGCTTGGCGACCTGGCGTCATTTTGGCAGTGTTTTTTGTGCATTTTGTTAGGGATTATTTTGGGGTGTTATGCCTGTTTTGTTTTGGCATTTTATCCAGACATTTTTCGGGATATGTAGGCGGTGATGCCTTTCTGGGGTGACCATTCTAAGATGTTATCTAACACTGAGACATCTCGTGTGTCTCTGTTCGTTTAGATATGATTCAGACTTTAAGCATTTCGTTCAAAGTGTTGAACTCATCAGAGGACTATAGTGGCCTCATACGATTGTGTTGGCCTAGGTGGGGCTTTATATGTCCCCCATCTGGTGTTTGTCAGCAATTTGTGTTTGCTGTGTGTGTGTGCAGGCACGCGTATGTGTGGGTGAGAGCATGAACGCTTGCGGTTGTGCTTCAGAAGACAACAACATCTTCACAATAATTTTGTTGGATACATACATTGTTATGCATGGCGCTACATTGTGGACTAATGTATGTGTTGTTGGGGACATTTATGACATCCCCTAGATATGAAAGGGTCATACGTCATCAGTTGACATCATAAGTGGTCAAGGAAGGATTAAGACTCAGAATGTATGATGAAGGGGGGGGGGGTGTGTGTGGAGAATAGGTGTTGGCCCGTCGAGGATTTGAAAGGATAATAACAACGTCCACAGGTATCGATTATTTTCTCCAATATCCGTGTTACGGGGCGGGCCTTCACCCTGCCAAGTTGATGCCAGCCGGCTCCATTGTGTGGAGCTGGTGGATCAAGTGCGACTCCTTCGCCCTTTCGCCAGATGGTTGAATCTGTGTTGGAGGGGTCTGAGGAGAGCGCTTGTATGATGTGGTAGCTCATGTGTGCTCTAGTGTGGCTGTGTTTGTTAAAGTGGCTGGACACTGGTGTCATAACGCTGAGTTACGCCATAGTTTATAGGTGTTAAAATCCTCTGGGATGGCGCGCCTTTTGTAGCCTGTTTTATCCCATGGGGGGTTTTGGCGGCTCATGGAGGGGAGGGGCTCCTTAGTTTCCGCCACCCTCCTTCTTTTCCTTTCCCTAATGGGCAGCATGGTGGGTGGGTTCACCATGCTTGAGCTGTGGGCCCCTTTGGCGGACGTGTTGTGGCTATTCTTGGCGGATAGTTCAGTTTTTGACGGCTCTCTTAATAATTCCAAATCTATGGAATCGATTGTGAGCCCCGAGATGGAGGGCATCACAATCTCTGTCTCGGTGGCGGCTTTGTCATTCTTGGCAGTATTCATGTTTTAAACAGATTAATAACAACATCTCCAACACTTCGAGTCTTATGAGATAGCCTGACGCTTGTTCACAATGGTGTGAATTCAAGTAAAGTCTGAATGGCCTTTGGGGTCTGAGGGGGTTCCTTATATACTCTCCCTGGGGGCCTCCAGTTGCTTTTTGGTGGCTGTAGGGTGTTGCGCATGCATGGAGGCATGGCGGTCTTATGGCTGGGTGGTATATGGCGGTCAGGCATTTGGCGGTTTGGAGGCTTAGCGGGTTGGCGGCCTTTTTTGGCGGCTTGGTGGCCTGGCGTTATTTTGGCGGTATTTTTTGTGCATTTTGTTAGGGATTGTTTTGGGGTGTTATGCCTGTTTTATTTTGGCATTTTATCCAGACATTTTTCGGGATATGTAGGCAGTGGTGCCTATCTGGGGTGACCATTCAAAGATGTGATCTAACACTAAGACATTTCATGTGTCTCTGTTGGTTTAGATATGATTCAGACTTTAAGCGTTTCGTTCAAAGTGTTGAACTCATCAGAGGAATAGAGTGGCCTCATACGATTGTGTTGGCCTAGGTGGGGCTTTATGTGTCCCCCATCTGGTGTTTGTCAGCATTTGTGTTTGCTGTGTGTATGCAGGTGCGCGTGTGTGTGTGGGTGAGTGCATGAACGCTTGCGGTTGAATGTGAAGCTGAAACAATTTGGTAAATACGGTAGAATGATACGTCATTGCCTGGCAACGAGCGCGCGTGAACGATCTGAATGACGCGCTGCGCTCAAGTCAAGTTTACGCAAAAAGGATTCCGAATGCTAAGGAAAAGTTGTAAGAATATAAAAATTACATGTTTTCGCAGCACTTAGTTTTTGTAATGTCAAGCATATTACTAATAAATGGTTATATGCTAGGTTAGTCAGACTCGATAGAATGAATATTATTTATTTATTTATTTGCTAGTATTAATAGTCCGGGAGCCAATTTTCAAAAGGGGTCTAGAAGAATGGTTTCGTAGCACACCCAGTATTCAGAAGGTTTGTCTCTATATTATGCTAGACCGATGTCTTGGGTATATTCTGAGCCGTGTTGTACAAGAAAATTGTGGTATCACTAACCCGTGAGAAGCCCATTTACAATAGGTGTTGAATGTAGCTCTCAAACAATTTTCACAATGGTAAATTTTTCACAAACTTAAGCGCATGTTATATCAATACAATCTTAACCAAAATGGAAAGGAGTGATCATATATCGCAGATTTATACATAATCAACCTCGTTTAAGACACCCGTATGTTGCTTTGTACATATTGGGGCACTTAGGTCTTCTTGTGACTAGCAATACCTTAGCTACAACAATGCCCATGTTTTCTACATTTTTCATAATTAAACTTTTAACTGACATGCAGTGCATGTCTACACAAGCTGGCAGGACATATTTATCACGTGAGCAAATGAGAGAATGTTACTCATCCGTGTCAGAGTCATCTTCGACAATTGTATGCTGAACATTGTCACACATTTCACCTCCCATACAAAGGCATGCTTCAGTGCAGAGTAGATTGTTAGCCTTGCATTGACAGAGATCTGTTCTTTTGCAGGCAGACTTTTGACATCTACATTATGTGAGTTCAATTAATCCAAATGGAGCAGGATCCTTTGACATTAGAACAGGCTTGAGTAGACCATCCACTATACTCCAGCCATGTCCATTTGGAGATGGAAGATTCTGAACAGCTTGCAATGAGCGTCTCCAAACAGGAGCTTGAAAATTGGCCCTTTCGGTGTGATGCTTTAGACTATTCGATGTAAGTGGAAGATTTTCATTTCTTTGTCTCTTTTGACAAAAGAGCCAATAACGGGTTTCATCAGCTGTCTTTCCCACATCCCTGGTGGTATACAACTCACAGACAAATTTCTCACATAGAATTGCAGTATTCGGTGATAAGTCAACATGTTCGCCGAGTTGGTCTAAGCTAAGCTGATGACATTCAGATGACTTTAAGAGATTGAATGCTTTTCTCTTAGCGACTCCAAATAATGCACTAGTGCTATCACAACCTGTAAGAGAAAGAAACCCAGGCAAAGACAGACAGATAGCTGGGCCCAGTACTTGAGCAACTGTATGTATTGGTATGTATCGCAATTTGTCCTTTGTGCCCGTACGGAACCATAGTTCAGAACAGTGAAGCGAACGATACGTATATATACTAAGTACTGCCACATCTGTATCAGGAGACTGTATAACAACACGCATGTGGTCTTTTGAAGCGTGTAGCACGTGCAACATCATACGCGTATCTGCTTCCTCGTGATCTGATCGAAGTTCTTCCAAATACGACGAATTGTTCGCTGAAATGACAACAACATCCATTCCATCGTTAAAGCCACCAGCAAGAATGACGCAATTGTCGGCAGATAGCATATTTGGACCAGTATCACGCCACCGCTTGCTGAGAAATGCAACCAGGTTACTTTTGTTGCTTGGATTGCTGATGTACTTGGCCCATTGCTTTGGAACGGGAGTATTTTCTCCAGCAATCTTTACTTCCATTGCTGTTGATGACCCACGTTTTAGCCGCTCTTCCGCTTTGAGAGATTCCAGTCTATCATATCTGTCAAAAACTATATCTACTCTGTTGCAGTCTTCTTGATTCAGTGGAACTGTAAAGATGTGCCAGTATTTCTCAGCCAATTCTCCAAATGTAGACGTACCTCCAGTTTTAACCATTTGCACAATTGCCATGCCATCTACTACATAAGCTGTTGCGCCTGTCTTGTCAACAGGTGGAAGCCGTCCATCAACATTTACTTCCTTTTCTAGTTCACTTAACAAAACACTTCACATTCTTTCTTAGAGTCCCATCCGTATGTGACAATGATAGTGGAACAGCAGACAGTTCATACATCATCACTAGTTTTAAATCAACATCTCTGGACCTTGCGGCAATAATTAATCGACCAAATAGTTCGCGGTCAGATCTCACATTGTGAATTTTTTCATCATTTGTTTTGAGTTTTTTCTTCTGTGCTAGGCTGGCAAATGTTTTAAGTTTTAAGTGTGGCAACGTGTCCCAAAAGCTTCTCGTGTTAGTGTCCAGCCGCTTCTGAACAAAATTTTCCATAATCTCCTTACCAATGTCACAGGCGGAAACAAGTCTCTTGGCGATTTCACTAGGCAATACCACGCCAGTTGCAATGTTTACAAGCGGAAGACACTCGCTGTCGTCGTTTCCGCAATATTAAAGGGATTGGTCATTATATCTGATGAGAACATCGAAAGTATCTTCTGTACATCGGTTTCATCCCTGTTCATTCGATTAGTCCCCATTTCCTTATGTACTCCAAACATGTGACTATCTTGTAACCCACACATTTGCTTTGTGACCGTTGTTATGGCTGCCCTCTCGTGGCTAGTTAAAAACCACCTCTCCAGAGCTCCTGGCTTTTGTGTTATTCCAATAATACCACCTCGCTTTTTGGAATCCAAATTAATCGATTGCTCTAAGGCCATATCTGTCCACACTTGATTGAATGGATGGTCTGAGCGACTTACGGAATGATTTCCATTCAAGAATTGTTCATGTACATGGGGATGTGTACTTGGAAGCATCTTCATGTCCGCAAGATATATTGGCAGCCATCTTGCATAATTGGTTCTGTCCATGCTGTAGAAATATGGTGCCATAGCAGCAGTAGCAGATAGGTGTGCCTGCCAATCTCCAGTTCTCTCAGCTCTTATGAATCCAAGCAGCAGCTCTACCATATGAATATATGAGTTCCAAAATGCGAACAGGTGTGATTTCGAGCTTGATTCAACTTTAAAGGATTTGAACAGCTGTTGCAATTTATTCACGTACATACACACCTCTTTGAAATTTTCTTGCAGTGCGTCTAAGTCGTCAATGCTGCTTCGGCACATCTTAATTTTCTCATCCAGACTCTCCAATTCTGTTGGAGTAATGTGGTCTTCATGTTGTCCATTTTGTTGAACCCATTTGGAAAAAGACTGCCATTGTAATCGCAGCAGCGCTTCCATAACCAATTTGTGAGCCCTCACTCCTCGATTATATGACTTCCCTTTAAGTAGAGCAGCAGTACATACATAAAATATAACCTTCACATTTCACCCTCGCCTTTGGTATATGCATGCAAAATGTATGTTGGATATATGTTAGGTCGATATCCGTCTAAATATCATATATGGTGAATCTAATACGATATTACTTTGAGTTATGACACGATCATGCTTATATCGTTGTGCACTGTGGATACAGCCAAAGCCTAGACCCCCTATGCAAAGAAATCAGGATAACTAATTAGTGCTACCACAATTTGTTTGTACAACAGGGCTTAAAATGTGTGGGACATGTCCCCCAAGCCACAGCAAGTGTCAGACCTTCCGAATACTGGGTGTGCTACGTCACGATTCTGACCTAGCTTTAGCTCCTGGACTATAAGCATACATACTAAATTTTGAGCCGATGTTAGCTAGCCTGTTCCATATTCCACGTTGTAGTGAAGGCCACACATTTTGACAGCTGTTGACGCGCACAGTACTAAGTCAAATAGCGGCCTATTTGACCAACAAATTCTGGCCTACATGCATTACAGTGACGCATTTATTTACGCCCCTCTTCATGAATACCGCATAACTATGAGGCGTAACTCGAGGGCGTAAGTTATGCAGGGCGTAAGTTACACCCTTTTCGTGAATACGGCCCCTGAGCTTTTGCAGATGACATATTCCAATGGTTATATCTCTGGACCTGGCAAATATTTTGAAAATAATTTGACTGAAAGTTGTTGGTGGCTATGCCACAAAAAACTTTCAGTCAAATTCTTTTCAGTATATTCAGCAATTCAATAGGTTTTGCTCATTCAATTTATTGTCTGGTGGCTTACAGCAACAAGGCAGTTAGCTCACCCGTTCACATAAATACTATAGAACATTGTCCATCGGTGGAAATGGTAACCTATCATTCATATACAGGGCTATATCTACAAAACATATTTATCTATGCTTAATGCACTTTAACCCTCAAATCTGTTCAATTAAATTTAAATTCTCATGGGAAATGTCCATTTGCAGTACAAGAGGCTGTTTTTCAAAATTTACCATTGGAATAGAATGACTGGCTCAGCTAAAAGGTTAAATGTGAGTGCTTGTGCACATTGGAAATGTGTGTCGCATTATAATGTGACTACCTGGTATGGTACTGTGACCTCTTGCTGGTGTTGACTGTTATTGAACCGTACACCATTGCTTAGTCATATGTCAGAGGAAATAATTTCTATGTTTATGCCCTATATTGAAACATGAGCATATGCATTTATAATGTTTGCATTGTCTGTTCATTTATCTGCCCGCAAGCGTGTGCGCGCACATGCACGCACACATGCATGCAAGCACGCACATGCCTTGTTGCTCTTTTTGATCCACATTTAATTCAACAAGGTCTTTTACGATTTCTATAAACTTTAATATAGTATTTATATACTCGCGTTGCAACCAATTTGCATCATAAAGAAAATGGTTTCAACAGCTTTTCATAGTGATGACTCAAATTCTACTAAAGAGATAGTCATTAGGCTAGGCCTGCAGGTTGCTCTTGACGTTCCGAAGAATCCTATAGAATATGGGTTCAAACCTTCAGGGTCATGATGACCAAATTACTGAAGTTGGGTTTTACCTTATGCTAAAGGGAATTTAAGCAGATTTGGTCTGCAAATTACCATTGATGTAGCATTGTCAGCACCACCACCATCGTTGTCGTCATTTTGGATGTTTGGCGTAAGGGTAGCTCGTCTTATATAAAGCTGTTTCCAGCGGGATCACTACAGGGTATATAAGGCAAGCTGCCCTTGGGCCTAACATCCTGACAATTTTCTGCCACAGATGAACATTTTTGAAAATGTATCACTGGAATGTCTGGCTCGATTCTCAAGCCAGGCATTCCAGTAATACATTTTCAAAATAGTCTTCTCTTGCCATGCAAATGGACATGTATTCACTAAAAATGTAATTGAAAGTTAGGTTTTGAAATATTTTATGCAATAGAAAATATTCACGAATATTCGATTATTTTATTTTTAATCATATAAATTCACGATATAAAACATAATTGCGATTTTTGATTTAATCACGTAATCACAAGCTTGAATACATGGTTGGCTCTGTTGTTATAAATGAAAGTGAAGTGAGGCATTTAATTCCGTAAAATGCTTGTTATTATTCACAGTATTACAGTTTGGTTTCATCACGATCTTTGTCGCTGCCTTCCCACTTGCCCCGCTGTTTGCCCTGCTGAACAATTGGGTTGAGATTCGGCTCGATGCTCAGAAGCTTATTCGTGAAACACGGCGACCCATCGCTCAACGTGCACAGGACATTGGTATCTGGTTTACGATTCTCGACGCGATCGCTAATCTGGCCGTAATCAGTAATGTGAGCTGTTTATAATGTTATTATTTTCATTGTGTTGCTGATGATTGGTTCTCATACATTGTAATATAGAATATTGATGCATTATCATATTAGGCAGCAACAGTTTCCAGACAAATTAGTTTCAAAATATTCACCATAATCTGATGTATGATATTCAGTTGGAAGGTTTAACTGGTGATGATAGGTTTTAGATATTGTAAAGCTTTGACAAAAATATTTCAGATTTGGCTAGAAGGAAAAATTTAGTTGTCTAATATGTTGGCTAACGTTTTTCAAAAGCATGGCTGAGCCATGTAAAATATATGTTTGTTTGTCTTCATCACATCACCCTATAGATATATTGTATTTGGGTGGGTCTGTTTGTCTCTCCGGTCTCTGCAGTTGTTTCTTAGAAACTATCCATCTGATTTTACTCAAATTTGGCCATAGGAAGGGATATCACTGTAAACATAAATCTCCCAGCTTCCAACTAAAAAAATAATCCGAAAAACTATGGGCTCCACCCCATTCCCCCCAAAATGTCTTGAGCCCTTTGTTATGGTATGGACCTTTCCATTTTTAGCTATGCCCCACCCATCACTAGCTACGCTCCACCCACACCTGGCCGTGTTGGGATTGATCAATCCCCAAATGCCCTAGCTATCAATTTCCTGAAAACTATACAGGGAAGCTGTTGAATATTTTGTAACTAATTTGACTGGGTGCTGTTGCTGCCATTATGATGTCATTCTACACATCGTGCAGTTCATTATGATGTCATATGATGGGTAAGTACTCTGGAAAGGTGAATTGACACACAAGGCATTAAGATATAATTCAAGTGATTGACATACCTGTATGTGTCCTGTTTCATGCCTTCTCTCTGATAAAGTACAGTCCAGTGTGGTCTTAAGATTTCTGTCATGTCTGCTTGGAGCATCTGCTAACGTGATGTCATTTGGATAAATAAAGTATGTTTGAATGTCAGACGGTTAACCCTTTCAGACTAAAAAAAAGAAATTCTATACACTGTCAACAACATTTTCAAAATACTCAACAGCAATGAAATCTAGATACGAACATTTGAGGAATGAAAAGGTTAAATGTCTTGAATGGTATTGTGACCTCTTATTGGTGATTATACGAAGACTTGTTACCTTATGATCTTCAAAGGTCAAGGGTACAGTGACGCAAGAGTGAGAGGATATATAAATCTGCAATTCTGTTATTGATTTGAGTAAATTTAGAGCTAGCTCCCATACTGTCTCCTCTGCCCTACCATAACTAGCATTTTTACACCCCCGCTTCCTATATATAGTGTGTCCTTATGTGCATGCGTGTGTGTTTGTGTGTGTGTGTGTGTTTATCTGTGTATGCATCTGTGCATCCATACCAGCTATTTTGTCTGTACTGTATTTTGAAGGGTTTTTCACGTATAATCACCAAACTTGGTTTATGGATGCATCATGGCCTAAATGTGTGTCATGTATCATGAGATTATTCTTGTCCGGTCTGTAGTTTCAAGTCTTTTTTATATAGTGACCAAACATCGTATATGGATGCATTGTAGGTTACTTTTGTGTCGCATATCAAAAGTAGGTCCACCTGGCCTACATTTCATGGTTCACTCAGCATGATAGAAAATTCTTGTCTGGGCTTTAGAGTCTTTTGTATACATTGCTTTAGAGTCTTTTGTATACATTAAGTTCATTAACCAATCTTTCTGTATGGATGAATTCTACTTGTAGTATCAGTTCATGATGCAACTAACTTAGGATTAATTGCATGCACTCAGCGAAAAGCTGGAGTTTCTTTGTGATGCATTGCATCAGTGCATTATTGTAGTTCTTGCCATTGTTCATGAGGAGATGTGTTTTGCATTTCAGGCTTTCCTGATCGCATTTACGTCGGAATTTCTGCCTAAGTTAATGTACAAGTACCTGTACGACATCAACCTTGTTGGTTTCACAAACTATACACTGGCATATTCACCTAATGGCACAATTGCTGAGGAATGCAGGTTAGTACAATGGATGACTTCATTTCCAGCTATGGCCCCGCCCTTTCTAGCTAAACTCTGCCCACTTTTTCTGTGTGTTGGAATCGATTTATATACTTTGAACCCCGATTTCCCAGAATTTCAACATAATTATACTGGTAAGCAGGTGAATATTTTAAAAATAAAAACTCACAGTCAAATTAGTTTCAAAATATTCAACAGAATGTTTATTAAATTGTAAATTCATCAAAAACATACAATTCGTACACATCGTGATAGACTTTTTGTGTCGGCGTCATTACGATTGTGACGTCAACTAACATGTGACATAATTAATTATGATGTCAGATATTTGAGTGACAGATCGGATTCATTCATAGAGAGAATTGTACTGGAATTTATGTCCAGTACTAATGATCGCTGTATAGTCATCAAAGAATTGCTATGTAAATTGTTTGTAATCGTGCTATTTTTTTATCCACAGGTATAAGGATTTTCGAGACAGAAACGGGATGTATACATTGTTTTATTGGCATCTACTGACAATTAGGCTAGCATTTATTATTATATTTGAAGTGAGTATTATGATGAGAAACATATGATCATCGTCGTCGCCATCACCATCATCATAATCATCATCATCATCATTTATTCATCATCCCTGTGATCATCATATCATTATCTTTGTTACTGCCGCTGGTGCCTCATCACCCTCGCCACTCGGAGGGAGGGAGGGGGAGGGGGGGGGGAGATAGAGAGAGAGAGAGACTTGCAATGGAGAAATCCTGTCTTAGCTATGCCCTGCCGATTTCTAGCTAAGCTCCACCCATGCTTTGCCCGTGTTGCGATCAATTGATCCCTGCACTCCCTGAATCTCAATTTCCGGAAAACTATACAGGTAAGCTGTTGAATACTTTAAACTAATTTGGCTGGATGCTGTTACTGCCAACGTCAAATTAATTTCAAAATATGCAACAGAATTAATGTATATTAAATAGAAAAGACATACAATTCGTACAACTTGGCAGACTATTAAGCGTTTATGATAGACTTAATTACATCAATCTTGACGTAATTGATTATGATGTCCGCCTACGCGTGATGTAGTTGATTATGATGTCATATGATTGATCGATAAACTGGATTCATCAATTGATTTTCTTTTGATGTACCGTGCAACATAAGATGTAATTAACCCTTTAATGGTCAAGTCAACCAAAACTGACCGCTGCAGTGGACTTGAGGAATGTCCATTTGGAGGCCAAGAGACGACTACTACTGAAAATTTCCCACTGGAATAATGAGTCAAAGTAGTTTCAAACTATTCAACAACTTATCTGTCATGCCTGTAGAGTTACGTTTAAATTGACCTTTCCAGTTTTAGCTATGCCCCGCCCATCTGTAGCTAATCTCCACCCGCACCTCGATAGTGTTAGGATCGATCGATCCCCGAATGCGCTGACCATCAATTTCCATAAAACTATACACGTTAGCTGTTAAATACAACAGGGCCCAGTCAAATTATTTTCAAAATATTCAACAAAATGTTTATTAAATGGTAAATACATACAATTAATACAACGTGTTGGACTTTTAAACATTAAAGCCGGACTTTATCGAATTACTCATGACATCATGATTATGATGTCATCCTACACGTCGCAGAGTTTATTATGATGTCATATAATCGATGGATAAACTTGGAAAGATTGAAAGACGTGTTGAAAGTGATTGAGGTGTAGCTAGAAATAGCAGGGCAAGAAATGGATCTCTGTATTTCAGATATAGTGGCTGAACTGTCTGATTGCTGCAAGCGACCAAACAATAATTTTAATTGGCACTAACTCTGGATATGCTGAATATTTTAAAAAATTGGACTGAAAATTGTTGGTGGCTTAGCAACCAACAACTTTCAGTCAAATTAAAAAAAAAATATTCAGCATATCCAGAGTTAAACCCAGTGTACAATGTAGTCTGCAGAAATTCAGCAGTCAAGACAGTTTTAACCCTTTACTGGTCATAGCGGCCAAAACTGGCCCATGTGATGGTCTTGTGGAATGTCCATTTACAGGCCAAGAAAATACAATCTTTTGAAAATTTACCACTGGAATGACTGGCTCGATAACCGAGCCAGTCATTCCAGTGATAAATTTTCAAAAATTGTATTCTCTTGGCCTGTAAATGGACATTCAGTAGGCAGATATTAAAATTTTATTAACCAAATTTGACCATTAAAGGGTTAAACAATGCCATGCTAATCAATCACTGATTTCTTCCTAACTATATTTAGTTATGACTCACAACTGGTAAAAGTTTGTCTTTTCTTTACTTTTCTGAAACGCTACCTATATAACTGTAGCATGTTGCTCTTCTTTTTCAGCATGTTGTCTTTGGAATAAATCGGTTAATTGACTTCATGGTGCCTGATGTGCCGGAGAGTTTGGAGATAAAAATAAAACGAGAGCGTTATTTGGCGAAGCAGGCTTTGGCTGATACTGACGCTCTAATGCTGGTAGGTACAAGAATAAGACTTCCCATGGCATCTAGCTTTTAGCGATCCAAGGGACCCCGCAATTCAAAATCTGGGGTTCCCAACCTGAAATCTGTGATCCCCATGCAGTTTGTCTGATCCCTGCTAAAATTAGAGAATAGCATAGCCTCATGGCTATGAATTATGGGGATCCACGCTAGATTTTGTGGATACTTTTGTGAAAAAACCTATAAAACTAATTCGTATTTAACAATCATACTAGACTTTCAAGGGTCCCATGGGACACACTACCACTACCGTTAGGGGTCCCATATTACGTTTTGGAGGTATATATATATATATATATATATATATATATATATATATATATATATATATATATATATATATATATATATATACTCTCAAAAGGACCCTTAGACCCTTAGAAACCCTGCTTTCTGATTTACACATTGGTCCTTTCACCGCTACACACTGCATGCAATATGTTGTAAGAAGTATTTTCTTCAATATTTGAAAACTATTTTGACAAGAGTTTGCTTATCTAGCAACATAATCCAAATAAATTGGTTTTAAAAATAGATTCCTTTAAATTTAATATGTCTGATTCCATAAGCGTGTTTGCGTATGGATATTAGTGTACGAGATATTTTGCTCACTTCGTCTAGCGAATGGTCAAATGTTTTCAAGAAAATAAAATTATTTGCTCAATGAATGTTCATTTACAGGCCAAGAGAAGACTATGTTTGAAGATTTAACACTGGAATGACTGGCTAGACCCAGGCATTCCAGTGATAAATTTTCAAAAATAGTCTTCTCTTGGCCTGCAAATGGACATTTCTCAAGACCACTTCAGAGGCCAGTTTTGGCGCCATGACCATTTAAAGGGTTTAATTAATGCAAATGATGCCATGCATACATTTTTTCAGACATAAAATAAAGCGCTGTATAAAATGCACATATGCAATCACACCTCAAGACTAGAATGTCCAGTGAATCGCACACACCTGGCACATATGCAGACACATATGCGCCTGTGGAGTCCAAGATTAATGAATGGCTATTTGTCTTTTAATAATTTGCCCGTGGAATGACTGGTTCAGTAATATATTTAAGAAGTTCCCTTGGTCTGCAAATGACCATTTCTCAAGACCACTGTCGAAAATCTTAATGTATATCATGATTTAAGTTTTGAAAGAAGAATTCCTAACATGCACTAGCATCATTCCATGCTTTATTAACCTTTTAGCGGTCAAGATTGGTCAAGATAATAATAACTCTTTCTCAATGTTTATCCATATTGTAGAACAATAGAGGGAAATTTTTGAAAATTTACCACTGCTATGACTGGCTCGGTTATCAAGCTAGTTATTCCAGAGGTACTGGTAATGAAGGATTGCAGTTTTAGTTATGCCCCACTTATCTTTAACTAAGCTCCACCTACACTGCATCCATGTTGGGTTCAATTGATCCCTGAGCTCCCTGATTATCAATTTCCAGAAAACTATACAGGTAAGCTGTTGAATATTTTGAAACTAATTTGACTGGGTGCTGTTGCTGCCTATGGTGCCCTGTCAAATTAATTTCAAAATATTCAACTGCATGTTTCTTAAATAGTAAAAGCATTCGTACAACAACGCTTAGGCCATCATCACTTAAGCATTCGTGACGAACCTAGTTACGTCGTTCATGACATAATTAATTACAGCGTCATCCAACACGTCACACAGTTGATTATGATGTCGTATGATTGATGGATAAAGTGGAATTCCCCATTTTAAAAAAACTCTTCTTGGCCTGCAAGCGGGCATTCCTCACGATGACTTCAGAGGCCCATTTTGGCTTGAAATACTAGTAGCTACATCCTACAAACTCTAGTCTTGGAATTTCTAGATCAAACAAATTGAAACTAGATTGTTAACCCTTACCACTCTGATGTCAAATATTCTATCTGTTACTGGATGAATAGCAAAGAAACGGGTGTACATTTTTCAACAATTATGTTGGATGATGTTGCTATCTATGACAGCAACATCTTCCACCAAATTTGTTGAAAAATGAACACCAGTTCATGTTTTAATTTAACTTTAAAATCTTTAATTTAGACATCAGTGTGGTACGGGTTAAAGCTTAGACATAAGCTGTGGTATGGTGTGTCGTGCCAACACAATCTGAACTGAGTGTGATGAACACAAATGTACCTATAATTGCTGAACAATACTTAATCAATGTTTAGTTTTACTTCACAATTGGTCTAAGTTGGTCTGTCACTTTGTATGTCAGTCAATCGGTCAATCTATCAAATTTGTTAACATGTCTGACAAAGTGTTTTATGTCATGTGGCGTTAGTCTTGTTTTCTCTTTAATGGTCAAGCTGGCCAATGCCGTCTGTGCAGTGGTCTTATGCAATACCCATTTGCAGGTCAAGAAAGAACTATTTTTGAAAATTGATCACTAGTATGACTGGCTCGTTAACCGAGTGGTAACCGAGCCAGTCATTCCAGTGGTAAATTTTCAAAATTACTATTCTTTTGACCTGCAAATGGACATTGTCTAAGGAAAACTCCTATTTTTCTTGACCAAGGGTCAGTCGTCACTCATCACCAACTCTTCTCATGCGATGTCAGTAAATGACTCAAAATCTTTTTTCGCAGATTGCTAAAGACACAGATGATTTGGCAGCTGATACGGTAGAAGTGGTAATAGCCGGGGAAGCATCTGGTGGTCAATCAATGGTGACATAAGATCTTTTCCTAACCAATCAATGAGCATGTAGCTAATACTCCTGACCAATCAATGAGTATATAACATATACTGCTGACCAATCACTGAGTATTTGACATACATTACCGACCAGTCAATGAGGCTATAGTATTTGTTCTTGCTTAATTAATAAGGAGATAATATCTATTCTGACGAATCAATATGTAGATAAGATCTATTGTGACCAATCAATGTGTAGATAACAGCTATTCTGACCAATCAATGTTGACGTATTGTCTAATGCTAGCCAGTCAATATAGCTCATAAACTCCTGGACATTGAAATTGTTGTTATCTCATACTTAACTTACATCAATATATGCCCTGTTGTTATTTATGTGACTTTATTAATTATTTGTAATTTACATTAAAACATGCTCTAAAGACCACCTGCCATATGGGCCAATTATTATGATTCTTTCACTGTTTAATGGTCAAGAAAATCTAAATATTTGCTTATTGAATGTCCATTTGCAGGCTAAGAGAAAACTATTTTTGAAAATTTACCACTGGACAATGTGTAGATAACAGTAGATAACAATGGATCGGTTATCAAGCCAGTTATTATAGTGGTAAATTTTCACAAATAGTCTTCACTTGGTCTGCAAAAGGGAAGTATTCAAAATCACTAAACAGGCTGGTTTTGTCCATCTTGACCATTAGAGGGTTAAGATGTGATCTATTTATAGATTCTATCCACATTGGATTTTAAAGTTTCTGTATCACAGCTAATGAAGAGTATTTTAAGCTTAACGTACTGGCCTGACTTTAAATTTTGCTTATTTTTCCTGTACGGGTATCGTAAATACGTGTATTGTTTTGTGGTTGTCTTGATTGATAACTGTCTGACTGCTGCAAGCGAGCGGACAATAATTTCAAAGGGGTTTAGCTCTGGATATGGTGAATATTTTGAAAACAATTTGACTTAGCCACTAACAACTTTCAGTCAAATCGTTTTCAAAATATTCACCATATCCAGAGTTAAACCACATAAAAAAATATAGTCTGCAGAAATTCAGCAGGCAGAGAGTTAAGGGGAAAGCATTGCTGTCTCCATTAATTTACGGAAATTTTATGTTAAATTTAATTTTAATTTACAATCGATTACTCAATGTAATTGTTGCAATTTTAATACCGTAGATTCTTTCCTAAAAAAACTTGGCTGTAATAGTTTATATTAACTACAATACTCAACATTGCAATTTATTTGAAATAATCTCATGTAGATTTTAATTTCATTTTGTTAAATTAATTTAAATATGTTTACGGTTAATTTTAATAATGTGCTTGTTTTTTATGGTGGTTTTAGAATGTTTTTTTTATAATACTCATTTCTCAGTGTGATTTTAATTTAACCCTTGAACACTCAAACTGGCCAAATATGGCTTCTGTAGTGCGCTTGAGAAATGTCCATTTGCAAATGAAGATGACTATTTTTGAAAATTTACCACTGGAATGACTTCGAGTCACTTTTGTGGTACATTTTCAAAAATAGTCTTCTCTTCATCTGCAAATGGACATTTTCTATGAGAAAATTGAAATTTTCTTGAGCAAATTTAAGGCATAAATGATTAATGCATACTATGTTTCACGATGAATCCTGGGTAAAATATCTTAAACCGATACCCACGACGGACCGGTTCCAATAAAGTTTATAATCTGTTTAGTATGTGGATGCATCATAACGTATTCCTGTCTAAAAAGTAGCTTAGCGTGGCATAATTTTCATGGTTCAATGAATATCATCGAAAATGTGTGTCCCGGTTGTAATTTAAAGAGGTTTTCATCTAATTATATGTTGTATCCAAACCTGTTGTACGGATGCATCTCGGGCTAAAGGTGTGTCATCTGGCCAAGATAGGTCAGTGTAACCTAGTTCTCATGGTTCACTGAACATCATAGAAAGTTTTAACATATATATTATAACGAAACTTGGTGTATGAATGCATCTCAGGCTAAAGGTAAAAAGTAGGTCAGTGTAACCTAATTCTCATAGGTCACTGAACATTATTGGAAGGTCCTGCTCTAGTCATAATTTCAAGTCTTCCAAACTTTGTTAAAGTGTGTGGTCTAACAAAAGTAGGTCAGGATAACCCAATTGTTAGAGTTCATTGAACATAAATTCTTATCCAGGCTCTAATTTCAACATGTTCTATGGTTGTATCTTATGGTGGTGATGTGTCGCGTCTCAAATGTAGGTCAGCATGACCTAATTTTCATGGTTCAATGAACGTCAAAGATATGAAATCTTGGCTCTGTGGTCAATAGTCGTCCACCATCTAGTGAAAACATAAATGAAAACAAGTTTTTGTCTCATCTGTGAAGCAAAGGTTAGACTGGTATCAATAGCAACAGCAGAATCAGCGTCAACATTGCCCCTTTCACCGACAAATCCCTGATAAAGTAAATTCTATACAATATAAGCTATTGCTGCCTAAGGAAGCAAATGGCTTCCAGTCAAATTAATTTCAAAATATTCAACAGTTTTTGTGTATGGTTGCCTTGAAAATGAGATATGGGGAATTCGTTGGTGAAAGCGTTAAGTTATGCATTTATCAAAGTTCTTTGGTTCATCTTTTAGGTTTGGTTTATCTTATTGGAACTAAACGTGTCACACATGGTTGCCTATGCTTGTAGGAAACATCACAATGACATTAAAATCACAAGGTCAAAGGCCAAGATCATTGTGTCCTCGGATACCAAAACGCAAAATTTCTCGACAAAGACGTCATGCGAGATGTTTAATTCCACAGAATTCTTGTTAGACAAGGCTTTTATGTTATGAAAAAATTATGGCTATTTTGGGTGTGACTATGAGGATCGTAATCTCAGGAAAGTTGAATAAATTATGTAACTATGTTTTACGGCGTACAATGGGCTGGATAAGATTATGACAATTTGGAGGCGGGTGGGTGGTGTGTGTGTGAGGGTGGTAATCTCAGAAAAATGTTATAATATCTATTCTTTTTATATATACACCTTTTGTTCCATAATCATTCATGTAGTATTGTGTTGGGTTGTCTGGGTGAATTTGCAGCCTCTGTTGTCTCGGCTCAATAGAATTTAAGAACGCGTACAGAGTTTATAGTTTATGCTTAGGGATGTTTTATGTTAGCTATGTTAAAATTGTACGCTAAGTATCTATTGGGATCTGTTAAGATTTCGTGCTAAAAGTCTATATGGACTAGTTAATTTTTCACACGAAAGGTTGATAGAAACCATAAACAACTTCTCAAGAACCACTGGGCCGATTTCAATTATATTTGGCAGGAAGTATCCTTAGGGCATAGGGATCCAAGTTTGTTCAAACAAAGCCAATCGGCCAATTTGGCCCATCTTCGATTTTGGCGGATTTTAGGAAATGGCTTTAAAAATCTTTTTCTCCGAAACCGCTTGGTGGATTGATTCAAAACTCACGAAATATCATATAGGGCAACAGCTGAACCAAGTTTGTTCGAAAGAACTTGATTGGCCAAATGGTTCGGCGGCCGTCTTGGATGACCTAGTTTTCGTGAAAACTACTTATTTTGCAAAACCACTGAACGGATCGGGCTGAAATTTTGGGGATATGATTATGGACTAAGGGCGATTAAAGTTTGTTCATGGGAAGTTGATAGGTAAAAAAACATGGCCGCCATGGACCAATCAAATTTTAGCGTGTTTGGCTGCCACATTCAATTTTTTTATTTGATGGATTTTGAAGCTGAAATTGGTTTTCTTAACTCCGCTTACTTGTCAGTCAGCTGTCGTATAGCGATGACCCCATCCGTCTTCTGTATGTCCCTCCATCCATCTGTCTGTCCGTCACCAACTATGGTGGCTCATTTTGTTATTTCTTGACGGATTGACACCAAACTTGGTCACAATGTTAATGTCCGTATCTAATATCTGTGTTGTGAGAATGAAACTGATAGGACGTCAAATGTCAGAGTTATCACTCCTTAAATATTTGCAGTCTCACTTTCATAGGGCAAATACAGGTTTGTTCCCACCGTCCATTGATTTATCACCATGTCAGATTTTATTGTCAAACTAGATATTAAATTCCAATTAACAGATTAACCTTTCCAATACTGCCGAAATATTTAAGATATGTATTATGTGCTCTGACATCTATGCTCTTAAAAATATTTTGAAATGTATTTGATTGAAAGCTGTTGCTGCCTTAGGCAGCAATGAAAGTTGTTGCTGCCTAAGGCAGCAATGACTTTCAGTCAAATTATTTTTTAAATCAACTCCAGCTCACCCTACCCCTGCTGCTAACTTGGTGATTCAGCCAGATGCGCATGTGTTAAATGGATTGTGTTGTGGTGGGGAATAACCTGCTTTAAAGACCACCTACCTGCCTTTAGAGAACATTTTCTTCAATTGTATTTAAACCTCTAGTAACCGTCTGACTGAGTCTTTGCAGACAACATATTCCAAAGGTTATATCTCTGAACCTGATAAATATTTTGAAAACAATTGGACTGAAAGTTGTTGGTGGCTAAGCCACCAACAACTTTCAGTCGAATTGTTTTCAAAATATTCAACAAGTCAAGAGCTTTTGAAAATCGAAATTATTGGCTGCACTGGCTTGCAGCAGTGAGACAGTTAAGAAACCAGCTGTAGTTAGCACTGATATCATCTATTTTCACTTAAACATTGTTCAAAATCACTAATGCAAAAAAACAGTCCAGAGATTGTTGTCAGTATCTCGAAAACTAAACCATTTGACTGAAAGTCATCGGAAGTGACACCGATGGATGTAAAACTTAAGTAAGATTAGTTGAAATGCCAATGTTCCAGGTGAGCGATACAGGCCCATTGGGCCTCTTGTTTATGATTGTCAAGATTTTACTGACAGTTTATCTGATCTGTTGTTATTGCTAATAGTTTATTGAGGTTAGTTATACATAATTTATGTTAAAGATTTACAAAGGTCAGTTATGTCAAGGTTGATAGGGACTAGTTAATATTTCATGCTAAAGGTTGATAGGGACTAGTTAAGATTTCATGCTAAAGGTCTATATGGACTAGTTAAGATTTCATGCTAAATGTCTATATGGATTAGTTAAGATTTCATGCTAAAGGTTTTTATGGACTAGTTAAGATTTCACGCTAAAGGTGTTTATGGACTAGTTAAGATTTCATGCTAAATGTCTATATGGACTAGTTAAGATTTCATGCTAAATGTTTTTATGGACTAGTTAAGATTTCATGCTAAAGGTCTATGTGGATTAGTTAATATTTCACGCTAAAGGTCTATATGGACTAGTTAAGATTTCATGCTGAAGGTCTATATGGACTAGTTAAGATTTCATGCTAAAGGTCTATATGGACTAGTTAAGATTTCATGCTGAAGGTCTATGTGGATTAGTTAAGATTTCATGCTGAAGGTCTATATGGACTAGTTAAGATTTCATGCTGATGGTCTATATGGACTAGTTAAGATTTCATGCTAAAGGTCTATGTGGATTAGTTAAGATTTCATGCTGAAGGTCTATATGGACTAGTTAAGATTTCATGCTAAAGGTCTATATGGACTAGTTAAGATTTCATGCTAATGGTTTATATGGACTAGTTAAGATTTCATGCTAAAGGTTTTTATGGACTAGTTAGAATTTCATGCTAAAGGTCTATATGGACTAGTTAAGATTTCATGCTAAAGGTTTTTATGGAATAGTTAAGATTTCATGCTAAAGGTTTATATGGACTAGTTAAGATTTCATGCTAAAGGTCTATAGGGATAAGAGGCACATGGGTATGTGCCTCTCACCTGGACCATTAGCATTTGAACCATTTTCATCTCACACAAGAAAACCCCTCAATCAATTGAAATTTTGAATAGAAATCCTAGAGCCTATGGTCCACCTAGCCAAATGTGGTTGAAATCCCCCAAGCAGTTACGGAAATGCGTTTTGACAATTTCCGGTAAATCTTCATAATATCTACGATTTTCACCCCAAAAATTGACCAAGCAAAATTATGAATAGAAATCCTGGTGCCTACCCAGATAGCGTCCATCCAGCCAACTAGGGTTGAAATCCATCAAATCGTTAATGATGAGAAGTGGTAGTTTTTACAATTTCCGGTACATTTTTCATAAAATGTAAGATTTTCACCTAAAAAATTGACCAATCAAAATTCTGTATACCAGGTCTGAAGTCTAGCCCAATAAGGTCCTTACAGCCAAATTAGTTTGAAATCCGCCAAGAGGTAAATTTTTCATAGACTAAGATTTTCACCATAGGGGTCGGCTCAGCCAAATTAGGTTGAAATCCATCAAGCGGTTAATGAGTAGTGTTCTAAAATGAAAGTTCACGGACGACAGACGAATGACAAATGGTCATCATGGCATAAGCTCACTTGGCCAGTCTGCAACAGCGCCCAGTCAAATTAGTTTTGAAATATTCAACAGCATGTTTATTAATTAGTAAAGATATACAATTCATACAGCGACGCTTAGTCCATCACCAATTATGTGTTCTTGACGAACTATGTCATTCATGACGTCATTGATTATGATGTCATCCTACACATCACATAGTTGATTATGACATCATATGATGGATGAATAAACTGGAAATCGCCATTCTAATGTCACAACTAGCTAAAAGATTAGAGAGCCGCGACTGTTAAAACCAGAACTTTCATACATTATGGTTTGAATCTTTTGAGATTATGATAGCTTTAAGATTTCATACTAAAACGTTTTGGAGGGTCATTTAAGATTTCATATTAAAAAATTTTGGGTGCCATTTAAGATTTCATGTTAAAGTCTTGGGGTCATTTAAGATTTCATGTTAAAGTCTTTTAGGGTCATTTAAGATTTCATGTTAAAGTCTTTTGGGGTCATTTAAGATTTCATGTTAAAGTCATTTTGTTTAGCAAATATCAGTTTCCTGGTCAAAACTTTTTTTTAATTTACCACTGAAATCTCTGGCTCTGTGTATCAAGACAATCATTCTAGTGGTAAATTTTCAAAAATAGTTTTCTCTTATGGACATTCCTCAAGACCACTGCATAGGCTGGTTTTGTCATGAAAGGGTTAATAAGTATCGTTATTTTCAGAATCGCATTTTACTTTTAATAAGCACAAGTTATTGTCAGAATATTTATTTATTATTTGATAAAATACTACAAATAATATTCTAATACATATTTTCATATATGAATCTCCCCACCCCTACGAATCTGTTATACATGCACCGATAACTGTTATATATGTTAAATATACAAATTTTCTATTTTAAGTTTAAATTAAAATATTCAAATTTACTTGCTGTGCCTATATCGCTATTATATCCGTGCCTATATCGCGATTATTTTGGGTTTTATTTAATTATCACAAGATTGCATAATATTAAAATTGGCAACACTAATTTATATTTTGAAGTCATGGTTTAGCGTTAAAATTTGACTAAAGGATGCAGTTCTTTTGTCAAATTACATATTCTAGGAAGGGGGGGATTGCATCCTATAATCGAGAACATTCCTTGAGCACATTTTTGGGTCAAAATTGTTCTTAAAAAGTCAAAGATTATACCACGGAAATTGAACTAAATGTTATGGTAGACAATTCGCGCCGCCTGATGACTATGTTTAATGTATACTCCAAAAAAACCAAGCAGAAGTGAAATTATTAAATTGGGGCGCCTAAATATTGCTTATTCTTTAATAAATATCACTTATTACATCAAAATTAATCCAGAATTTGACATAAAATGGCGTCGAGAAAAGATACGCATATAAATCATGTGATTCTTCTTCAATCGCAAAAGATCTTTATTCTAATTAGAGCGAGTACTCGGATCTAAATATTCTGGACTCGGAAATTGCTATATATCATCATTGCGCGATAGGAACTGAATGTTCCCGTACCCATTTGATAACCAACTCCCATTAGCGCATAAGATTACACAGCACCTCCACTCACAAAAGAGCCAGATAACCGACTCCCGTTAGCGCATAAGATCACACAGCGCCTCCAAATGCAAAAGAACCATTACCACATTCCTAATGTCACGTGATTTTCTATATTTTCAAGGAGACATTTTATGCCAAAATTAGATTGATTTTAACGTAATAAACGATCTTTATTGAAGATACACAATATTTAGGCGGTCCTATTTAATAATTTCTCTTCCACCATGATATTTCTTAGGCATACATTAAACATAGTGCTGAGTGATGGTAATTTTTTATACCAATTTTCAATTTTTTAAAGGTACGTTTTTCTAAATTTAATAGCGTCTTATCCTTGAATACATGTTTTTGGGCGGATTTTGGTCAAATTTGGGACAGTGTTCTATATTCGAGGGCGGCCTTTAGTGAGAAATGACGGTAATTTAAATATAAAAATTTTATTTTATCATTTTCTGGTTATATTTTCCAGGGGAGATAATTGTTGGGCACACAATACCCACTAGGAAAATGTGTTTTTGACTATTTCTGTGATATGACTGGCACTTTATAAATTTTTTACAAAGCCGCAAAGGTTGTGACTATAGTGCATATGCATTAGTTTCCCTTTAACCCCTTTCACTCTCCATATCTCATTTTCAACACTTACCATACAGGATAACTGCTGAATATTTTGAAATTAATTTGACTGGAAGCCATTGCTGCTTTAGGCAGCAACGGCTTCCAGTTAAACTAATTTCAAGATATTCAATAGAATAAGTTTTATATCGTAAAGAATGTATTTTTCAAGTATTTGTCAGTGAAAGAGTTACCTGTTTAATGACCTAGTTGGCCAAAAAATGACTTCTAATATCCATAGGCAGCAACAGTATCAAGTCAAATTAGTTTCAAAATATTTAACAACTTACCTGAGTGTATAGTTACCTTGTTATTGGGATCCTGGGAATTCAAGGTTTGATTTATCCCAATATGAGCAACAAGTGGGCAGAGCCTAGGTAGAAATTGGCGGGACATAGCTAGAAATGAATTCCTCCTTTTAAATGTATTAAGTGGCCATATCGGCTCTTGCCTGAGACTTTATTACGGATACATTATGTTCTATGTAAGTGTGCAATAATAGTCAGGAAACGATGTGGTAAATGTTAATCTATTCCACCTGAATCAATACTAAACAACCAAGTGTTCCATCTGGTTACAAGCCTCCATCTACTGACATGTAATCTTTGCAGATATAAAAACTGTTCTCCCATCATTTCCCAGTCATCGCAACCTGGGCCAGTTTGTCCCTGATCTTGAAGAATACATCTGAGATGTACGTTGTTTCCTTCCTAAGCTATAGAGCATGTAGACTAAAGGAGAGCCTATGACTTTTCGAAGGGATTTGCCAAAGACTTGAGGAAGGATCAAACATGGGTTTATTTTTATTTTTTTATTTTTTCGTTGAAAATAATCAAAGTTAAAACGACCATCGCCTCTCTTAACCCTTTCAACCTGAATGACTAAATAAGTGTAATCTTTTTAATGTTAGTAATTTTCTATGCAATATTTTGAAACTAATTTGACAGGAAGCTGTTAGTGCCTATAACAGCTTACGTTCAAATTAGTTGCAAAATATTTAACACGTTACTTGTATAGTTAGCTTGGAATTCAGCTTTATGGTTTTAGGCAGGCGAGTGTCAAAGGCAGTATGCTGCTTGTTTAAACTTAACCTTCCAACAATCAATGCTTGCTCATCACTGCTTGTGCCTAATTGTTATCTATTTAAATCTAAATAAATTTTATCTTCATTATTTATGCAAAAACTGTTTATTATTTTTATTCTGATGTTCTTTGAGAGTATTTCAGTGTGAAGTGACCGTGTCCTTGTCAGGTTCTCTCCAGCAAACATGCTCTAGATTTTTAAACATGTTTATAAAAATAGTGCAAAATTCAAGATGGCCCCCCCCCCCCACCCACCCAAATTAATCAATCACCTTCATTGGAACAACTTAGATCTCTATGCAGTAAGGATACCTGCAGGCCAAATATAATTGAAATCAGCCCAGCGACTGTTGAGAAGTCACTTAAAGAAAAGGTTGACGGATGGTCGATGAATGACGAATGGGTGATCACTATCTTATCTTACTTGACCATTCAAGCCAGTCATTCCAGTGGTAAATTTTCAAAAACTAGCTTCTCTTGGTCTGAAAATGGTCATTTTTCGCATTAAGAATTTCTTTCACACTACAGGTTTGATCCAACTCTGTCGTTACGAGTCATTACGAGCTCCGAAACCACAGCCCATTCTTATATTAACACTTTTTAACAGTCAAATTTGTTCAACAATTTTTCCATTTGTAGACAAAGATTATTTTTGAAAATTTATCACTGGAATGACTGGCTCCGTTACCAAACCAGTCATCCCAGTGATAAATTTTCAAAAATAATCTACTTTTGGTGTGAAAATAGACATTTGAATTCTTAAGTCACCTGCTAAATCTGTTTTCAGTCAACTTGAGTGTTAACCATCTGGCTGGTGAGTTTTTGCAGATGACACTCCCAAGGGTTATATCTCTGGACCTGCTAAATATTTTGAAAACAATTTGACTGAAAATTGCTGGTGGCTAAACCACCAACAACCACTTTCAGTCAAATTGTTTTCATAACAAGAGGCCCAAGGGCTTGTGACGCTCACCTGGACCATTAGCATTTGAACCATTTGCATTTAAATAGATATGATGGATAATTTTTGGAAAATCAAAGATGGACACCCAAAAAATTGACCAATCAAAATTCTGAATAGAAATTCTAGTCTACTTCACTCTAGCCGAATTTGTTTGAAATATGTCAAGCAACTAAGGAGGTGCAGCGTTTTAACAATTTCTGGTAAATCTTTCATAAAATCTAAGATTTTCACGCCAAAAAATTGATTAATCAAAATTCTGAATAGAAATTCTATTCTCCTTCGATCAATACTCACCATTCTGTTACTTCTGATATACAGCTGGCTCTAGGACTATAGACTTAGAAAGCTTTACCGACTCCTTGGAACCGGGTACTCGGCTCCCAACTGCCGAGTACCCGTCTACCATAGAGCTCATTTCTTGTTTGCATAGCAACAAGAGCTATACATGCTTTTCGCAGTGGAGAGATTAAGAAATAAATCTAAGTCTTTTTGTCTGTGATTGTGATAGCTAGTGATTCTCTTGCAAGGATAATTGGATAATATGGATACCACCGATGATAACCAGGTCGTATATTTCCTTATTATTCCATAGTTAAAAGACTTAGGTCTCTAAATTTCGTTGTGTTGCATCTTCCAATTTCTGACCCCAAAGAATCTGGGACGTGTGTTAACAACGAGATATGCCGGATGGTCGCCTTCTTTAAACCCCAACAGGCGATCGGCAGATATGAAAATAGGTGTTTGCTACGGTATTTGTAACACGAATATCAGCTGACGTCGTTCTCCGTAAGATCCGAGCGGGTGACGTCACACCCGTGGTGCTCGGATGTTTATGTGAAGAAAATTTTTTTTCATTAATTCGCGCATCTTGTTCTGGGTGCGGCGTACTAAAAATGGTACCAGAAAACTTTGGAATGTTCAAGTTTTGCGTGTTATCACGATCTGTTTGCAATGATCGGTGGTTTCAAAATTCCTGATTAGATGTGTGGTCTGCGGTTTTACCGTGTGCTACAGCAGTTTGTTTACATTTTGTTGTTTCTTCACATATCGTGTCGGCTTTCGTTAGGAGTATAATTTATATTGATTGGTAAATATACCCCGAATGCTAGGCGATATGATTCCTGGTTCCGTTATACATCCTGGAGGATCAATTATGGGTGTATTTATGCCCGCTTCATTCTTGTTGTCATAATCAATGCAATCTTTGCTGTAACGTTGCGGGGTGGGGTGCGGGAGGGTTACAGTTAATTTATGGTCAATATATTTGAAAATTAATTGTCTGCCTTCCATCCGTGTCTCGTTCCGCTTGCTTATTGTAGGTTTGTGCTTATTTATAGGCCAAGCCAGCCCCGCCATTATGTGACGAGTGCCACAAGTTCGTACGGGTCCTATTTAAGGACCATGTCTGCTTTAGATGTACTCCATGTAACCTTGATAGTAGGTGTAATGTGTGTGCAGTGTGGTCCGCGGATATGATGTTGAAGTTCCTTGCCCAGAAGGATGTGGCTGGGTCTGACGCGGGGTCAGGCGGTTCGAAGTTAAATCGTGGAGCGTCCGGTTCGGCCGGTGGGGGCGCTCCACGTCCCCAGCTGGAGGTGGCGGAGATGGCACCGCCGGCGTGGTTCGGTCCGGCTATGCAGGGTTTTCTGCATAGCGTTCTGCCCACGCTGGTGTCATCCCTGCTGCCGAAGGTTGGGGGGCAGTTTCTCCCCATGCTTGGTATGGACCCTGTCCTTGGACAGGGTTCTGGACTGGTCACCGAGGGAGCCATCTCGTACGGCCCCCTGCCAGTCCCATCGGGCTCCGGCCTGACGGGTTCTGTCTCTCTGCGGCCACCTCCGGTTGGTCCAGTAGCGGTGGCCGGTCCATCAGGCATGGGAGCCGTCCACCAGGACGGCTCCACGGTTTCTTTGTCTAGTGACGACTCTTCGGAGTCTGAAGACGAGGAGGCCGAGGAGGAGAGGTTGCTGCGGTCTGTGATGCCACGGGTGGAGAATATGGAGCTCGATTCCGTCCTGGACAGAACCGTCCTCCATCTGTCTGGCTTGGCGCAAGCCAGGGCAGCGGCTCCGCCCGTGGTTGAGGCCAATATGGTACCAGGCACCGGTCCTGTGACGGTTCGTTTGACGCCAGCCGACACGGTGACAGGTGTACCGGGCCAGGCGTGGTACTCACCTATCTCGCCTGGTCCGGCGGTCAGACATGGGGTGCCCGTGTCTGGCCACAGTTCCTTGTCTGCTATGGGTCCGCACGGTTTTCCGTGCGGGCCTACCCCATGGACTGGTGTGTTTCATGGGGTGGCGGCGGAACCCGTTGGTACCGGAGTGCCGGGCGTGTCAGCCGCGGCTCCTTGCCGGGAGGCCGTGGCTGGTTGGCCCGTGAATGCGTCAACGGGTGACGTGTTCATGGGTGTGTCTTCCTCGGAAGTAGATTGGTCGGATGCTGTGGCTTGGCTAGCCAGGGTGGACCCGTCTGGTTTCGGCCACGGCCGAGGAGGATGCGCCCCGTCCATCGGTTGCATCGATTAGGACGGGGATCTTGCCTGCAGCCCGGATCCAGTCTGTTGGACTGGATCCACGGTTCATCGAGTTGCTTGAGGCTATTTATAGCAAGAAGCTCATGATCTAGGGCCAGCTCCCTGCGGCCTCCAGGGAGGTGCGGGCGAGGTGTCGTATTCCACAAGGGGAATACGACAGGTATGGTGTGGTACCATCGGTCACTGAGGATGACCGATGGGTTCTTGGTGTCCAGAGTGCTGGAGCGGGTGGCCCCGGTCCGGCACTTGTGGACAAGTCCCAGGCACACCAGGATGAAGTCCTGTCCCTATGCGATGAGGGTGTGAGGGCAGCTATGAGTGCTGTCAACCACGCTTATCGCCTTCTTCAGTCGGTGTGGGCTGAAGCGGGGGCAGGCCACCCTGTGCCACCTGTGGCGCTTTCATGCGTCAATGACGGCTTGGTGCTGTCTATGGACGCGCTGGCAAGGGTGCAGGCGCGTGTGACAAAGTCCAGGAGGCAAATGGTTCTTGACCATATGTGTCCGGCTACGGCAGTCAGGGAGCGTCTTCTTGGGACACCCCTGACAGGGCCTAGCATCTTCGGTGGCCAGGCGCGGGCCATCCTAGAGGACACTGCTAGCATTGCGCAGAATTGGTTGGCGGTAAACCTACAGCTGGAGCTAGTGCGGCAAGCGCATGCACTAGGGGCTGTAGGGAAGCCGCTAGCTGTTCATCCCTCAAAGAAGCAGAAGAAGCATAAAGGCAAGGCGAAAGCTAAGCCTAGTGCGACTTCTGCTTCATCTGGTTTTTCTCAGCCGCCACCGGCAAAGAAAGCCAGGAAGGTTGTGGAGGCCCCTACCCTCCCCAATGTTGCTCCTGATCGCCCTAGAGGTGGGAAGGGCAAGGGGAACGGAAAGGGTAAGTCCTCAAAGGGCGGAAAGAAGGGAGCAGATCGTACCTGAGGGTACGAGAGCTCCGTTCGTATCCGCCTGGACCGCACCTGTGCGACAGGAACAGCGGTGCCAGTTAGACCTGCCGAGCCAAGACCGAAATGGTTCTCTCTCTCATTGAGAAAGGGGGGGGGGGGGGAGCGGACCGCGAGCCGGACAACCCTGTTAGACGTCGAGGCGTCTATAGTGGGTGGAAGGCTCGTGCGTTTCGTCGAGGCCTGGCGAGGTGTGACGTCAGACAGTCTGGTCCTGGGATGGTTATCCCAGGGTTACATGCCGGAGTGGTGGGACTTTCCGCCACAGAATCTGTCTTTGGCACCTGTCTGGACACCCGTACCAAGGGAACCAGACAAGTTAGAAGCCATTCAAAACTAAGTGTCAGGTTTGCTTCTGAAGGGAGCAATAAAACCAGCAAACCAGAACACTCCAGGCTTCTATTCAAATATGTTCCTTGTCCCCAAGAGCACGGGGGATGGAGACCCGTACTCAATCTCAGGCCATTAAATTGGTTTATCCATACGCCTCGGTTCCAGATGGAAACGCCGAGGTCGGTCATGGCAGGATTGAGGAAGGGAATGTGGTGTGTATCGATCGATCTGAAAGATGCATATTTCCACATTCCAATGAACAGGAGTTGTCGCAGGTTTCTGAGATTTGCGTTTCAGAATCAAGTATGGGAGTTTATTGTTCTCCCGTTTGGCCTGTCGACAGCTCCAAGGGTTTTCACAAGAGTGGTCCTTGCGGTGACAGCGTTTCTCAGAAAAGAGAACGTGGCGCTACACACATACATAGACGACTGGCTGATCAAAGCAGACTCGGCAGCCAGGTTGGACGTGGATACTGCTCTGACTCTGAAGTTACTTTCAGATCTAGGCTGGATAGTCAACAAGGAGAAATCCGAGTTGACACCCACTCAACATTTCGTTTATTTGGGGATGCGATTCGATCTCGAGGAGGGCAGGGTTTACCCATCAGAGCCCAGAGTGGTGTCTCTGTTAGCCATCCTCAAGAGTTTTCGAGTGGGAAACCACATTCAGGCGAGGCGGTTTCTTCAGATGCTGGGCATGATGGTCTCCATGGAGTAGGTGATCCCGTACGCTGCTCTAATGCGAAGAAAACCTATCCAGTTGTATCTGATGTCTCTGTGGAAACAGAGAACAGAACCCCTGTCTAAACTGGTGCCAGTTTTGGAGCCGATAATGTCGCATCTTGTATGGTGGAAAGAGCGTCAGAATCTCCTAGTAGGGGTTTCGCTGCACCTTCCCCACCCCCAGCTATCCGTGTACACGGATGCATCGCTGGAGGGGTGGGGGGCCTGCCTGGGAGAGTACCAGGTCTCGGGCACATGGACTCTCCAGGAGTCAGCTCCATATCAATCTGTTGGAAATGATGGCAGTGGAACTGGCGTTGGAAGAGTTTCTTCCGATGATCAGGGGCACGGTGATATTGATACGGTCAGACAATTCGACGGTAGTATCATACATAAATCGCCAAGACGGGACCAAGTCACCCACACTGTGTATCAAAGTGTGGCACTTGATTCAATGGTGCAGGAATTACTTGGTTGTTTTGAAAGCAGCTCACATTCCTGGGCGATTGAACATTCTGGCGGATGCTTTGTCTCGCAGACAGAGAATTCTGCCAACAGAATGGTCCCTCAACCCTCCAGTTCTACGAAGGATCTTCAAGCATTGGTGCAAACCCAACATGGACTTGTTCGCCACAAGGGAAAATGCTCAAATCATGACTTATGTCTCGCCGATTCCAGATCCAAATGCCGTCGATACAGATGCTCTGGCGATAAGCTGGAGGGGGATGCACGCTTACGCGTACCCACCCACCATTCTTCTGCCGAAGGTATTGGTGAAGATCAGGGAGGAACTGTGTCTGGTCCTGCTAATAGCGCCGTACTGGACCAGCAGGGCGTGGTTCACGGATCTGCTAGATCTGCGGGTGGAAAACCCAGTGCTGTTGCCCGAGATTCCGAACATAATCTCCCAGGCCAAGGGACGCTTCCTACACGAGCGTCCCGAAATGTTCAAATTGACTGCATGGATGTTATCAAACAACGTTCCACGTCGGAAGGCTTTTCTCGACAAGCTGCTGATTTCATCGCGGCTGCGAGAAGGAGGTCAACCTTCAAGTCATATAACAACAAGGTTAACAGATTTGCAGACTGGTGTGAAGAAAAGGGTATTGATACCTTTCAATCCACTATTCAGCAAATACACGAGCGTCCCGAAATGTTCAAATTGACTGGATGGATGTTATCAAACAACGTTCCACGTCGGAAGGCTTTTCTCGACAAGCTGCTGATTTCATCGCAGCTGCAAGAAGGAGGTCAACCTTCAAGTCATATAACAACAAGGTTAACAGATTTGCAGACTGGTGTGAAGAAAAGGGATACCTTTCAATCCACTATTCAGCAAATAGCAGACTTTCTCTGTGAGCTGTTCTTTTCAGGACTAGCTCCCGTCACAATTGCTGGATACAAGTCAGCTTTGGCATCAGTTATCCCTTGTCTAGCCAACAGGGATAGTCCAGAGGTGGCCCAGTTAAATGTGATGGTGAAGGGAATGAGCAATCTCTGACCGAGACAACCGGTAGTCATTCCAGCCTGGAGTCTATCTTTAGTGTTTAATGTACTGGCCAAGCACCCTTTCGAACCGTTGCGTTCGGCTAGTCTAAAGCATTTGACTCTAAAGGCGGTCTTTCTATTGGCAGCATCCTCAGCTAGAAGGCGCAGTGAGATCCATGCACTTTCAGCAGAGAGGGACCGATTTATTGTCTCCGGAGAGGGTCTGCGTCTACTGCCAAGAGCAGAGTTTATGTCAAAGAACCAATCTGAGATATCCCGGCAAACCGATCATTATACCGAAGTTAACAAGGTTTGATCGTGATTCCAGTGTTTGGTGCCCGGTCCGTGCTTTGACTAAGTATAGGAAACGGACTGACTCGTTACGGTCGAACGATAGACATCTATGGATCTGTCATAAGAAGCCTTATGGCGCCGCATCCATGGATACTATCTCTCGTTGGGTAGTCGAATGCATTCAGACTACTCATGAGATGGCGACTGGGCACCAGGTGCAAGGGCACACGATGTTAGAGGAATAGCCACCTCGACCGCCCTTTACAGTGGTGTTCCGTTAGAGGACATCATGGCCGTTGCACAATGGTCCTCATTTATGGATTACTATATGAGGGATGTGTCAGACTCAGCCAATCCACTCGCTTTAGCTGTTTTGAGATGATAGTTAAGTGACCACACTGCTCTTCACCCTTTTTTCACTTTGGTAAGAAAAGAATCTAAAGCAGGCATGGTCGAGCGAGAGGATGACAACCAGATTGTATCACTGATGGCCGGACCAGTGAATGGTTGGAGGCGGTACGTCTGAAGTCCAATTATCATAAGGTAATTCAATAGTGAGTTTTTTGTATTATGTCTATATATCATGTTCATTCATCTTATATATTCATGCTCATTCCCAGGCTAATACATGTGGATATGCAAGGAGCAGTTAACCCTCTTGGCATATTTGTGTTTCAGGCGAGATACATGTTCATGAGTCCTCTCCCTTTTCTTAGGAGAAAAAAAGGGGGGGGGGGGCAGTGATGCATATGTGATTCGGTTCCGTTAACTTGACGGTCCTTTTAGGTCTCCATTAGTCAAGTTTTTAAGTCTAACTCTTTCTCCAAGGGGCAAAAGTAGCATTGATGGCTTGCCCCTTCCCACCAGGTTACTGATCAAATCTGGTGTATATCAGAAGTAACAGAATGGTGAGTATTGATCGAAAGAGAATGAAGGAAATGTCAATTTCCCTTTCTCCGAGATCTAACAATACTCACCATTCTGTTACGGACCCAGCCTCCCAGCCCCACGGAGGCAAGCCATGGATTTCTCTTGTTTGGTGGCTATGCAAACAATATGAGCTCTATGGTAGACGGGTACTCGGCAGTTGGGAGCCGAGTACCCGGTTCCAAGGAGTCGGTAAAGCTTTCTAAGTCTATAGTCCTAGAGCCAGCTGTATATCAGAAGTAACAGAATGGTGAGTATTGTTAGATCTCGGAGAAAGGGAAATTGACATTTCCTTCAGTCTACCGTGACAGGGTCACTATAGCCAAATTTGTTTGAAATATGTCAAGCAACTAAGGAGAAGCAGCATTTTGACAATTTCTGGTAAGTTTTCATAAAATCTAAGATTTTCACGCAAAAAAATGGATGAATCAAAATTCTGAATCGAGGTTCTAGAGCCTATGGCCATAGGATCCTTTCAGCCTAATATGGTTAAAACCGGTCAAGATGGTAAGAAGCAATTTGACAATTTCCAGTACATTTAAAATAAAATATAAGATTTCATAGCAAAAAATTTATGAATCAAAATTCTGTACAGATATTCTATAGTCCATCACCACAGGATCATCCACGCCAAATTTGGTTGAAATCACTCAGAATGGTAAGGAGAAAAAGCAATTTGACAATTTCAGGTATTTCAGATTTTCACCCAAAAATTGATGAATCAAATTGCCGAATGGAAGTTCTGGAGCCTACGACCAGTGGGTCCTTTGAAATCGGTCAAAATGATAAGAAGAACCATTTTGACAATTTCCGGTAAATTTTCACCCAAAAAATTGAGGAATCATAATTGTGAATGGAAGTTCTGGAACCTACAGCTTTTTCCAGCCAAATTTGGTTGAAATCGGCCAAGTGGTTAATGAGGAGCAGTGTTTTAAAGCAAGAGTTGATAGACGACAGACAGACGGATGGACGATGGATGGTCGCCATGACATAAACTCTGTCCGTTGACTCAAATTTGGTTAAAATTTGTCTTGGTTAATGAGTAGCATTTTAAAGCAAAAGTTGGCGGACGGATGATGGATGGATGGACGGACGGTCGATGGTCGCCATAGCATAAACTCACCTCGCCAGGTGAGCTAATAATCATCAAATCAAGTTTTTGATCATTGAAATTATTGTCTGGTGACTTGCATCAGCAGTGAGACAGTGAACCCTTTAACACTGATATCGGCCAAAAAAGGCTTCAGCACTGATCTTGAAAAATGTCCATTTGCAGACCAAGAGAACC
The DNA here is from genome assembly GCA_034401795.1 of Chaetoderma sp. LZ-2023a. Lineage (NCBI taxonomy): Eukaryota > Metazoa > Mollusca > Caudofoveata > Chaetodermatida > Chaetodermatidae > Chaetoderma > Chaetoderma sp. LZ-2023a. The sequence goes on from CM067359.1 coordinate 127,632,713, forward strand.
TATTTTTGGAAATTGACCACTGGAATGACTGGCTCGATAACTGAGCCATTCAGTCCAGTAGTCAATTTTCAATATGCTTTTCTTGGTCTGCAAATGGACATTTTCTATGAGAAAATTAAAATTTTCTTGAACAAATTCGAGGGTTAAAGCATTAACAAGCTGGGATAATTCTCTCTACTGGATTGCTTCGATAAAAAAATCAAAGTTGCGGAATCATACTGTACGGTCATGCCTTCTCTCGTTAGATCCCCTGCCATCAAAGGCCAAGTGAGCTTATGGCCTTCCAACCATCTGTCTGTCCGCCTATCATCTGTCCATCAACTTTTGCATAAAAACGCTACTCATCAGATTTTCTGGAAACCATTTTAAGACTTCATTAATCTCCTTGCCAATTCCAATCAGAGCCCTAGGATCTTCGGCTTCAGAATTTGGATGGCCCAATTTTTCCACTGGCCACCTTGCATTTTCCAAAAATGTTCACGAAATCTGTTAACCATCTGACTATGATTACTGTATTCTGTGGCTGTAGTGGTAGAAACATCCTACAGCTGCAAATGCCCTGCAATCAGTCCTTCTTCGCATTTGACGATTGTGTCTTGTCCTCGGCCAAAATCTTTTGCTTCCCCATTCTTGGTCTCAGTGTACCGAGTCCTGTTTTCTTGAGATGCAATGATGTCCTCTGCTGGCTCCCGCGAATTCCAAGACTCTGTGCTGGTGTGTTTTGTAGTACCCTTAATACTTGGCCAAAACTGGACCATCTTTGCTGTGGGGCTTTTACGGACAATGGCGATGTGTTACACATCTTGTATAGTGCATCGTTAGTAATTATGCTGTCTGGCCATCGGTGATCAGTCATGGTGCAGAGGTGTTTGCGGTGGCAGGCATCAAGTTTATCTAGGTGTCTTTTGAACTGCCCAGCGGTTAGTTATATAGCGTCAAGGATATGCAGGTTGCATTGTATAAATGTAGTCTTTTTGTAATACAGGACATCTTTGATCTACGAATCCATAGCTTCCAGAAGGACTGGAAAGATTTGTTCCCCATGACATGGCATGCAGTGATGTCAGAGCAGTGAGCTCAGGATGTTACATTTCCACTATTCCCCCCCCCCCCCCCCCTACCTACTAAGTGGATCGTCATTTTCTTTAGTTTCATGCTTTGTCGATTCGTATGTGGGTGAACTCTGTTTTAGATTCGTTCATAAAGAGATTCTCAATTTTTAGTTTGCTTGCAGCTATAGGGAGTAGTTTGCCAAGGCATTTCATTTACTCATCTATAAAGTCCTCATCTATGAAGGGGCGGGGGTGGAGTTGGGTGTTGTGGAATTTCCCCGCACAGATTTCAAGCAAGGTAACAGGTGAACAGTACATGGGATAGGTCATCTCCCTGTGGCGAGCCGATTGAGGTCTCAAACACTACAGACTTCAATGACTTAACTCGTACTCTCAGCTTGGTGTCTGCAAGCAGTAGTCTCACTAGTCTCAGTTCATCCTCATTGAGGTCATTTTTGAAGGCATGTAACTACTGTCTGTTTTTGCAGACTACATATGCCAAGGGTTCTATCGCTGGACCTGTTAAATATTTTGAACAGAATTTGACTTTGTTTTCAAAATATTCAGCAGGTAAAGAGGTTTTGCTCATAGAAATTATTGTCTGGTGGCTTGCAGCAGTAAGACAGTTAAAAGACTACTTCTTTAACTGCTTGTGCAATTTCAACCAACCTTCGCTGGATGGATCATATTCTGATTTTGATTGGTAAATTTTTCTGGTAGCCATCTTAAATTTTTCAAAAGATGATGGGAATGTCTTTAAAATGCTACTTCTGATTAACCGCTTGAGTGATTTCAACCAAGCTTTGCTGTAAGTAGAACTGGTCGATATTGCCTTTTGATTATGATAACAATATATAAGAAAATATCATGATATCGTCACTGGAGTAGGTTTCGGGGATGGCATGTATTTTGAAATAGATAAGTGCCACGAAAACATAGCCTGGATCCTATGGTGTAGGCTTCAGAACTTTTATATAGAATTTTGAATAGTCAATTTTTCAAATGGCCATCTTGGATTTTCCGAACCATCAAATCATTTAAAAGATTTATATACAATGATCTCACATGCCAATTTTCCAGATGAGCGACATAGGACCTTGCAAAATCTGACCAGTAGTGTGTGTCCGAGATATCGATATACAATGGCATACCATCTTCCCCTTACAGGATAAGAGTAATCAGGAAACTGGACAATCATTTTGCAAAAGCATAATTTATTACACATATAAACTTTAAAGCGTAACATTATTTTTGTTTCTTTTTAATTTGTTTTTTTATATTAAAGCGAAATTTACAATAGCCAGTAAAATATCTGAGTATAATATATACAATAACATTTTACAGTGTTATAATAATTTAGTAAAATATGAAACAACACTCTGATATATATAAAATAGCACTGTAACTAGAAAGATTGCGACCCGCATGTCACTTTGATCCACTAGCTTTGAATATAAGCTAGGGTATGAAGGTGTATATTAGGGCAACGTAGAATGTGACAGGAAAGGAGATGTGTCATAATACAGTGTCCCGATAATGCAGATTACTGGGCCGGTACAGGGACAATGCAGTCTAGTATTGGTCGATACTGACCCAGTAATCTGCACACTATCAGGGTGGTAGGTAGAAAAGCGTATGAGGAATATATTATGTACAACAGTATAGTAACTTAATGGGCAAGCTGCATAAAACTGACCTTTGCAGTGTTCCTAAGGAATGTCCATTTTCTGGCCAAGAGAATAGAAGAGCATTTTTGAAATTTTATGACTGGAATGACTGGCTCAATACCTGAGCCAGTCATTCCAGTTGTAAAATTTAAAAAATACTCTTCTATTCTCTTGGCCTGAAAATGAACATTCACTAATACAATACATTTATATAGTGCCATTTATCAATACTTTTTTTCAAAGGCGCTGATGATCAGGTGTGTTTTTAACTTTTACTTGAAATTATTCTTTGAGCTACTGATCTTAAACCTTTAATGGTAAAGTTTTCTCAAGGAAATCAAAATATTTGTTCAATGAATGTTCATCTGAAGACAAAGAGGACTATATTTTCAAAAATAGTATTCTCTAGGCCTGGAAATGAACATTCCTCAAGACCGCTGCAGAGGCCGATTTTGGCCGGCTTGACCGGTAAACGGTTAATGTTCAGAGTTTTGGAGTAGCAATGCTAAATATTCTGTCAACACAGAAACGTAAATTGGATCATGGGACATTAAGTAAATGTTGGTTTATGGAACGAAGTGTATAGTTAAATTTTCTTGACAACTTTTGGTCAGTAAAAGGTTAATGTCTGGAAGTGGAGAAGAGGATAATTATATGATCGTATAGGGCTGTGGTAACTTCTAACTAGTTACACTTTTCATATTAACTATAATTTTATAGAAATAACTGGTAAATGACAACAATTTTCAGGTACAGTAACTGAAACCTAACTACCTTCTTTGCAAATGTAATTGGCATCTGAGTTACATCTCAATTAATGTTAAGCTTTTAAGTCAGTTAATCATTGCATGTAATATATAAGATTTTGCAAGTATCTTGTTTTAGTGCTTGCCACAAAATTATACCATTTCCAACAACTGTCCAAGAGATCTGTTTCTAATTACGTGATGGAATACATACCAATTCTATAACAACTGCACTGAGGATATCCCAAAGACACATACGTATAGACCGCTCATCCCCATAGATACACTATAAGATGAGTTGTAACGACCGCCAGTGACAAGTTCAGTAAAACACAAATGCGCATGGCCAGGTATCTAGACTGCATTGAGCCAGTAACCAACATGGGTATAATTAAATTTGCTATGGAATTAGTAATTGGTTATCAAAACAGGGAAAGATAAATTGTTAATGTGTTACACTTACTGGCTTACGGTTTCATAACAAATTCTCCCTCAATTTATCCCTTTCACACTCATGGCGGCCAAAAATTCCTTCAAGGGTCTTCAGAAATGTCCATTTGTAGACTATTTTTGAAAATTTACCACTGGAAGGACTGGCTCAATAATCGAGTCAGTCATTCCAGGGATAATTGTTCAAAAATAGTCTTCTTTTGTTCTGCAAATGGAAATTTTCTATAAATTTTCTTGATCAAATTTGAGGATTACCGGTAAATGTCTAAAGATGATGTATGAATCTTATTAATGGTAAATGGCCTATAGAAAACACAATCACTGGATAGTATATTGGAAGGGTGAACATTTGATAAACCAACAATCTGAAACATTTAATACCTAAAATTTGTCAAGAAAATCTAAATATTTGCTAGATGAATGTTCATTTGCAGGTCAAAGGAAGACTATTTAAAAACATTTACCACTGGAATGACTGGCTCGGTAACCAGTGGTAAATTTTCAAAAATAGTCTTCACCTGACCTACAAATGAACATTCCCCAAAGACCACTGCAGAGGCTGGTTTTGGCCGGCTCCATCATGCTAGAGTTAAACATTTATTGGTGAAGCCATCAAAAAAAGACTTATGCAATGATCATGAGGAATATCCATTTGCAGGCCAAGAGATTATTTTTGGAAATTTACCACTAAAATGACTGACTCCAGGGTGAGAAAATTCCATATTCCTGCGGTCCGGCCCAAAAACCTTTTACTGCAGGACAAAATATTGACACACTGGTTGCCCTGGGGACAACCTAAAAAATTTCTTTGTTCTTAGCCTGCATAAATATTGATGGCAACTATTTATTTATTTAGTCTGTTGATATAAAGGGTCAGTTGGTAATTACAAGTATTCTGTAGTCTATAACTTACAACAATATATATTTTCAATTGAATTAAATTACAGAAACGGGGGTGACATGGAAGTAGTCAGGCACAGTAATTTAAATGGACTACTTGTCAGTAGGGGAAACACAATAATTTAATCTTCAAGCACTTGATAAATGTGGTCAATTGTTAAAAACCTCTGCTCTTCGCCTCCAAATAGCCATTAACACAGCAGAGCTTTTCTTGGCTAATGTTGACCATTTTCAGTTATCTTTATTCACCAAGGCCATTTACACAGCAAATGGGGTAGACATTATTAGCCACCAGTAGTCATTTAACTTATCATGATATAAGCAAGCCTTTACACCAGCTTAATATAAACAGTATTACACTAGTCATGTTTGTGTAATGTATCAACAAAATCTTAACATGCCCATGGTACAACAATATAACGATATCGTTATGTTTCATTTACTACAGATTGAGCAGGGGTTGAAATTAACACTACCCCACTAGCCCAAGGCTAGAAGAAATTTACCTTTCAATGACCTTAAAACCTTTTGTGATTAACTAATCCAGTGGGTTAGTAACAATTTGATATGTCAAACCTTTAATGGTTGAACCTGTCAAAACAGCCTCTGCAGTGGTTTTGAGAAATGTCCATTTGCAGACTTAAAGACTATTTTTGAAAATGTACCACTGGAATGACTGGCTCGATTCTCGAGCCGGTCATTCCAGTGGTAAATTTTCAAAATCTGACCATTTAAGTGTCGGTTTTGTTACAAAACCTGACTGCATGACATAGGACCAACATTATGTACATATAGTTACTTGGGCTAAGGGTAGTCAAGTAAGCGCTAGTAAATACTCAGTAGGGCTAGTAGAACATAGTGATACATTCAAGTTAATTTCAACCCCTGAGATTGTTTTATAATATATATGGTAAACAAACATAAATTACTGAATATTTAAAATAAAATATTCAAAATTAACATACATGTAGCAGAGTATCTGAAAGACACATCCTATAGAGGGATTTGATCTGTCACTCAAGTATCTGATATAATTAAAATACGTTACCTGTTAGATCATGTCACAAGCGATTGACTCTGGTGCAGGCAAATTAGTTTCAAAATATTCAACATCTTTCCTGTACAATTATCCTGAAATGAGTATATATGTTGTTATTTCACCTATATGATAGGTAACCTGGGGTTAAAAAATCAGGTAAACTAATATTAGGTTGCCCAAATTTGTCTAATTTTGGGGCCTGGTATCAGTTTTCTATTGTGATATTTACATAGTGTGTTAACAACATTATACAAGAGGCCCAAGGGGCCTGTGTCGCTCACCTGGAGTACCATCAATTTTTGTCAAAATTGTTGGTGGGTGGTTTAGCAGTCTTTTAAATGAGTTTGTGGACACTTGCAAGTGCAATATGGCCGCCAAACACACTACATTTTGATGTCAGTTTTGTGAAAACCAGGTCATCCAAGATGGTCACCGAACCATTTGGTCAATCAAGTCCTCTTGAACAAACTTGGCTTACCTCTTGGCCTAGATGAAGATTCCCCAAGTGGTTTCGGAGATTTTTAAAGACATTTCCTGAAATCGGCCGAAATCCAAAATGGCCACTGGGCAGATCGGGTTCATTTGAACAAACTTGGATCCTTATGCCCTAAGGATGCTTCCTGCCAAATATAATTGAAATCGGCCTGGTAGTTCTCAAGAAGATATTTTTAATTTCCCATTGCTTTAGCATGGGAGCTTTTGACGAGAAAATTATCCAAGATGGCCACCAAACCGTTTATCCGACAGTTTCGAAAATTGCAAATTTGAGCTCAGAATACCCAAAAACATATATAGAACCAATTTTGGCCTCAAATTCATCAAATAAAAAAATCCAATACGTCCGCCAAACACGCTACATTTTGATTGGCCCACGGTGGCCATATTCTTTGACGGAGCAACTTCCCTTGAACAAACTTTAATGGCCCTTAGTCCCTAATCATATCTCCCAAATTTTGGCCTGATCCATTCAGCGGTTCTGGAGAAGTCATTTTCGGGAAAACTAGGTCATCCAAGATGGCTGCCGAACCATTCGCTCAATCAAGTTGCCTTAAACAAACTTGGCTTACCTCTTAGATGAGGTTTCATAAGTTTTGAATCGATTCCCCAAGCCGTGTCGGAGAACGAGATTTTTAGACATTTCTAAAAATCTGCCAAAATCCAAGATGGTCATCGGCCAAATTGGACGATCAGCTTCGTTTGAACAAAATGGAATCTCTATGCCATAAGGATGCTTCCTGCCAAATATAATTCAAATCGGCCCAGTAGTTCTCGAGAAGACATTTTAAATTTCCCATTGCTTTAGTATGGGAGCTTTTGGTGGGAAAATGATCCAAGATGGCTGCCAAACCATTTATCCGACAGTTTCGAAAATTGCAAATTTGAGATCAGAATACCCAAAAACCTATATAAAACCAATTTCGGCCTCAAAATCCACCAAATAAAAAAATCCAATATGGCTGGCAAACACTATATTTTGATTGGTCCACCGTGGTCATGTTTTTTGACGAATCAACTTCTCTTGAACAAACAATAATCACCCTACTTCCTAATTATATATCACAAATTTCGGCCTGATCACTTCAGAGGTTCTGGAGAAGTCGTTTTTGTGAAAACTAGGTCATCCAAGATGGCCGCTGAACCATTTGGTCAATCAAGTTCCCTTGAACAAACTTGATTCAGCACTTACTCTAGATCATATTTCGTGAGTTCTGAATCGATCCCTCAAATGGTTTGGGAGATGATTTTTAACATTTCTAAAAATCGGCCGAAATCCAAGATGGTCGCCGGCTAAATTGGCCGATCGGGTTCGTTTGAACAAACTTGAATCTCTATGCCGTAAGGATGCTTCATGTCACATATAATTGAAATCGGCCCAGCAGTTCTCGAGAAGATATTTTAAATTTCCCATTGCTTTAGTATGGGAGCTTTTGGCGGGAAAATGATTCAAGATGGCCACCAAACCGTTTATCCGACAGTTTCGAAAATTGCAAATTTGAGATCAGAATACCCAAAAACCTATATAAAACCAATTTCGGCCTCAAAATCCATCAAATAAAAAAATCCAATATGGCCACCAAACATGCTATATTTTGATTGGCCCACGGCGGGCATGTTTTTTGATGGATCAACTTCTCTTGAACAAACTTTACTGGCCCTTAGTCCCTAATCATATCCGCCAAATTTCGGCCTGATCCCTTCAGCGGTTCTGGAGACGAAGTTATTTTCGCTAAAACTAGGTCAACCAAGATGGCTGCCAAACTATTTGACCAATTAAGTTCCTGTGAACAAATTTGGTCGAGCTCTTGCCATAGATCATATTTCATGAGGTTTCCTTCAATCCCTCAAGCGGTTTCGGAGAAGATTTTTAGACGTTTCTAAAAATCGGCCAAAATCAAAGATGGCCGCCAGCCTAATTGGCCGATCGGCTTCATTTTAACAAACTTGGATCCCTATGCCCTAATGATGCTTCCTGCCAAATATAATTGAAATTGGCCCAGCGGTTCTTGAGAAGAAGTCGTTTAAAGGAAAAGTTGACGGACGGACACACGACGGATGGTCGACACGACATAAGCTCACTTGGCCTTTCAGGCCAGGTGAGCTAATAATATCAGCGTGATTATGTGGTAACATATGTGGCTTTATCACAGAAACAATTCATATATAAATCACGGATCTGACCTGTCAATCAAACCTGCTTCCATTATCCAACTAACATCAACATCGCATGACCCTTGTCCGAGTTTTGTTGTAGTAAAGCGATGAAGCGTGACATGGAGTTAATTAACGTGACCTATATTTTAACCCTTTCACCGACAAATTCCTGTAAAAAGTAAATTCCATGCGAAATAACTCATTCTGTTGAATATTTTAAAATTAATTTGTTAAATTAATTTCAAAATATTCGAGTTTTCCTATATGTTCGCTTGAGAATGGGATAAGGGGAATTCATCAGAGAAAGTGTTAAGAATTGTAGAAAATTACTTGCTATAAAATATAACCCTTTATCCCTCACATTTAAAATTTTAATTTTCTCAATAGAAAATATCAATTTGCAGATCGAGATTATTTTTGAAAATTTATCATTGGAATGACTGGCTCCGTTACCTAGCCAGTCATTCCAGTGGCAAGTTAAAAAAAATAGTTTACCCTTGGTCTGCAAATGGACATTTCACAAGACCACTGAAGAAACTGTTTTTGGCCATTTTTAGTGTTAAAGGGTTAAACCACCTTTAGGATGATGTTTAGATAATATAGCATCGACCACGGAAATAACTTTAACCCTCAAATTTAATCCAGAAAATTTCAACTTTCTCATAGAAAATGTCCACTTGCAGACCCAAGGGAAGACTATTTTTGAAAATTTATCACTGGAATGACTGGCTCGGTTATCGAGCCAGTCAATCCAGTGGTAAAATAAAAAAAAATAGTATTCTCTTGGTCTGCAAATGGACATTTCTTAGGACCACTGGCAGAAACCACTTTTGAGCGCTAAATGGTTAATATTTGTCATAAATATTTTTCACATGGACGAATCAATAGTACAATATATACCACGAACAGGCCAAGATTGCAGACCCGTACCATCCCATTTTTATGACTAATATCTTTTTAGATAATGACCAAAAGTTGTCGAATCCTAATGTCCAACCTTTCTTGTGTTAAAATTTGAGACAAATCCGACTATATGAGGAATATTTTGAAACTAATTTAACTGAGAGCTCTCGCTGCCTACAGCCCTGGTAAATTCGTTTATAAATATTCAGATAATCTTGAAATTGATATTTCAAATAACATTTTGATCATAGTTTGTGCAATTTTACATAATTAAATCTGGCACACTGGACGGCGCAGAAAGCCAACCTCAATAAACATCTAACCATCAGCACTTTGATGTCAATATTCTATCTTTTACTGCGTACTTAGCAAAGGGACTGGTGCACATCTTTAAACAATTTAGCTGGACTATCGTAGACAGCGACATCATCTACCAAATTTGTTGAAAAATTAACATCAGTTTATCTTGTAATTTAATTTTAAAATTTTGTCATTACAGTGTTAAAGGTTAACGGACCTTTCCAGTTCATCCATCCATCATATGACATCATAATCAACTACGTGATGTGTAGGTGACATCATAGCGCATGACGTCATGAATGACATATATAAGTACATCACAAACGCATATTTGAAGATGGATTATGCGTTGTTGTACGAATTGTATGTCTTTACTATTTAAGTCAGTTGAATTTTTTGAACTAATTTCATTGGGTTCTGTTGCTGCCATAGGCAGCAACAGCACCCAGTCAAATTAGTTACAAAATATTCAACAGCTTACCTGTATAGGTTTCAGAAAATTGATAGGGCATTCAGGGATCGATCGATCCCAACACGAGCCTGGTGTGGGTGAAGCTTAGAAATGGGCAGGGCATAGCTAAAACTGGAAAGGTCCATTGTAAACCTAGGTCTACCTTCAAACAAATGTTAAAATGTTTATGTATATCATTACATGTATAATAGGTATTTAACATAAAATCTATAGCAAACAAATTATTCGGAGAATTCTGAGTTTAACTCACCCGCTTGTTTCAATGACCTTGATATTTTAAGTCCAAAATCCCAAAGCTTTTCACGGCCACGAGTGGAAGGCAGCCTCCCAAAAATCTTTGGTGAAGATCCATCCAGGAGAAAATACCACACTAGCAACCCATAGACAGGTGGATAGACAAAGACAGATTGACAGACAGACTGGCAAGTCAATTAGCATAGTCACACGATACTCTGTGCTAAAACTAATTAGGTGATTTTGATTCCATGACTGGAATTTGTCAAAGCATATCAGGCTGATAACAACACAATAGCTGTTCTAACACTGAACAAAATTTACAACAATCCTTTAGTCAGTGACAGTAAGTCTGTCAGTTAGTTAAAGCAGTGGCTATGGCTGTTAGTAGAGGTGTGCAGTGTCTTTTAGTAAGCATTTATAATAATAATAATAATAATAATAATAATAATAACAAGAGGCCCAAGGGCCTGTGATGCTCACCTGGACCATTAGCATTCAAACCATTTGCATTTAAAGACATAATAGATAATTGTAAGAAATTGATTGGCCAATCCATGATGGTCACAAAAGAAAAATCACAATCAACATTCTGAAAGGAAGTTCTAGAAAATATATACCACTGTAAGATCCTTCCAGTCCAATTTGGTTGAAATTCGTCAAGCGGCTATGGAGATGCGCTTTGACAATTTCCGGTAAATTTGTTCATAAAATCTTCACCCCAAAAATTGACCTATCAAAATTCTGAAAAGATCTTTTGGAGCCTAGCACCATAGAATCCTTCCAGGCAACTTTGCTTCAAATCCAACAATTTCCTGTTAATTTTTTTATAAAATCTGAATAGAAGTTCTGGATCCTACCACCATATTGTGGGTGTAGCCAAATTTGATTAAAATCAACCATTGGTTTACAAGATGCTTCTTAAACGATTTCCGGATAATTTTTAGGACAATCCAAGATAACTACCAAAATAATTGACCAATAAAAATTCTCATTTGATGTGTTCAATCCTAACGCGATAGGATTGTTCCAGCCAAGCTTCATTGAAATCAGGCAATAGATTAAGCAGAAGCAGTTTTAAAGGGGTCCGAAAATTTCTCTGAAAAACCCAAGATGGCCACCAAAAGAAATCGACCAATCAAAAATCTGAATATAATTTTTAGAGCCTACCGCCACTGACACCCCACCCCGTACACACGTGTCCACATGCACGCATATCCGCAGGCCTGTACGCCTGAACGTACGCACGCACGCATGCTCTGATGTCATGCAGTCGGACATTACAATCATAAATGAGAGAAATATTGCATCATGAACCTGGAATTTGACAGTTGTACAAATTGTATGTTTTTACTATTTAATAAACATTCTGTTGACTATTTTGAACTAAGTTGACTGGGAGCTGTCAGAATGAATCAGAATACCCGGTTTGGAAGATGCATCCATGGAACCCATTGAGAGGTGACATTGATCATTCCAGCCAAATTTGGTTAAAATCTGCCAAGCGGTTTAGGATACATCTTAAAGCAAAAGTTGACGGACAGCAGGCGGACGCACAACGGTCGGATGGACAGACGGCCACCATGGCATACAATCACTTGGCCAGTCTGGCCAGGTGAGCTAATAATAAGATATTTTGTTTGGTAATTGTAATCTTCAAGTTCATTATTCAATTGACATCCTTCATTTTCATTTGAAGGCCTCTTTTCACTTGGACTGCTAAATGAAAATGTTGGACTTTACACACTCACACAACTTGGGTCTCGTCAAACAGAACAAGGTTTTTGTCACAGTAAATTAACAATTTGGGGATTTCTATATTATATAATAATTCAGCCTTTTTCAACATTATACACATAGTGAGAAAATAGTTTTCTGCACAAAAAAACCAATTTGTAAGAATATAATTATTTTATACCTGCTGTGACATGAGACTCCCCAATGAAGATTTGACGTTTATTTACATTTATTTTCACATGGTGTTACTGCCGTAAAAGAAACACACATTTCAATTTTCTCATACCATTTGCAGACCAAGAGAACATTATTCTTGAAGAATTATCACTTGAATGACTGGCGTGGTTATCGAGCCAGTTATTCTATTGCTAAATTTTTTAAATATAGTATTCTCTTGGTCTGCAGATGGACACTTTGCAAAAGCACTGTAGAAGCAGTTTTGGGTCAGCTTGAATGCTAAAGGATTAAACACCAGTTATTTTGCTGTGATGAAAACTCAGCAACAGCATAATAGCTAATCTCATAGTCTGAAAGCAAACTTTTTTATGAATCAAAGGTGCTACTTTTTAACCATTTACCGGTCAAGCTGGATAAAATCAAACTCCAGTCGTCTTAACCCCACCCCCAACTCCCTTTTCTTTTTTGGACAAATTTTTAGTACACACCAAAATTCATATATTTTGAATGAAATAAACGCACCCGTTTTTGCACAGCTTATTAAATAGTGCTTTTTTCGGGCAGAGCTTGAATGGAGCAATCCAGTTTTATCTATGTCCATGACATCTCTAGCTAAGCTCCAATCACGATTTGTCTGTGCTAGGATCAATCAATCCCTGCACTCTCTGAATCTCAATTTCCAGATAAGTGTACAGGTAAGCTGTTGAATATTTTGAAAGTAATTTGACTGGGTGCCGTTGCAGAATATTGATTAAATAGTAACAACATACAATTTGTACAAACTGACAGACTATTAAGTGTTTAAGACGGACTAAAGCCATAATTAATTATGACATCATCCTACATGTGACGTAGTTGATTATGATGTCATATGTGATTAATGGAGAAACGGGATTCATCAATTAAAATGATTTATGATAGCTTTAACCCTTTACCAGTAAAGCCAGAGAAGTGGCCACTAAAGTGGCTTTAAAGATTTCCATTTACAGGCCAAGAGAATATTTTTCTAAATTTACCACTGGAACGAATGGCTCAGTAACCAAGTTTGACTAGTAACACTTTAATGGCCATGCGGGCCCTGAACCTGCAGTGGTCTTGTGAAATGCTCATTTGCGGTCTAAGTGTTGACCATTTCTGAAAATTTACCACTGGAAGGACTGATTCATAAACTCTTTCCAGTGGTAAATTTTCAAAAATAGTCATCTCTTGGCCCTAAGATGAATGTTTACTGGGTAGGAATTAAGATTTTCCTGACTAATCTTGACCACTAAAGCTTTAACGCGCTAAACATTAACCATTTAATGGTCAAATTTGGTCAATAAAATCAAAGCATTTGCTTATTGAATGCCCATTTACAGGCCAAGAGACTATTCTTATAAATTTACCACTGGAATTACTGATTTGGTTATCGAGTCAGGCATTCCAGTTGTAGTTTTCAAAAATAGTCTTCTTTGGTCCACAAAATGAACATTCCTCAAGACCAGTGCAGAGGCTGGTTTTGGCAGACATGGCCATTAGAGGGTTAACTCTTTCATAGATGAATTCCCGATCTCATTTTGAAGGCAACCATACAAGAAAAATGTTTAATATTTTGAAATTAAATTGACTGGAAGCCATTGCCGACTAAGGCAGCAATAACTTCCAGTCAAATTAATTTCAAAATATTCAAACAAATAAGTTTTATACTGTAAAGAATTTACTTATTCAGGGATTTGTCGGTGAAAGGGTTAAAAGACAGTTGACCCTGTATTCCCAAAAGGCATCTGCTAGGACAAATCACCTGCAGTAAGTGGCCACCTGACATTTGTGGACATCTTCTGATGCTAAATAAATTTTGATGACCAGGATGCAGTTGTCTTTCCCGGTGCCACTAGAATATTACACAGGCTACCAAATGTATGCCGCTGGCAAGTGGCCAATAAGACGTCGCACCATCACATCATTTTACCGATATTTAAACAATGCTACAATTAATATATATAGTTTATACTGGACGGTTGTCTGCTATCTTTCCAAATTAAAGCCTTTAGAATTGCTATCAGGAGGCCCTTTAGGCTGTCGTATAACTGGTTCACGTGGTTGTACTTTTGGAGCATCTCCATCTGCTGGGTTAGAATTGACTTCTCTCGCCTTCTGCTTAACTGCCTCACAGAATTCAGAGGCTGCCATTAATTGCACTATTCTAAAAGAGAAAATACGACAAATTCATGAATAAAATCTCACAAAATTATTTTCTGTACATTCTTGTAAAGCTGTGCAATAAATCGATGAACGCAATCTGTCACTCATGTATATGATGTCATAATCAATTATGTCACATATAGGCGTATATAATTTCAGGTTGGGACCCCCATATTTCTAGGTGTAGGGTCACTGGGACTTCCACAATTTAGATACCACGAGATATATCGATTCTTCACAATGGTCTGATCTGTCACTCAAGTATTTAATATCACAATCAAATATGTAACATGTTAGCCCATGTCCCAATCATAATGATGTAGCTCCGTCATTAAAATACAAAAGTCTGTCACTATAGTTCATGAACTGTATTTCTTTGATGAATTTATAAGTTAATAAACATTCAGTTGAATATTTTGAAAGTAATTTGACTGGAAGCTGCTGCTGGCTACGGTCAAATTAGTTACAACAGCCTTTTTGTATTTATCTATTCCAACACATGTCACAAGTTTGAAGAACTTAGCTAGAAATGGGCGGAGCATAGCTAGAAATGGGTGGAGCATAGCTAGAAATAGATCTCTATTTCTATTAGCCTTTGACAAGCCATAATCTCAATCTCTTGGATGGCAGAAATGACAGTTACCTGGTTTCTTCATCTGTGAGCTGTTCCTCATCGACGGAGACATAGTCACTACCCATAATTCTCTGCCTGGCCTCGGCATACTCCGCTTCTCGTTGTTCAAGGCTTTTGGTGGGTTTGCTGTTCACTGAATTTGTACTGGTGAATGAAGACAAATGTAACAATGATAATATTAACTAAAGTTTCTGTGATGTCTAGATTTTGTCAGAAATTTTCTCAGCCTGTGATTCTTTAGAAATTGTATGAACACAGGTAGAATCCAGGCCTAATATTGCGTATTGATCGCTAAAATAATTCTCATTTAGCAATGACTGATAAAGCCATAACGCCAGTAACAGACACGTTTTCCATGAAAAATGCCCATAAATGTAAGAAGAGGCTAAGTATACATATAAATAAAGCACAAGAGAATATAAAATGAGGTTTTTGACCAAGTCCTTTCCTATGAGATCAATTAAAATAAATTTGTCAATTTTTGTGAAAAATGTATTTGTTAAATATTTGCAGTAGTCATTAAATTATCAATTAAACGTGTCGCCGAACGACACCAAGGGTATCACAATATTCGAGACAAAATTTTAGATTATTTGATTATTTGGTTTTGTGATTGGTCCAGGATTATATTTTTTAACAAGAGGCCTGTATCGCTCACCTGGACCAGAGGCATTTCAACTACAATGGTCATTAACAATAAGTAGAAGTCTAATGAGTTGAGCAGACTTGTAACAAGAAAACAGGCCATGTTTCTTTATGTATCAACTTCTCTTGAAAACTTTAATGGCCCTTAGTCATCAATATCATATCTCCCAAATTTTGGCCCAATCAGTTCAGTGGCTCTGGAGACGAAGTTGTTTTCATGAAAACCAGGCCATCCAAGATGGTTACCCAACCATTTGGCAAATCAAGTTCCCTTGAACAAACTTGGCTCAGCTCATGCCCTAAATGATGAGTTTTGAATCAATCGCTCAAACTGTTTCAGTGAAGACATTTCTAAAAATCGACCAAAGTACATGATGTCCGCCGGCCAAATTGACCGATCGGCTTCGTTTGAACAAACTTAAATCTCCATGTCCTAAGGATGTTTCCTGCCAAATATAATTGAAATCGGCCCAGAAGTTCTCGAGAAGACATTTTAAATTTCCCATTGCTTTAGTATGGGAGCTTTCTGCTGGAAAATTATCCAACATGGCTGGCAATCGGTTTATCCGAGTTTCGAAAATTGCAAATTTGAGATCAGAATACCCAAAAACATATATAAAACCAATTTTGGCCTCAAAATCCATCAAAATAAAAAAATCCAACATGGCCACCAAACACCCTATATTTTGATTGACCCACAGCGGCCATGTTTTTTAACAGATCAACTTCCCTTTAACAAACTTTAATGGCACTTAGTCCCTAATCATATCTACCAAATTTGGGCCTGATCCATTCCGCGGTTCTGGAGAAGTCGTTTTCGCGAAAACTAGGTCATCCAAGATGGCTGCCAAAGATCTTACCCTAGATGATATTTCATGAGTTTTGAATCAATCCCCCAAACGGTTTCAGATTTTTATATGTTTCTAAAAATCGGCCAAAATCCAAGATGGCTACCGTCCAAATTGGCCGATCGGCTTATTTTGAATAAACTTGGAACTTTATGCCCTAAGGATGCCTCCTGCCACATATATTTGAAATCGGCCCAGTGGTTCTTGAGTTGTTTACAGAAAAAGTTAATGGATAGACGACTGGCGGTCAGTCGGTATGCCATAAGCTCACTTGGCCATTTTTGCCAGGAGAGCTAATAATCACAATTAATCGAATAATTATACAAGCATAGCACAGGTATGGTAAAATTTCATTTAAATATTATTTTGTTTGCCTAAATAGGCATTCCTCAAAGCTACTACAGGGGCTAGTTTGGGCTGGCTGGCTTGCTAAAGCGTTAACCCTTTAACACTCAAATTTGTTCAAGAAAATTTCAATTTACTCATAGAAAATGTCCATTTGCAGACTATTTTTGAAAATTTATCACTGGAATACCTGGCTTGGTTATCGAGCCAGTCATTCCAGTGGTAAATTTTCAAAAATAGTCTTCTCTTGGTCTGCAAATGGACATTTCTCAAGATCACTGCAGAAGCCGCTTTTGGCTGATATGAGTGTTAAAGGGTTAATGATCACGATTTGCAACAGGCCAAGATGACTATTTTTGAAATTGTATCATTTATCTAGCCAGTCATTTCAGGGGTAAAATTTCAGAAATAATTATCTCTTGGCCAGGGAATAGGCATTTCTTACGGCCACTGCAAAGGCCGGTTTTGGCTGGAATAACCCGTAACCCGTTAATGATATGAATGAATGATAGTGCATTTATATTGCGCTGAACTCCATGCGATTGCATGCTCTAAGCGCTGTACATCTGATCCCCTGTTCATTTGACAGTGGCCTGGCAGCCACATACGGCGCACAGAGAGCTATGCCATCACAGGTACCTATTTACAGCTAGGTTGACTGGAGAAACGCAGAGTTAAGTGACTTGCTCAAGGACACAACGTAGCAGACCGGCCAGGAAGCGAACTTGCGAACCTGGAGTTACGAGCTCAAGTTCCTAACCACTCAGCCACCACTGGAATGACTGACTCAATAACTGAGCCAGTCATATCAGCCAAAAACGGCTTATGCAGTGGTCTTGAGAAATGCACATGTATATTTGCCGACTAAGACAAGACTATTTTTTGAAAATTTACCACTGGAATGACTGGCTCGATAACCGAGCCAGTCATTCCAGTGGTAAATTATCAAAAATAGTCTTCTCTTGGTCTGCAAATGGACATTTTCTATGATAAAATCTAAATCTTCTTCAGCAAATTCAAGTGTTAAATGGTTAGTGTTAAATAGTGAATTGTTTTCCATACAGTACAAGATACTGATTCTGTCTCATTCAGACAAAGATTATGCCATAACCATTTAATGGCCAAATTTGTCAAGAAAATGTAAATATTTTCTTATTGAATGTCCATTTACAGGCCAAGAGAAGAATTTTTGAAAATTTATCACTGGAATGACTGGCTCAGTTATTGAGTCAGTCATTCCAGTGGTAAATTTTCAAAAATTCTATTCTCTTGGCCTGTAAATGAACATTCCACAAGACCATAGCAGAGGCCGGTTTTGGCCGGTATGAGCATTAAAGGGTTAAATGTTTATACCAACCATACAATACACCACTATATGTCTACATCACACACCTTTGTGCTTCAGCAGTCGATGGTGGCGCTTCACGGCGTAAAATCTTGATCTGTTTTTGGTACTGAATGCGACGACCTTCCTCAGTCACCATCATATTTCTGTATGAAAATTAAACACAAGGATGCTGAAACGAGCAATGTCTCGCCTGTAAAGTGGATTGTAAAACACACTAGTGATGGTTCCTAATACATATATTCTATCAAATCTCTTTAGTCATACACATGTTATTGGGCAGAATTTTGATAAAATCAAGGGCACTAACTTTGTAAACTAATAGTATACTAGTGGAACACGGTCTTTAATTCACCTTTCCACTTTATCCATTCATCATATGACGTCATAATCAACTATGTCATGTGTAAAATGACATCATCATGAATGACAGATAAGTATGTCACGAACGCATATTTGAAGAGACTATGCATTGTTTTACGAATTGTATGTCTTTACCATTTAATAAACATTCTGTTGACTATTTTAAAACTAATTTGACTGGGTGCTGTTGCTGCTATAGGGAGCAACAGCACCCATTCAAATTAGTTCCAAAATATTTAATAGCTTACCTGTATAGTTTTCAGGAAATTGATAGTCAGAGTTCAGAGATCGATCGATCCCAACACAAGCGAAGTGTAGGTGGAGCTTAAAATTCTAGAGGTAGGCGAGGCATAGCTAAAACTGAAAAGGTCCATTGGTAAGTCAGAGGGAAGGCGCAACAACTCCGTATTTTTTCTATTGAATCAATTACATGTTAGCAATGCAGGCCTCAAAATAGTCAGAGGCAAAAAAAATCGATCTCACCTCGATTGCCTGAATGGAATTTCAAAAGAATATTTTGATCCCACAGTTTCTGCTGGGGATCAGTATAAAATCTGTTAAAACTGTTCATGTTGCACACAGAGGAGATACTAAAAGGTCCAGACGCTACACTATTTAACCCGTATGGTCAAGATTGGTCAAGGAGAATTTTGCATAGTCAATGATCATTCACAAGCACAGAGAAATCTATCTTTGAAAATTTACTATTGCAATGGTTGGCTCGATAATCGAAACAGGTATTCCAGTGGTGAATTTTCAAAATAAGATTTCACCTTGCCTGCAAATGGGCATTTATCATGACCACTATCCACTACATAGGCCATCTTGACCATTACATTAACAGGTTAAGTTGAAATTTACTCTTTCATTGCAAAACTGCAATATTACATTACAAATCTGGGCTGTATGTATGGGTGTGCATGCGTGCACGTGGCCCGAGGGTGTGTTTGTGTGAATGTAAAAATGCATTTGTGTGTGTGTGCGCGTGTAATTACACATTTGTTGTTCGTGGACTCTTCTCAGCAGACAATGATATCTTCTCCAACTTCTTGTTCAAAACCTTAAAAAAACAGAAGCAGAAATAATTACATTAAGACCTCGTCGAGGGACAACCCACTGCAAAGATTGCACCAGTGACATGTTCCTGGGTTCCGCCGTGGCTGACTGGGCACGATGGGGCTAACAATCTTCCCGTGGCCTGTAGGACACCAATGGCTGAGAGAGTGTTAATAATGGACCCAGGGGCACGTGATGCGTCCATTCAACATACCTTCCTCAGCGAGTGCTGAGGACAGGAGATGCGACATCTGCATTTAATAGTTGCATACACGGATGTGGTGCTACACGAGCCAGAGGTCAAGGCACAATGTTAATACTATATATAGGACTAAGCATGGAGAGAAGGGGGTAAATGGAACAATGTCACAATTTTATCACCACAACTCAAAACAGCTTTCTAACACAACATTAACTTGTTAGAGAAGAAACAACAACACCCAGGCCCCCCACCCACCCCAATACTTGATCTCATCCTAACTAACAAGGGGCCCAAGGGCCTTAACATTTATCTGGACCATTATCATTTGTACAGACATAGTACTTGAAATTCAGCAGTAACAGGAATGACAATCAGAGATTGCTAAAGTATGCCGCCAATTCTGTCAAGTACAATGTCCCACCCATAATTGGTTACCGTGACCGTGACCTTCGACACAAAAATCGATAGGGTTCTTCGAAACACCAAGTACAACCTCCCACCCAAGATTAGTAATGATCCCTTCAATCGAACTAGAGTTATCATCTGGAAACGCAATATTACATCATTAATTAGGTCACAGTGACCTTGGCCGTTGACACCAAAATCGATAAGGTTCTTCGGCCCACCAAGGACAAGCTCCCAAGCCAGATTGGTAACGATACCTTTTAAAATAGAACTCGAGTTATCAACCGGAAACGCACTAGTCTATTACATCATTAATTAGGTAACAGTGACCTTGACCTTTGACCCCAAAATCAATAGGGTTCTTTGGACCACCAAGGACAAGCTCCCAGCCCACATTGGTAGCGATCTCTTAAATAGAACTCGAGCTATCACATGGAAACGCATATTTACGTGATTACTAAGGTTACAGTGACCTTGACCTTTGACACCTAAATCAATAGGATTCTTCGGACCACCAAAGACAAGCTCCTAAAGCCAGATTGGTAAAGATCCTTTCAAATAGAATTTGAGTGATCATCCAGAAATCAAAGCCTGAATGGACATCATGGCATAAAGTCACTTGGCCATTCTGGCCAGGTGAGCTAACAAGAGTAATCAGAGATTGTAAACCACCGCCGAGACCGCCGTACCATTTTTGTAACAATGTAGATTTAAAAAAAATTTTCACACATCCAAATTTGTTAAATCTTAATGTATGATCATACCCTCTCAGGATGTGTTAAAGTTGAGCAAAATCCACCCAGAAGTTTTTGAGATGCCCATAGATTAGAATTTGTAATTGTATCCAATCTGGATCCTGAGTTTTTGTCCAGATCACAGCCAAATTCTGGAAATCTGTGTTTAGGTTATGTTGCTTTGTTGAGTTAAAATTTTAAACCAATCGGACGCACACACACAAATGCAATACCCTCTTCCCCTCACTGGGCAAGGGTATCCACGAATGAATAACAATGAAAATCACAAGGCGAGCTACCTGCAATCTAAAAAAGTAATCTGCTGAGTATATTTTGATAGATTTCATTGGAATCTATTGTTGCCCCCACCACCGCAGCAGCTTCCTATCAAATTGAATTTGATATACTCAACAAATCTACTATACATAGTCCAGTATTATTACAGGTCTAATGAGATTCTCTCTCCCTCTCACGTTGAGTAAACTTTATTTGATACTTACACTGATAGTTTACACAATAATACAATATTTAAATATTATTAACCCTATAACATGCAAGTCGGTCAAAAACAGGTACAGCAGTGACCTTGCGACATGTCCATTTGCAGACGATGAGACTATTTTTTTAAATTTCTGACTGTAATATCTGGCGTGTAAATTTTCAAACAGATTCTCTTGGTCTGCGAATGGACATTTACTATGAGACATAATTTTTTAAAGCAAATTTAAGTATTACAGGGTTAATAAACTGGCTTCCCCCCCCCCCCCCAACCACCCCCCCCCCCCCCCCCCCCCCAACCACCCCACCTACGCCTGTGAATCATCTCTCCATATGGGTCAATAAACATTAAAACCATTTTATTTTCTATTCTGATATTAAGCGCCCTTCTGGGCTCCAGAAGTTTCGGGTGTGGAAGAAAATAGCATTTTTCAAAATTATTGACACCACTCTCTCACTGCCTAAACCCATATGGCTATACACTAGAGCAGATTTGATTTTAAGTAATTTCTCCATGTCTTTCAGTAATGGATGTTCAGTAATTTTAAGAAGCATTCAGGTATTCATAAAGTAATTTATAAGCGTGAAAAGGTAAAAATTCATTAAATTTAAACTAATTGTCATAAGCTGGTGACATCATATCACGTGACAATGATAGAAAACGAAATTTGCCATCTTCAAAGTTACGGAGAGCGGGTTGCATTCGCATTTCCATAGTATATAGCACTGGTGGTGTAGGATGCCGTTTATAAAGATTTTCGAGCTTGGCCAATCGTTCAACAGCTCCGATAATAATAATAAGAGGCCCAAGGAGCTTGTATTGCTGACCTGGGCCTTACATGTAGGCATTTAAACTAGAATGGTCATTAACAATAAGTAGAACTCTAATGAGTTGAGCAGACTTGTAACAAGAAAATCGAGGCCATGTTTCTTTATGTATCAACTTCTATTGAACAAACTTTTATGACGCTTAGTCATCAATACCATATCTCCTAAATTTCATCCCAATCCGTTCAGAGGCTCTGGACACAGTCGCTTTTTTTTTTTTTTTTTTAAAGAAAACCAGGCCAACCATTTGGCCAATCAAATTCCCTTGAACAAACTTGGTTCAATTCATGCCCTAAATATTTTATGAGTTTTGAATCAATTGCTCAAACAGTTTTGGCGAAGATTTTTAGACATTTCTAAAAATCGACCAAAATCCATGATGATTTGAGATCAGAATACACAAAAACACATATAAAACTAATTTCAGCCTCAAAATCCACCAAATAAAAAAATCCAATATGGCCACCAAGCACGCTATATTTTGATTGCCGCATGGCAGCCATGTTTTTGATGGATCAACTTCCCTTCAACAAATATTAATGGCCCTTAGTCCCTAATTATAACTGCCAAATTTTGGCCCGATCCCTTCAGTGGTTCTGGAGAAGTCGTTTTCACTACAACTAGGTCAACCAATATGGCCACCGAACCATTTGACCAATCAAGTTCCCTTGAACAAACTTGGTTCAGCTCTTGCCCTAGATTATATTTCATGAGGTTTGCATCACTCCCCCCCAAGCGGTTTCGGAGATTTTTAAAGATGTTTCTAAAAATCCGCTAAAATTCAAGATGGCCGCCAGCCCAATTGGCTGATCGGCTTCGTTTGAACAAACCTGAATCTCTACACCCTAAGGATGTTTCGTGCCACATATTATTGAAATCGGCCCACTAGTTCTCAAAAAGAAAACATTAAAAATTTCCTATTGCTTTAGTATGGGAGCTTTTGGCGGGAAAACGATCCAAGATGGCCGCCAAACCATTTATCCCCCAGTTTCGAAAATTGCAAATTTGAGATCAGAATACCCAAAAACACATAAAACCAATTTCGGCCTCAAAATCCATTAAATAAAAAAATCCAATATGGCCACCAAACACGCTATATTTTGATTGGCGCATGGCGGCCATGTTTTTTTATGGATTAATTTCCCTTGAACAAACATTACTTAATCCCTAATCATACATGCCAAATTTCGGCCCGATCCCTTGAACAGCGCCGTTGGAGAATTTGTTTTCGCTAAAACTAGGTCAACTAAGATGGCTGCCGAACCATTTGACCAATCAAGTGCCCTTGAACAAACTTGGTTCGGAGGACAAGATTTTTAAAGAAGTTTCTAAAAATTGGATAAAATCCAAGATGGATGCCGGCCAAATTGGTCAATCGACTTCGTTTAAACAAACTTGAATCCCTATGCTCTACGGATGCTTCTTGCCAAATATAATTGAAATCGGCTCAGGGTTCTTGAGAAGTCGTTTAAAGAAAAAGTTTGATGATGGACGGACGGTCGCCACAACATATGATGTAATGGCCCGCTTTTGGATAAAACGCCTATTTAGCGATTGAAAACCGGAGCCAAATAAACATCCTTAGGGTGTAGAGATTCAGGTTTGTCCTTTTGCGCTCCGCAATCATATATATGGGTAACTCACATACCAAATTTGGTTGAATACGGTTCAACAGTTTTAGAGGAGTTGCATTACAATCGATTTCATAAACTTTTGACCCCATCCCCATGGCAGGGCCATATGTAAATGTGTTCATCCACTCCACATTGATATGGGTAACTCACATACTAAATTTGGTTGAATTCTGTCCAATGGTTCAGAGGAGTTGCATTACAATCAATTTCTTGACCTTTGGACTCCATCCCCACCCACCCCTGAGGGCAGGGCCAGGCTTGCACGATATTGTCCTAGGAGGTATCGCGATATATCGTGGTAAAAGAAAACCACACAATATTTCGATACATTGTACAATTGTTTTTATCGTGTATGAATTGTTGGGACGAATTGGTCTTAAGCTGTTGGTCTGCACGGTCGAGTTTTAATATCAGTTTTAACCGAATATTAGTTATAGGAGTGACTTCTAATTGATAAATTTTGACAAAAATTTAAATCCAGTTGCCAAGATGCTTAAACAACGATTGTTAATAGCATGAGAATAGGACACAATTTACACGTATAAATTCTTGCCTCCTTACACCTTGGCTTAATGTATACCATGTCCATAACTGTGGGAGTGAAGTTATTATACTGTACAACCTAAATATTGCGTATTCTGTTATAATTCTCGTTTATGACACCAAAATTAATCTTAAAAATTTACACTTCATATCGTCTTTGTTAAAATACACAAATCATGTGATATTAGGAATGTACTTTAGATCCATAGACATCTAATGTTTAGTAACCGTTTACTAATAATAGTTATCCTTTAGAAACATCTCAGATATTTCGCCTTGCTTGCTAAAGCGTAAATACCGTCTCATTAACTATCACATTTCTGAACGGCCCACTTCATGCCTCGAAAAACAGGAGAGGGAGCAATATCACAGGATTTATATATTTTATGAACAGGAGGCCCAAGGGACACTCAGCTGGACCATTAACATTTGAACCATTTGCATTTAAAGAGACATGGATAATTTTCAGAAAATCCAAGATGGCAACCCAAAAAATAGACCAATGCAGATTGTCATTTGACATTTTGAAGCATACCGTCATAGAATAGTTCGACCCAACATGCTCAGGTTTTTTTTAAATCTGGCTATTGATTAAGGAGTACCATTTTTAAATGGTTCTGGATAATTTTCAGAAAATCAAAGATGGCCACCAAAACATTGACGTATCAAAATTCGGAATAAAATTTCTAGAGGCTACCACTATAGGATCCTGAGGAGTAGCGTCTTAAACAGATGGCCACCCAACAAAAATCAAGCAAAATTCTGTATGTACAAGTTCTGAACTGTACCAGACTAGAGTCCGTTCAGCCGAGCTTGGTTGAAATCGCCAAATAATGAGGAGTACCCTTTTAAATGATTTCCAAAGGATTTCAGAAAATCCGAGATGCGCACTGGAAAGATTGACCAATCAAAATTCTGAATCCTAGTCATAGGGTCCTTCCAGCCAAGTCTGATTGAAATCGTCCAACCAGTTAATGAGGAGCTCAGGCCTTTTAAATGATTTCCAGCCATTGTTCGGAAAATTTAAGATGGCACCGAACAAATTGACCAATCAAAATTCTGCAAACAAGCTCTGAAGCACACACCCGTAGGGTCCTTCCCGCCATGTTCGCTTGAAATCGTTCAAGCGGCTAATGAGTAGTAGTATCCTTTTAACTGATTCCTCAACATTTCCCAAAAAATCCAAGATGGCCACTGGAAAGATTGACCAATAAAAATTCTGTATACAAGTTCTGAAACCTAACAGCCTAGTATCCATCCCGCCAAGTCTGGTTGAAACTGTCCAAGCAGTTGATGAGGAGTAGCGTTTTAAACCATTTCCCGCCATTTTTCGGAAAATTCAAGCTGGCCACCAAAAATATTGTCCAATCAAACTTCTATATAAAATTTCTGAAGCATACTACTCTAGGGCCCTTCCCACTGAGTTTGATTGAAATCGCCCCAGTGGTTATGAGTAGGCTTTTAACCGATTTTCAGAAAATTCAATATGGTCGGCGGAAAAATTTACCAATCAAAATTCGGTATACACGTTCTGAAACCTCCCACCCTAGCATCATTCCAGCCAAGTCTGGATGAAATTGCCTAAGAAGTCAATGAGTAGCGCGTTAAACAATTCCCCGCCAATTTTCGGAAACTTCAAGATGGCCACCAAAAACATTGTCCGAGTCCAAACTGGGAAAAGAGAGAGAAGAGGAGGATGACGGAGCATAACCCCAACATATCTGAGACACGAGCCAGGAGTCCTGAACGAGGGCTTGCCATTTCTCCCAAAACAGAGAACGGCGCCCTCCTACTGGCACGTTGGGTAACCGGCACTGAACCGATTGCTCCAAAGGGAGAAGAAGAGGGGGAGGGATGGGGAAGAGAGAAGGTTGGACCTACCCGGGAATAGTCCATACCTTCAAACTCTCTTTCCCTGAAAGCCTCTAAAGGAAGAACGACCTCTGGACCTGGAACCCTCCGTTGCTACCGGTACAGAAACAGTAGATTGTGCAAAAAACACAGCTTTCACCTTACTAGCAACGGAGGTAGAGGAAGGACGACCAGAGGGCAGCGGTTGTTTAAACGGTAAATCTTTAAAAAATGCCGTAGACACCAAGACCGGCCACCCTTTACAGAACCCACACATCGTTGTGAATGTACAAGTGGTACAAATTGCACAGACATGCCCGGCAAATTCAACTGAGTGATGGCGATCACACTTTGACGACGTACATTTTGTCTTGTCAGACGATTTAGCGGACTCCTAAAAACGAACAAACGTAACACTGAAGCATATCGCTTAAAATCGGAAAAGGAAGACTAGAAAGATAAAAATCATTTCTTAAAAAGTCGGGAAAGTTCAAATCAGAAAGCAAAGATCCCTACCGACAAGAAAACAAACTTGTAAAGGGATAAATGCTAATCCTTATAATGCACTATTAGTAAATTGAAAATGGCTCTGAATAACTGCTTGAGTTTATTATATGATGATGAATGATATAGGCATAGTAATTAAGATACCACGAAGTGAAAATGATCTTTCACGAAAACCGGTAACAATATGAACATAGTTATAAAATACCATATAACCACGAAAATACTTCCTACACATAACTTATGGAGGATTGACTTCATATTAGGCATATTCTTGTTAATATAGAAGGCAAATAGATGTAGCTGACACAGCGCAAAACACAAAAAACTTAGACTAATATTTTATAGCAGTTGTTCTGCAAGCAGAATAATTGAAAAGTGAATCTGTTTCCTATTTGGGCTCCAGTGCGCATGCGCAAGCGCGCTTAGTGACAAGCGTCACTATGGGGTGAGTATAGACTGGTGCCAGTCTATAGCTGTCAGTATGCTGGAGATGGACTTAACCAGTAGCCTGGTTATAGGAATAGGCATGGGGAGGTGTGTATGCGGGCATAAAAACCGTATTCTGATAGCTGAATGCAGATAATTGATTTAGCAAGTAGTGATTGAAAGGTAACGGATGTTTTTGTGGTGTAATAACAACTATATATAATATATTTGAGCTACCATATAAAATATCTGAGCTGACAAATGTAGAACTGACATAGAGTAGATAAGCTAAACTGAATTTCACTATACATAGATGAGTTTGCATCACAACACAGGATGCATATACTTATAAAAAGCGTGTACATGAAAACATTATTATGACCAAGCGTCATGATGGACAATAAAGACTATGCATATGATTAATGCGTAACAATTTACGCATCATTTGACAATGCATCTTTGCAACGTGTAATTATTCACACGCTGTTCAAGAAATGCGTAAATATAGCCACGCATTATTAGGCGCAATCATTCACGCGTCATTTGAAAAACGTGTAATTATAATAACGCGTTCAATGAGTCATACAGCAATAGACCCCTGTTGGTTTTTTGGCATCTCAAGGAGTATAATTGCTGGAAAAAAGCCACTAAGTGCTTACGTGCCCAACTAATTTAGAGTTTCCAAAAATTTACAAAGAATAGAACATCACGATTTTGCTGTTGCTGAAACTAAAGCTAAGATGGAAACGGAACATAAGCCAATGATTATAAATGTTTTCCGGACAAGTTGAATGTCTTCAGTGTCATGCAGAATAGTAAAAATTGAAATTATACTTTCATATCATCTTGATTACAGTAATTCTTTAATGTTGAATTACTGTTACCGTTGTACATTATCACACTACTATTGCCGTACTGTACTACGACAGAAAAGCTAACTGCAGCCCGCAACAGTACCATGACCAAATGAATCCGAAATAAGACGAAACCAGAGGAACATATATAGAGATGGACAATTAGGGTCCATGAAGACGTACATATAGGGCTGCGCGATATACCGATACCATATTTAAAACCGATATCCTGCACTGACGGTTTCATAACCGAGTATAAAAAATAAATATCGAAAAACCGAATATGAACATATTTTCGGTTTTTCGTATCAGTATTGTTAAAAAATAAAAGATACTAACGAGCATGAAAATCGTAATGAATAATAATGGCCATACTTTCCATTAAGCTATGTTCGGGGCAACTAATAATTGAACGTGGCCCCAATTGCGCATATTGTGTAACTCCATGTAACTCGCTGTACGCCGAGAGAAATCAAGCAGCGAATTAATTAAATAAATATCCACTCGTCTTTTCCCTGATAGTCTCAGATAAATTTGCAATATAAAACACAATACTAATGTGGGAATTTGTCATTAAAATTTGTATCGGGGAAAACATTTCTAAACAACGGCATCCATTTTATTTACGTCACCGGCTAATTAACATAATGCAAAGTCGTCCCAACACTAAATCGCCGAATGCATCAAAATATCGCCAATAATTATAATGCTGAATACATTTTGCTGATTAGGATATAATTTTAAATAAAATTATTACTCAAACCGTTTTTAAAACATTATCTGCTATACACAATAACATATTAACTTATGAAATTCGCGATCGCAATATTACAGTTAATATTTTCTTCAAGGCATGATTTCGTCCTCGGCCGAATTGGAAATGAAAGAAAAAGGGGAGATAATTGCATCATAATTAATTACAATCGCGTGATTTACGTCTTTTCGCAACCTGTTTTTGCTGATTTATGATTAATTTTGACAAAATAAACGATGTTTATTTAACTGTGCGTAATATTTAGGCGGTCTAATTAATAATTTCACTCCCGCGATGATGGATATTATAAGGTATATTAAGCTTTAAAGGCGTAAAACGTTACGAATGTATCAGGGCGTGAAAATACGTTCTGTTTTCGTGCTAATTTTTATCATTTAAATTTTTTGTTTCATGTCCATAAAACCGATATTCGGTTAAAACCGATATGAAAAGTCATATCGAAACCGATATGGCTGTAAGCCAAACAGCGCAGCCCTACTTACATAGTCTAATTCACGAATGCTTAAGCATTCTAATACAGTTCATAATCTAGGAACCTGTTGGGAAGACGGCACTGCCTTCTTCCTGTTCGAAGCTAAATGGTGTGAGTTTGGAGTTGGTCATCTCTAGATGTGTGATGTATTTCCCCTCGGACCTGACACCTCATGCGCCTAGGGGAAGTGTGATGTGGTTCCCCTCGGACCTGACACCTCATGCGCCTAGGGGAAGTGTGATGCGTTTCTCTTCGGACCTGACACCTCATGCGCCTAGGAGAGTGATGCTGTGTTTGTGGGACGAGTCGATATCCAGGTCATCTGTCAAAACACCATCTAGATCATCATGCAGAGTTGATGAGGATGGATCAATACCATATGGAATGGTTTCATCCAAATCCTCTCCAAAAATGGATTCATGGTTACCATCAGATAACCTACGGCCATTATCAGGGAATAACAAGTCGTCATAATCGCCATGATCTTCAGAGCTTATAGCATGTCTCATTCCCAATATCCAGAGGTGAATCACGATCTCTGCACAGCGTTAATCTAGCATGGTGAACAACTAGTTCCCGGCGTTGGTTGTTGATACCAAACATTGCCTCTGACAACTTTTTATAAATAATAAATGGCCCAGTCCAAGGAGGTTGTAGTTTACTGGACTGACCTATCTTAGTTGCAGAATTAGCAAGCTAAACTACATCACCAACATGATAGGCACGCTCATGCAAACATAGATCATACTCTTTTTTCTGGCGCTTCTGAGCCATTTTAAGGTTATCCCGTGCTATCTCATGAGTTTCGTGCAACATTTGCTGTAACTGTTGGATGAAGTCACTGGCATCTGAAGGGGCATCATCTGTCGTCGCAGACACAGGGCATTTGCACATTATGTCAATGGGCTGTAGCACTTCTCGACCAAGCATCATCATGTTGGGAGTATAACCCGTCTGTCGGCTTACAGTAGATCGCATAGCTCCAGCGATGAAAGGAATACACATGTCCTAATCTTTCTGTCTGTCATGCTCTTGCAGGTAACACAGTATACACTGCAAGACGGTACGGTTTATACGTTCAAATTGTCCATTCGAACATGGTCGATAAGCTGTGGTGCGTGTTTTTTAAATCTCCAGTAGATGGCACATCTCCTTAAATAGGTTGCTCTCAAAGTTACGACCCTGGTCGGTGTGTAAGAAATATGATCAGCCAAATGTGGTGACAAAACGCTCCACATACGTTTTGGCCACCAGTTCTGCTCCTTGGTCAGGGAGTGAATAGCACTCAACCCATTTAGTGAACTGATCTATGATCATCAACACATATCTATTTCCCAGTGCAGATGTGATAAAGGGGCCCAAAATGTCCATATGTACCCATTCCAAGGGAAAACCAGCATGGAACTCGCCCAGAGTGGCTCTGGGATGGATGGAAGCTTTTTTGCCACAGATACAAATCCGACAAGATTTCACATATGCCACCACATCACGAGAGTATCCGTGCCAGATATATTTAGCCTTCACTCTCTCTAATGTTTTCTGCTCACACATGTGACTGGCAAGCTTGGAATCATGACAGTTCTCCAAAACCAGGTTCTGGAGGGACTTTGGAACTACCAGTAGATCCTGTGTGGTATTTGCTTCTATCCAAAGATAGTGCAAAATGCTATCGACAAAAATCAATTGATCACGATGAGCCCACCAAAACTTGACAGCTGGACTAGCTAAATATAGAGCGTCAGAAGGTGTGTGCAGCTGCTCAATCCATGATACAACTGTCTTCAGATCAGGATCCTCCAACTGACGCTCCCTTAGATCTTCCAAAGAGAATGCATCTAACCAGTTTGACCTTCTGATAACCTGGTCTGTTTGAGGGACACCATCCAGCAGTCCATCTGGATTGTCGCTGTCTGTGTCGCTGTCTGTGTCGCTGTCTGCTAGGTTATTATTACTCAGTTGAAGGGTACTTATGGTTTGAAAAGCCAAAGGAATTACATCATCAACATCTTGTCCAAATTGAGACCATTGCTGCTGAACCTTGGTACAATATTTGCACCCACCACATGGTAATGAACTAAGAGATTGGCCAGCTTTATACTAGTGGCAAGGAGACGAATCGCTTGGAACTCGTGATAGACTATCAGCATTAGAGTGCTGTTTACCGGGCCTGTACTGCATCATCATATTATATTGGGACAGTTCTTCTAGCCATCTAGCTTTCGATGTGCTTGAAACTGAGCAGCCAAGTGAGACTGTGATGGTCAGTCCGCACAATAAATGACTGTCCTAGCAAGTACATATGGTACTGCCTAGTAAATGCTACCACGGCTAGCAACTCTTTGCGTGTAACACAATATTTATGCTGTCAATGTTCAGCTCGCAAAACCATTAAGCACCTCTTTCCCATTCTGAATTTGGGACAACTCTGCACCAACAGCAGCCTCTGAAGCATCAGTATCCAGTATGAAGGTACCATCCGGTGTCGGATAACCTAACACTGCATGCAGGGTTGGCCATAGCACGCTGAAGTGTTTCGAAAGCTACCTGATGCTCAAGAGTCCAGTCATACTCTACTTTGGAACTGGTAAGTGCAGAGAGAGGAGCAGAAATACCAGCAAAACCCTGTATGTGCTCTCGGTGGTAATTCATGAACCATAACAAAGATTCCAGCTCTTTCCTGGTCTTAGGAACAGGCCAATTAGCGACGCTTTCCATATTGTTTGGCTTAACAGCGATCCCGTATCACTCAACAACTTATCTAAGAAACAGAGTTCTGTACGGAACAAATTACACTTCTTAGATTTTAATTTAAGGTTGTGCGACTGGAATCGAGAAAGGACAGCTTTCAAGTTGGTCATACGATTGTCAAAGTCAGTCCCTGTCACTACCATGTCATATAAATACGCAAGACACTCACACCAGTTAAGCCCTTGCAACACCAGCTAAACTACCCTCTGAAAGGTAGCCGGGCTGTTGCACATACCAAATGGCATCCGGACAAATTCAAAGAGCCCATATCTTGTGATAAATGCGAGTTTGTGGTGGTCCTCTGGGTCAACCTCGACCTGCCAATACCCAGCTTCCATATCAAGTGTGCTGATGAATTTAGCACCACTAAGTGCATCTAACATTTCCGCAAGGTGTTTCTCAGCCTCATTCTCAAAACCAAGAGGAGTTCATCTAAGTTTAGAACGAACAGGTTGTGCATTACCTGCGTCAACCGTAGGTCTTATCACCTTGAACAAACCTAAATTAAGATCATCTTTTGCAAATGCATCCTGATACTCGATTAACATGGATTTAACTTGCAAAGACTGCGTCTCCGATAAACCCGATGTCGACCTCTCATACAGATCCTGTAAGAACAGAGGGATGTCCACCTCAGTGGCTGTAGAAGTCGAAATTATGTTCCAGCGTCTAAAACCTCCTCAATTTCTGTGACAATACCAAGGTTGTGGTCTTGTTCCAGAGTAATATAATGGGCCGACAGGTTCCTTAACAAAATAGGAATCTGCGAATCTTTGGCAGTTGCCATTGTATGAGGCATTAGCAGACCCTCCAGTTTAGACGAGGGCTGGAGCACATCATTCTGTACCTCCCGATCCAGAACGCCTGTGATTTTCACAGCCTCAAAAGGACCAACGACCACTTTCTGCTTCAATGTTACCCGAGCTACTTGGGCTTCCTTCCCATGAGCTCTCAACATTGATGCTTGAACCGGTTCTCCATTAATTGTCAGACACAGTCTAGTCAGAGCAATGGTGGCCTTGTGTGCCTTCAAGAAATCCAGGCCTAATATAATCGGATCATTAAAATTGGCAAGAAGGACTAGCCAGTTGAACATCATAGAGCCTAATGCAATTGTGACTGGCTTAACACTTTCCGCAGGGATAATATTGTCTCTACCTGCACCTTTCAATGAAATAGACTTCTTTAAAGGGTAAGGTAATACCTTTGCAAAGAAATTGCCAATTACTGTCACTTGTGCCGCAGTGTCCACTACTGCATCAAACAAAACACCATTTACTTTAATGAGAATGACTAGTGTCATTGGGTCACGATTAAACTCATACATGCGAACATCATATGATCGCACAGGCGAAGAGCTCGGTGAAGCAGAAGGTGATGGCCACCGTGTATGCCTCGGCTCCGGACACTCACGGGAAAAATGGCCCTCTAAATTGCAATTAAAGCACTTTCCCGATCTGAGAGGAGGAGAAGGGGAACGCAATGGAACGACCTTCCCTCTTGGAGAACGACCTCGGCCGAATTGACCAGATATAAGATTCAAAATCTTAGCAACATCCACATTCTTCTCTGCCATATCCTTCCTAAGTCCTTCGACATCTTTCTCTAATTTATCTATCCTGCTAGTGCCTCTCAACTGCTCAGGATTATCTGCCTCCATCAAATCAGAAGCATCATCCGGAAAATGAACCTTTCGAACCTCAGGTCTTCTGGAACCCATGACCAATCTTTGATTATGGATGGCTGCATTGACCATTTGCACAGCCTCCTCCAGGGTGCTTGGATCTTTATCCATAGCTATGAGAGCAGCTCAACACCCCGTAGGAATGCATCAATGGCAATTGTCTCGCCCAAACTGTCTGAGGCATCAGGGTAGCCATCTAAAGTGAGCTCCTGAATGATATCTGCAAATTCTTCTAAAGAGTTACCCTCTTGTCGAATGTCTTGCAATTTTTTTCTGACGATGTGGGCCAGATCTTTCTTCCCGAATCGCAACGTTAATTTGTCGCATAAACTGATGTAATCATTCTGGACTTGCGCAGAACAGATGCAGTAAAACTTTAAGGCCTTGTCCCTTAAAGCTGAGATGAGCATGTCTAATTTATATGTATCACACCAACTGTACCTTGAAGTAGTATGCTCAAACTGTATGAAAAATGGTTTCCACTCACGATTTCCATCAAAAGTTGACATTTTAGGTGGAGGAGGAACATCAGAGTAGCTTCTACGACTGGGTGATGACATTCTAGAGTCATTGTACGAAGAACCATCCAAGTAGGCTCTACGAACTGGTGATGACATCCGAGTGTCATGGTGAGAAACTGATCTCGACTCCCTCTTAGGTTCTCTAGGGGTATATACCCCCTTAGGAGCCAGGTTATCAACTTGGGTCTTATCACCCCTTTGTCGACTAGTTGAGTTAAGGAATACCTTACATTTGATACCTTGAGCTAGCAGTTCCATGTTCAGTCTAGCTACTTGCTCTTCCATGGATTCTTCCCTTGGGTGCGAGTCCACCCCACCAACAGCAACTTCATCATTGATGTCAAATACGACGTCCCCGGCATGGAGCAATCGCTCAAGGACTGTAGCTGTCGCAGGCAGATCAGGATTTGCCTTAATGTCGGCCAGAGATATGGAACCTCTTCTGGACTCCCGGAAACTATGCACGAGTTTTACCAATATTATGGAGTGCACCAAGTTCCTCCATGGTTGCAGTGTTAATACACAAAGGTTTCAGCATTATGGGTCACCTGTTGATTTATACCAGGGAAGCGAAATTAATATTCGCTAAAAAGTAATATCGCTTACTGAAATAAGTTGTGAGCGTATGCTTACTGAAAAATATAACTCACTGAGTAGTGATGGTGGTGCAACTCCGGAGAACGTCTAAATGAATCTTCCGAAGCCAGACCAGATTCAGTAGTGTACCTGCAAGTATAATGATAACGGACACGTTTATGTGCACTAGATTTTTTACAGAGTATTAACTCCACACTGCACTTGATGGTGTGTACACCAATATCTGTATTGGTTTTCTCAATCCTATCATTGAGAAGAGAGTTGGTCATGCAGCTGCAGCTCTTGGTCGTTGAAGGAACAGGGATTCAGATGCAGTTGCTCATTACACAGGACCAGAGAATATGCCGGGATATCGATAAACTTCACCGTTTGGCCTTACTATGTCTATCGCATGGTGATAGTGTTGGCAAATGCAGTCTACCGCAAGTTCATCATCGGCCATCCTTAAACAGACAAAACCATGGCCTCGTTTCTCGGTAAGGTCGCAGGTTCCGGCCCAGAAATAGACAACGATACGCTGAAATTTCTGGACGGTGTTGGCTATTCTCGACTGCAAAATATTAACCAGATCTTGTGTAGTACCACCGCTTTTACACCAATACTCAACAAACCCAGTTTGATCAGCCCTTTTCAAAATGAAACCTTTACTTGTACCAACAAAATTGCCTTGTGGGTAAAGGATTAATCCACAGAAAACTGGGTGCGAGCCAAAAACTCCTCAGATTTAACTTGAAAAGAAGGCATAAGCTGAGTAGTGTTTTAACGGAGTAGCTAGCAATGTGATAATGAACTTTTTAAAATTAATAATAACAAGAAAAAACAAATAATGTTCAGCATAATTAGTAAACCTACTACTACAATTGAAACATATTTGTTGATTAGAAGGGAGACTACCCTCTAATGTTCAAAAAGTTAATAATAATAATGATAACAATAATAACAGCAGTGACAGTGATTTATCTCACTTCTTTATTTCAAATAATTCTGAAATAAACAACGAAATTGAACTTAAGTATAAAGAAATGTCAAAAATCTGACGGTTAAACTAGAGCTCAGAATTGCGGTTTCCTACATATGACACTGAAGACAACTAACAATAACAATCCAGAAACTATAGGGTTGTCATTCCACAGAATACTGACATAGATGATAGAAACTTAGCATGAAAATATACCTCGATTCGTTACAGTTCAAATAAATAACATTGAATTTTGAATCTATGACGTAAGGTATATTAATCTATATACCCGACATTTGTATGCTATAGTATAAATAAATAATATATATTTAACTATAACTCACCTATCATCCGTGATTATTAGATAATAAAAAACTATAACAAAATCAAAATGGCAGCCAGAGTTTGTC
The DNA here is from genome assembly GCA_034401795.1 of Chaetoderma sp. LZ-2023a. Classification (NCBI taxonomy): domain Eukaryota; kingdom Metazoa; phylum Mollusca; class Caudofoveata; order Chaetodermatida; family Chaetodermatidae; genus Chaetoderma; species Chaetoderma sp. LZ-2023a. The sequence continues at coordinate 127,669,106 of CM067359.1, forward strand.
AAATTGACGTTCGGGCAGGACTAGAGGAACCCTTATATTTCCGAGAATTCTATCTTTTTTTAACAGCAAAATCGTGAGTAGAATTTAGAAATAACTAACAATAATTTTTAATTTAGGGCCCAAAGCACTCCTGACACCATTTGTAGTAATACTACTGGTACATTATAGTGGTACTCGCCAACAGGGGTCACGATTTCGCACAGGAAACCGGCGGCAGGTGCTCACGTTTCAGGTTCCAAGGTACGACTGCCAGGCATCCGTAGAAACGGCGGGAATCAGCTAGCCTGCCAGCCGTGAAACGTGAACTCAGGGATTGTGGGATACCGCCAGCACCACAATAGGTTTACTATGGAATTTCGATTTGAAACAAAATCCGAATAAACACTATAAATAAAATTATCTACAATGTTTTCAATGCCTACATTTTAATAAGTAAGGCAATACTTCTATGATGCTTTTTCCGCCATACGAAGAAAGTGGTAAAATTAAATAACAAAAATAAATGCTTTTTGGCGAGGGGTACGAATAAGGACATAGGCATTTTGACTAATTAAACTTTAACAAATTCAATAGTTAAAACTAGGGACTCACAAACTGCTTCAGGCTTAACTTTCTTAAATCCGTCAGTATTGATAAGGATATTAATGACACGAAAACTGGGAATGTAGGATAATATTACAAAAATAACTTTATATAAACACAAACAAAATTTATTACAAGATTCATATATCGACAGGTATGTTGTCGCAATATATGAAACTGATAACAAACCTCGGAATCTTCTAGTTCTTCCCAACTATCCAAAATGTCAGTATCTTCCTTAGTATCTTCCGCCATATTTCTTCTTACTTACTTGTTACTTATTCGTATATCCCGCCGCTCTTTTCTAAGAGAACCACCACTCAATAAGACAGAGTGTAGAATTTAAAGGTACAACTTTTTGGCGTTTCGGTGTGATACTATGGCTTATTGCCTGGGTTAGTATATACTTGGACTTGCCCATCATGATACAAGACCATTTGTGGTGTAGCTTGAAGCAGAAGTTGCGTGTAACTACCTCCAAATTTTGTATCCAGCTTGTACATCGCAACCATTGTGGAATGTATCCAAATTGGGCCCCCACAGTATACTGAAGAAGAAGTCAAGTTCAAGAATATTTATTTTGATATAGAATATACATTTACAGATTCACAACAGGTAGTCCACCAAAGGCAGAGCCTATGTGGCGGTGGACCCTTACATATAACACATAACAACAATATAGGACATAAGAATACGGAATACATAAAATTAACATGTTACAGTCCTATATATACATATATACAGAAAACAAGACCGCCTACCTCATGGGTGATTTCAATATTGATCCGAAAATACAGAACTGTTGTCAAACAAAAGACTTCATCAACCCGTTAAATACCTACTTCTACTATCCAATGATAACCAAACCAACTAGATTAACTGAATCCATGGCCAAGGTCATAGACAACATATTCTGCAATAACATTAATCAGAACATTAACAAAACCATGTCGGAATTTTTGTAGCTGACATTTCAGATCACCTACCAATATTTTCACTAGAAAACCAACAAACATTTTTTTTTTAATTTGAGCGAGAAAAAATTTGAATACAGAGATTACTCTCAGGTCTACATTGAAAATTTCAAAAGGTCCATGTCAGAGGTTGACTGGTGTACAGGAATAAACATACATCCATGTGAACATGCCTACAACAGATTCCATGATATCTGTACAACTTTATTTGAGCACAGCTTCCCCATGAAAGAAAAGAAACGGTATAAGCACAGTCCTACTAAGCCATGGCTCATGAATGGATTTATAGCTGCCTGCCATAAAAAAATTAAAAACATCAACTATATTTAACGTTCATCAAGTGTCAAACAAAGCATAACGAAATCCTATTAAAAAAAATACCGAAATAAACTAGATCAAATAATAGAAACAGCTAACAAAACATATTACCATAATAAACTTGAGCAGTCAAAAAACGACATAAAAGAGACATGGAAAATTATCAAATCACTTCTAAATAAGACAAACAAAGCGCAACAAACACAATTTCTCCATAATAACAAGCTCATTACAGACAAACTCGAAATTGCTAATGGATTTAATGATTATTTTGTCAATACAGGCCTAGCACTTTCAAATAAAATTCATTCAACCTCTAACAGCGATTTTACCGACTACCTCATAGGCAGCTATCAGTCATCTTTCTTCAGCCACCCTACTAATACAGAAGAAATTCTTAATATTTTAAATACATTCAACCCAACAAAAAGTGCCGGCATATCTTTAAAACCTGTGCAGAGGATATGCTTATTCCACTCAGCCACATCTGCAATCTATCCTTAGTGCAATGTATCTTCCCAGCAAAACTAAAAGTAGCCCGTGTTCCACCAATATACAAAGCCAAGGATTCTACTAACTTTTCAAATTACAGACCAGTCTCCATACTTCCACTTTTCTCAAAACTCTTAGAATGCTTAATGTATAATAGACTGATAAACTATTTGAATAGAAAATCAATTTTATATAAATCACAATATGAATTCCATGAAAAACACTCAACAATGCTTGCAATAATAGAAAGGGCAGAAAAAATTATTGAATTCTTGGAAAAATTATTGAAAAAAGCAAAGTATGATAGGCATTTCTTTGGACCTCTCGAAGGCATTTGACATAATTAACCATAAAATGCTATTAGATAAACTTGCCTATTATGGTATAAGAGGCCGTGCACTATATTGGTTCCAGAGCTATCTAAGTGAAAGAACTCAATGCATACAATTTAATGCAACATGCTCTGAAACTAGGAAACTAACTTGTGGTGTTCCTCAGGGATCTATTCTTGGTCCCCTGCTGTTCATTTTATATATGAATGATTTACCAAACCTCTGTAAGCACGTGTCACTAATACTGTTTGCTGATGACACCAATGCCTTTTGCTGCGATGAGAATATAGATAGGTTATATGCAAAAGTAAATAAAGAAATGGAAGAAATTACAAATTGGTTCTCAATAAATAAACTATCACTAAATGTCGATAAGACTAATTATATGTTATTTACAAACATGATGAAACTAAAAAAAGTGAAATTCCAAACATCTACATTAACAATAAGGAGATCGAAGAAGGCCCATTTGCTAAATTTCTTGGAGTATACTTGGACAAATATCTGACCTGGGCTAAGCAAATTGAAATAGTTATGGCAAAAGTGGCCAGGGGTGTAGGTGTTATCCAAAGACTAAAGCCGTGCATGACACCAGGCACTGTTAAAACTCTGTACTGCACACTTGTCCTCCCTCATCCCACCTACTGCAATACTATCTGGACTGCAGAACACAAGAGCAAACTAACAAAACTCCAAAACATAAAAAAAATGCATAAAACTCTTTACTAAACCAGCAGTGGGCCAGAATATATTCAAAACAGCGAAATTACTTAAACTCAAAGATATCGGAAAACTACAGATGTACAATATTGTAAAAGACTTTCACCACAATGCATTGCCACAAACCATAGCCTCCAACTTTACATTCAACACTGACATCCATAGATACAATGCTAGAAATATACATAATCTACATACCAAATTCACAAGAACGGAAACAGGAGCACAACGCATCACAATAACAGCCACAAAATTATGGAACAGCACCAGCACAAAGATACAGGAACAGATCCTAAATAGAAAATCATTCAAGAAAATTGTCAAGGAGTCCATAATTGGCGGGTACTGATGTGTAGTACATTTGAACTTGCCAATGTAAGGACTCGCTGATAATCAACCCTAAATAAAGAACATCAGTTTACATAACAAAGCAATTTACTACCACCTACTACTACTACTACTACTACTACTGCTACTACTACTACTACTACTACTACTACTACTACTACTACTACTACTACTACTACTACTACTACTACTACTACTACTACTATCACTACCACCACCCACCCACCCACCACCACCACCAATTCAACTCAGGTGAATCCAATCTGCATGTTACAAACTAACCTATCCATAAACTACAGGGACAGAGCTTGGCTTTGCCAATACACCAGGCTGGTGGTCTAGACACCCATCTATTATCATTTGATATTTCTGACACTGCTGACCACATAAACCCTCTATGATATCCGAGACACCGTAACAATGCACAATACACCAAAAACCATTAATGCACAATACACTAATCACCATTACTGCAACTGCCGAAGTGTCGGATTAACCCTTTGAACACTGCAAGGTCAGATAAGCCTCAAGACCTAATAAAATACTATTTGTCTGCCAATGCTGGGGCTGCTTTGACTAGGAACTGCTTCTGCCACTGGAACAAACAGTTTTCCTGGTCATGGTAGCCCAGCATATCAAACAGATTACTAATATTTGTATTGTAGCTGATAGTCGTAGAATGCAGCGTGAAAGGATTAATGAGTTGAATGTGTTTACCCTAGCCAAATGGTTGAGGGTATTAGTCTCATCTAATAAGTAAAACCGGTGTTGTCGGGTAGCAGAGAGGCTCCACATAGCACTAGCAATAAATTTCAATCCAAGATATGGGAGCTGGTCAATGCTGAATCTTTTCAGACCTGGTAGACTGGATGCACCTGCTTCAACCTAAGCAGTAGCAGCTTTCAGGCTGGCTAGTCCTAACATATCCAGCCATTGCATAGGTAAGGAGAATTAAGTGATCGGGGCAGAGGCATCGGAAATGTCAAATCTAAACATTTTTCTACCTAGCAGCCAGATCAAATATTTACTCTGTACTTGTAGTGGGCGATAACTGCCGGTATGAGTCAATCCAAGACATCCTAGCTATCCCAATTCTGCGTCAATGCCCTTTATTTATTTCAGATTCTGATCTAATACTCCCCATTTTATCAATCCGACACTCTACTATAAAATATCTAAGTCACACCTACCAACAACTTCTCACCCCAAATACTACTGTGACTTTGTTGAGTACCGCCCCCCCCCCATCCCTCCTGCCCCCCCCCCACCACAACTGTACCGTAATAAAAAAAACCTGTATCTACAATCAAAAATCCTAGTTGCAATCTAAAAGACACTTTATATGTAGAATACACTACATGTATAACAATCTAGGCTTGCACAATTATTGCGTTGAGTGATCGCGATCGACTATTAAAATATAATCGTGATTACTCGATTAATCAGCGTGGATACAACTTACCAAGACATAACAACAAAGAATATCAATGACGAAAATTGCAATGGTGTTTAGAAAAGTCCATTTACAGGGCAAGAGAAATCGAGCCAGGTATTCCAGTAATACATTTTCAAAAATAGTCTTGTCTTGTCATGCAAATGGACATACATACACTAAGCAAAATATCATGGTTTTTTTATTACCGATCACATTAAAAAGTAATTGAAAGTTAGGTTTTGAAATAGTTTGTGCAATAGAAAATTTTCACAATTATTCGATCATTTAATTTTTAATCATATAAATTCACGAAAAATTAAAACATAATCACGATTTTCGATTTAATTATGTAATCATGCAAGCCTAGAACAATCATGACAATATGGTAAAAAAAGATGTTGTGCCGTCCTGTCTTCTGTGTTTACTCACAGATGTCTGTATAATTAACTATCACCTTATATAATGTAATGTTTTGTTTTGTGTGTAGGGGGTCCATTGACTCATAGGCTCTGCCTTTGATGGACTGCCCAATTGTAATGTCTGTATATTGTATATCAAGCATGAAATAATCTTGAATCTTGAATCTTGAATCCTGAATATAGTTAACTGTCTCGCTGCCAAGTTTCTGCAGTCTACATTTTCCATGGGGGTTTAACTCAGGGTATGCTGAGTACCTCTGAAACAATTTGACCGAAAGTTGTTGGTGGCTAATACACCAACAACTTTCAGTCAAATTGTTTCCAATAAACTCAACCAATCCAGAGTCATTGTCAGTTGAAATTAATGTCTGGTGGCTTGCAGCAATCCGACAGTTAATAGGCGTATGACAATCTACTACAACATATTTACAGAGACAGACATGACATGAGGGATGTGTGCTTATCTTGCTTAAGTTAATAATTCTATATTACATATTCTTATTATCATTGGCAAAGTATTATAATTTTTTTTAGTTTGTTGGTTACCATTATGACAGATATTATCTTCTTCTTCTTTTCGTTCGCTGATCATACCGCCAGTCCTGTAAGTGACTATCGACATGATCATAAGCGTTAAGTGCGTGGATCCATGGTTTATTAGAGTGCGCCGTGCGGCCTGGAACCTCCGTCTTCAGCACTCGAGGTTTCTGTCAGGGTTACCTCACCCTTACCTCCTTTAGTCGACTCTTACGACACGCAGAGGATACGGAAGGTGTATTCTAAGCCCCACCTACAGGGCGAAACAGATATTATTATTATTATTATTATTATTATTATTATTATTATTATTTGTTCTGGTGACGGGGTGCAAGTATGAGAATAGCATGCCATGACGGTGAGTGTTTTCCAGATTTTTGATACTCTGCTTAAAAGACTGTAGTTCTAGGATGTCTGTGCGTGCGCTTGTGTCTGTATTATTCCATATCTGAATTGCTTTGCATGAGGGTTTTTGTTGTGCTGCTTTTGTTTGGTGGTATGTTGAGTGCAGGTCATTTCTTGTTCTTGTGTTGTGAGGATGCAATTGTGTATTGAGTGTAAAGATGTTAGATAAGGATGAGGGAAAGTTGCCATTGTGGAAGTCCCTTAGAAGAAGAAGAAGAAGAAGAAGAAGAGGAAGGAGAAGAAGACGAAGAGGGCAGCTTCTTTTTCTTCTTCTTCATCATCATCATCATCATCATCATCATCATCATCATCATCTGTTGCGACATTGGAGGCCCGTGCAGGGTCTAGTGTCAATATAGACCGTTCCTAGACTACAACTTAGGTTGCGCAGTGTGCGGATAATGGTGTTTTTTTTGTTGTTGTTGGGGTTTTTTACCCTTTTGTTTTTTAGTGTTTTTGCGAATAAGGTATATATCACTAATTCAGTGATATTGACATATGTACAACTTTTGACTGTACATGTATGTACATATTTACATCATATGACCGGTAGGCCTAACCCACCTAGCTGACAGTTGGCCAATTAACAGTGGCAATATAGTTTATTGCTACTTCTGGAGTGGTAGGACACCCACACCATAACTCTTTGCTTGAGAGATTATATACAATTATTTACAATACACATGTAATGTTACATGGGTGGCCGGTGGGTCTAAACCACCGAATATCCATTAGAACAGCTTATTTGGATGGTAGGACATCTTGATGATAATAATTCCACCTCCTCAAAGCGCACGGCAATTGATGACTAAAAGTAAATAGCAAGGATCGAGCATGAGTAAAGTTCAAATTTAAAGTTATTTATTCAAGCCTTTTCAGTTTATCGTGAATTGTCAGCCACAGTTAAACTGGACTACAACAGTGTGAAAGAGCAATTTGTCAAGGCCTATTCATCAGTTGCAATGATTGATGCCTTTAGGTCCGAGCTGACATCGCGCACTCGAACGCATCGGGAAAATTTGGTTGTGTATATTGGGGAGTTGCAAAGACTTGTTCGACGTGCTTATCCAAATATAATAAAGAAGCACTAGAAGATGTAGTTTTAACCAGATTTTTTGCCGGAATAAGGGATATAGGGAGGAAGATATGACATAAAGACCCCAAAAATGTAGAAACCTTAGAAAAAGCAGCAAAATTAGAATGTAGACTGGCAATTGAAGAACCTAAAACTACAACCATTCATCAGCTGTCTTCAGAAATTGTATCAAACTGTGAAACAAATAAAACTGAAGCGTTGCTACAGAACATAACAAAAGAAATGCGAGAGTTATAAAAAAACAGGTCATCGCATTGCAAATTACTAAAATGGGTAAAGGGGCACAAGGGCCCTGCTATACTTGTGGACGGTATGGGCATTTGGCAGGTGACTGCCCTAAAACCATAGAGCAGTTGGCTATGACAATTGTCCTCAAGATTATATCTGTTATGCTTGTGGTGGCATTTTGCATGGGAATGCCCTAGCAGAAATCGTAATAATATTACATGGAGCAAATCCAATTTTGGCACACGGGGTCGAGGATCATCACAAGGCTTTAATAACAACAAACAGTTAAACTAGAACCTACCAAAACAGACCCATGTTTTGGTAGACAGCATAGGGGCGCCCACAGTAATGTCACCCTCAGCAACATTATCTGAACTTAATCTGGAACGTATCGACACAAAAGGTTGATTGATACTGGATCACATATTTCTTTAATTAGTGACAGATTTAGAGAAAGTTTTAAGGTACTCAAATGTCATCACTTAAATACAGAAATTAACTTTCAGGAAGTATCTGTGAATAAATCGCCAGTAGAACTTCTTGGTCTGATCAAACTTAAAGTGAAATAAGGTAGTCTTGAAACTGAATTTACCTTTTATGTTGCAAAGTATATGGCACAGCCCGTTCTGATTGATTGGGATTTCTTGTAAGCACAGGGAATTTTGATCGACTCTAAGGAAAGTTGTTTGAAATTTGATGGCAGGTCGGCTCCCTTGTTGACACAATGGAAAACATTTCCACGAGTTTGTTGGGCTACTGCAGCTGCAACTATCAGTATCGAATCCTGTTACGAGTTGGCAGTTTGTATAAAACTTAACCCGGTACATGTATATGATATGGTACTGGATGGTTACACTGGTGTATTGGAACCTGATAATGTTTTTTAGCAAAAATGAAGGGTTAATGATTGCCCGAACTGCAGGGTCGGCTAAAGATGGAATGTCTTGTGTTCAATTTATGAATATAACTGAACATCCATTGATTCTTAACCAAGGTTCCCCCAATGGTATGTGCTATACATCTGGGCATCACACATAGTGTTGGTTAGAAAGAAGGATAACTCTTTTCGATTTTGTGTTGACTATAGGAAATTGAATTTTATCACACACAAGGATGCGCATCCTCTACCAAGAATTGACGATTGTTTGGATGCCCTGGCTGGACCAAAATATTTCAGTACAATATATTGTGCAAGTGGTTATTGGCAAGTAGACGTCGACGAAGATGACCATGAAAAAACTGCATTTACAACTGGAGCTAATCTATACCAATTAAAAGTTAAGAGCTTCGGTTTGACAGATGCACCTGCAACATTCCAGCGATGAATGGATTTGGTTTAAAGTGGTTTAACTTGGTGAACATGTCTGGTTTATATAGATGACAAAATTGTGTTTAGTTCACGTTCGTAGAGCACTTAAATAGGCTGCACAACATCTTTGATTGCTTTAGGAGTGCTGGGGTGAATTTGAAGCCATCTGAAAGACAATGCCATTTTTTTGGGTCATCAGGTGTCTGCTGCTGGTATTGTACCCAAAACATATTGAGAAAGTTGTTCACTACCCAGAACCAATGTCTGTGGCAGAGGTTAAGTTCTTCATAGGATTAGCCTCGTACTACTGGTGATTTATTGCTTCATTTGCTGAAATTGCCCAACCATTGCAGCATCTAACATTTAAAGGCATTGAATTTTCTTGGTCAGATGAGTGTCGAGAGACATATTTGAAATTGAGGAATTGTTTGATAGAGCATCTTATCTTGGCATATCCTGATTTTAAGCAGCAATTTATCCTGTATTCAGATGCTTCTCATTCATCAGTGGGTGCGATACTGGCACAGCGCTGTTCAAATGCTGAGGTGGTGATTTCTTATGCCAGCAACACTTTAAGTAAATCTGAATGTAACTGGTGTACATATGACAAGGAATTCTGGGCAGTGGTGTGGGCAATTCACCATTTCCGACCTTATTCACGTGGGCCTAGATTTGAGGTGGTAATTGACAACAAACATCTCCTGAACATCTGTAGCATAAAACCTGGGAATGATCCTACAGGGAATAGGGAATGGTGGTCAATAGAATTAAGTGTATATGATTTTCCCATTAAACACAGAGAAGGGTCATTGCACACTAACGCAGATGCAATGTTCAGGTTGCCAAACAATAAAGTTATTACTGCTGAGGAATCAAAATTGGTGGTGGCATGTAGCCGCTACTTTGATTTAGATACTTTGGGTATGACAGAGCAGCAGGGTGATGAGGCAATTTCTTATATTCTGTCATTGAAAGCGAAATACAAAGGGCATCCAAAACTAGCAATCTGCTCAGATTCTCCAATGTGAGTCTTATCGAATCAATGGAACAAGCTTGTGGTGCAGGATGAACTTTTGTTTAGATGATGGAAGGATAGAGCCAGCAAACAACAATGGCTATTGTTGGTTGTACCAAAGTCAAATGCTTGTAATATTTTAGAAGCTCTTCACAGCAGCTCAATAGGTGGTCATCTAGGCGTGAAGAAAACCCTTCCTATGGTGAACAGAAGATTTTATTGTATGGGCTGTGCTCGAGATGTATTGCATCGATGTCAGCAGTGTACAGAGTGCAATCAGGGGAAGAATCCTATTCAGAAACCTAGGGCTCCATTAGTGACTGAGTTACATGCCCGACCTATGGAACGGATAGCTATTGATTTACTGGGTGGTCTACCTTCATCTAACAGTGGAAACAGGTAGGCGATGGTTATGTCTGACTATTTTACCCGCTGGTCCGAAGCATTTGCAATCAAAAACCGCAAAGCAGAGACGGTTGTAGAGTGTTAGTGGATGAATTCATTTGCAGATATGGAGCTCCGGGACGTGTACATACAGATCAAGGCAGAGAGTTTGAGTCAGATCTTTTCAAAGAGGTGAATAGGTTGATAGGCATAAGTACATTTCATACTACACCATATCACCCACAATCTGATGGACTTGTGGAGCGATTCAACCATTCGTTGTGTTCAATGCTCAAGATGATGGTATCTGACAATCAGCATGATTGGGCTGAGCTGTTGTCCAAAGTCTTGTAGGCTTATCACTTTAGTGTCAACATCACTACAAAATTCACTCCGTATTACTTAATGCATGGGAATGAGATGGCTCTCCCAATTGACGTAATGTAAGGCGGTACTTCAGAGGCATTTTCAGGCATTACTGGCTATGTGACCAAGCTAATGGAATGGTTAGACTACTCCTTTGATCTAATTTCCCAGAATACCATAACAGCACACCAAAGACAGAAAACGAACTATGACCACAGAATATCAGATCCCTCACTTGTTGTAGGAGACTGAGTAATGCTCTACACGCCAGTGATAAAGAGGGGGATGTGTCAGGAAACTATCTAGATTCTGGTCTGGTCCATTTTTAATTGTGAAGAACCTAGCAAATAATACATTCAGAATTAAGCAGAAAGGAGTTCGTAAGAGATTAGTGGTCCATTTTGACAGGTTGAAGAAATGTGGTAGTCATTTCAAAGAAACTACGACAATGACAAATGATAAACAGCACGGTGAAGAAATTACAGCAATGATAGGTGATAGGCAAGAGGGTGAACCGGTTCATGAGCCCTCTGTTTCTGGTGGTGGTATGATACCCGCTACTGGCAGCGAGGCTTGGGTGCTGGTTAGATTACCTCTGGATGACAATACCATGTCTGGGAATAGCGATCGCATAGTAGAAGAATCCAAACCAATCAGATTGGATAATGATAATAGTGCCTGAGTACATCATAGTTCCATTGATGGATGACAAGTCTCTCCTAAAGACTCTGTTGATGAGCGTATTACTGTAGATGACATTGCTGAGGGTGGCCCTCACCAGAGCATGACAGTTCAAGAGTTCATTCCAGTTCAGACTACTAGAGCCGGTCGTAGAACTCGATGTCCATCACGCTTTGGTGATTTTACAACCTAGCTTTTCTAAAGTTGGGTTTGTATACTGTAAATAGCACATTGTAGATATTTGTAAGAAACGATTACGAGTGCATGTATATGTACATGCTTTCTTACAGTATTATTTGAGTAAATGTGGATATGTACAGTGTAAATAGTAGTACACCTTTAATAGTCTCTGTCTTTAGTGGCATGGTGCCGCTAAAACATTCTAGGCCAGACATCAATTTATTAGTTAGAATAATCCCTTGGTTTGGGTGGAATGTTACCGCTATACCAAGTCACACCCATAGCTTTAGTTTATATTAACAATGACATACAGATATGTGTCTTATAAAAGGGGGAAGAATGTAAACCTAACCATAGTTTTAGTGTCGTTTCAGATTCAGACTTTCGGGCTACCCAATTGTAGTCTGGGACAATGAATGGCAGGAGTTTTCCTGGAAGGGGAGAAGACACCAAGTTAGATTTTGGAGGACAGCTTAAGGAATAAAGTTATCGATGGTGAGTCTAATAAGCGGTTACATATGTATGTTTTATGCATAGAAGTATGTATGTATGTATGTATGTATTTTTATTTTATTGACGCACTGGCAACGTGCGGCTTCAATTTCCATGTGCTAACTTAGCCGACAGTGATGCACCCGTTAGTTTAATTTGTTGATCACGGTCGGGGGATCGAACCGCCATTCTGCAACTCCACATAGCATCAGCAACCAGGCATCTTTCCACTGGACCACCGCACCAAGACTAAAAGTCAAGGATTGGCCGACCAGCTTTCACATGTCTGATATACTGACACACTGCCGATTCATATGGGATTATCTGTGGATGCATCTGTCACAATCAATCCTAGGCTTTTACGCCTATTGTACTCTGACTCCAGCACGGCTCTGGCAGTATATGTATTTTTATTTTATTGACGCACTGGCAACGTGCGGTTTCAATTTCCATGTGCAACTTAGCCGACAGTGATGCACCCGTTAGTTTAATTTGTTGATCACCATCTCCCGGTCGGGGGATCGAACCGCCATTCTGCAACTCTGCATAGCATCAGCAACCAGGCATCTTTCCACTGGACCACCGCACCAAGACTAAAAGTCAAGGATTGGCCGACCAGCTTTCACATGTCTGATATACTGACACACTGACGATTCATATGGGACTATCTGTGGATGCATCTGTCACAATCAATCCTAGGCTTTTACGCCTATTGTACTCTGACTCCAGCACGGCTCTGGCAGTATATGTATTTTTATTTTATTGACGCACTGGCAACGTACGGCTTCAATTTCCATGTGCTAACTTAGCCGACAGTGATGCACCCATTAGTTTAATTTGTTGATCACCATCTCCCAGTCGGGGGATCGAAGCACCATTCTGCAACTCCGCATAGCATCAGCAACCAGGCATCTTTCCACTGGACCACCGCACCAAGACTAAAAGTCAAGGATTGGCCGACCAGCTTTCACATGTCTGATATACTGACACACTGACGATTCATATGGGACTATCTGTGGATGCATCTGTCACAATCAATCCTAGGCTTTTACGCCTATTGTACTCTGACTCCAGCACGGCTCTGGCAGTATATGTATTTTTATTTTATTGACGCACTGGCAACGTGCGGCTTCAATTTCCATGTGCTAACTTAGCCGACAGTGATGCACCCGTTAGTTTAATTTGTTGATCACCATCTCCCGGTCGGGGGATCAAACCGCCATACTGCAACTCCGCATAGCATCATCAACCAGGCATCTTTCCACTGGACCACCGCACCAAGACTAAAAGTCAAGGATTGGCCGACCAGCTTTCACATGTCTGATATACTGACACACTGACGATTCATGTATGTATGTATGTATGTATGTATGTATTTTTATTTTATTGACGCACTGGCAACGTGCGGCTTCAATTTCCATGTGCTAACTTAGCCGACAGTGATGCACCCGTTAGTTTAATTTGTTGATCACCATCTCCCGGTCGGGGGATCGAACCGCCATTCTGCAACTCTGCATAGCATCAGCAACCAGGCATCTTTCCACTGGACCACCGCACCAAGACTAAAAGTCAAGGATTGGCCGACCAGCTTTCACATGTCTGATATACTGACACACTGACGATTCATATGGGACTATCTGTGGATGCATCTGTCACAATCAATCCTAGGCTTTTACGCCTATTGTACTCTGACTCCAGCACGGCTCTGGCAGTATATGTATTTTTATTTTATTGATGCACTGGCAACGTACGGCTTCAATTTCCATGTGCTAACTTAGCCGACAGTGATGCACCCATTAGTTTAATTTGTTGATCACCATCTCCCAGTCGGGGGATCGAAGCACCATTCTGCAACTCCGCATAGCATCAGCAACCAGGCATCTTTCCACTGGACCACCGCACCAAGACTAAAAGTCAAGGATTGGCCGACCAGCTTTCACATGTCTGATATACTGACACACTGACGATTCATATGGGACTATCTGTGGATGCATCTGTCACAATCAATCCTAGGCTTTTACGCCTATTGTACTCTGACTCCAGCACGGCTCTGGCAGTATATGTATTTTTATTTTATTGACGCACTGGCAACGTGCGGCTTCAATTTCCATGTGCTAACTTAGCCGACAGTGATGCACCCGTTAGTTTAATTTGTTGATCACCATCTCCCGGTCGGGGGATCAAACCGCCATACTGCAACTCCGCATAGCATCATCAACCAGGCATCTTTCCACTGGACCACCGCACCAAGACTAAAAGTCAAGGATTGGCCGACCAGCTTTCACATGTCTGATATACTGACACACTGACGATTCATGTATGTATGTATGTATGTATGTATTTTTATTTTATTGACGCACTGGCAACGTGCGGCTTCAATTTCCATGTGCTAACTTAGCCGACAGTGATGCACCCGTTAGTTTAATTTGTTGATCACCATCTCCCGGTCGGGGGATCGAACCGCCATTCTGCAACTCCGCATAGCATCAGCAACCAGGCATCTTTCCACTGGACCACCGCACCAAGACTAAAAGTCAAGGATTGGCCGACCAGCTTTCACATGTCTGATATACTGACACACTGACGATTCATATGGGACTATCTGTGGATGCATCTGTCACAATCAATCCTAGGCTTTTACGCCTATTGTACTCTGACTCCAGCACGGCTCTGGCAGTATATGTATTTTTATTTTATTGACGCACTGGCAACGTGCGGCTTCAATTTCCATGTGCTAACTTAGCCGACAGTGATGCACCCGTTAGTTTAATTTGTTGATCACCATCTCCCGGTCGGGGGATCGAACCGCCATTCTGCAACTCCGCATAGCATCAGCAACCAGGCATCTTTCCACTGGACCACCGCACCAAGACTAAAAGTCAAGGATTGGCCGACCAGCTTTCACATGTCTGATATACTGACACACTGACGATTCATATGGGACTATCTGTGGATGCATCTGTCACAATCAATCCTAGGCTTTTACGCCTATTGTACTCTGACTCCAGCACGGCTCTGGCAGTATATGTATTTTTATTTTATTGACGCACTGGCAACGTGCGGCTTCAATTTCCATGTGCTAACTTAGCCGACAGTGATGCACCCGTTAGTTTAATTTGTTGATCACCATCTCCAGGTCGGGGGATCGAACCGCCATTCTGCAACTCCGCATAGCATCAGCAACCAGGCATCTTTCCACTGGACCACCGCACCAAGACTAAAAGTCAAGGATTGGCCGACCAGCTTTCACATGTCTGATATACTGACACACTGACGATTCATGTATGTATGTATGTATGTATGTATGTGTGTGTGTTTGTGCGTGCGTGCGTGCGCATGCGCGTGCGTGTGCGTGTGCGTGTGTGTGTGTGTGCGTGTGCGTGTGCATACGTGCGTGCGTGCGTGCGTGTGTGCGTGCGTGTGCATATGTGCATGTGTACGTGCATGTGTGTGTGTGTGTATGTGTGTGTGTGTGTGTGTGTGTGTGTGTGTGTGTGTGTGTGTGTGTGTGTGTGTGTGTGTGTGTGTGTGTGTGTGTGTGTGTGTACGTGTGCGTTTGCGTCTGCGTGTGTGTGTGTGTGTGTGTGTGCGTGTGCGTGTGTGTGTGTGCTGGTAACTAAAATGTTGGCAGTTCTCTAATGAGCCACTGTGTTGTGTCCTTGAGCAAGGTGCTTAAATTCATTCTGCATTGCTTCAGTCAACCTAGTTGCAAATAGGTACCTGCGAGGAAGTGTCGGTATGGTGAATGCATAGCTTATAGCGCAAATGAGCTGAATGCTCCCTAAGGGAAAACAGGCCAAATGACCACGGGTAAGAGATGTGAAGTCGCCGAACATTTCAGTGAGAGACAGACTCTAAACTAGCTTGTTTTACTTAGTTCTCTACTTAGAACTCCCCTAGCCCGTAAAACGGAGCTGTCCAATGACAGGTGAGTAGCCTCCAGTTACAGAGTGGATACGATGTGGTGTCTTTCGGAGAACATCAATAGACTGCACATAAAGCGCATCATTAACTTTCCTCCAAAGATGCCCGATCGCACACAGATTCACACTAATATTTACACCCACATTGTCACTCGCACATGCGCAATGAAGGAGAAGACAACACATTATTAAAGCAGTGGCTGGTCAGTTGGTTGTGTGGTACAATGAGCGAGATACCATCTACTGCACCATCGTTTTACTGTAATGACCATGATTTACCACTGATACCTGACACTGCTGCACACTCACATATTTCGACTGCAGCTGGTTCTCATTCATGTGCTTCTTCTCTCTTTCACCTCGTATTGTTAAACCGCTGGCATGTGTGATTAGAGTGTTTGCAGGACACTCCCTTGGGGTGTATTACCATGTCACAGTACTATTGAGTTTCAAATTTTGTCGTCTCTCTCGCACATGATGCACATTCGGAAGTCAGCCACCGATAAGTACAGATAAGTTTTAAGCTCTGTTTATGAATGTTTACTGATTGGCCCTCCATGTATGTTGGATCGGGTTTTTATTTCTTTATAATATTTTATAAATCTCGCTCTATTCGCATAGCACTGTGGTCTTCTCTCTTCACCTCTCTAGCAAAGGATGGAATGGCATTATAGTTTCTGTGTGGTATCATCGTACTTTATTTCCAACAACAACATTTTCTGACCTCCTTGGATTGATTTGACAGCCGACCCACCTAACGCTCTGTGACCACCCAAGATCCCATCCCATTTATACCCTTTGAGGAGAGCTAGCCACGCTCACTGGCCTATTCGAGTGCAAGCTCTCACTGGATCATCAGTTGGCGTACTGATATTCAGTGCTCATTCGTGGTCAGTGTGGTTACTTGATAGTCCAGAGACACAAGTAAATAGGTGGTGGTTCTTCGATCATATCTCAGCATTTGTTTGTTTAATTTTCGAAATTCTTTTATATACAACTTCCTTGTACATTTTGGGCTCCACGAAGGTATTCATGATTAAGCGAACGGTGGCGGGGTTCAGGAGTTACATGTACTACCTTCTCTTATCGAGGAGACTTATAGTATTAAGACTATGCCGCTTGTTCTGTGAGCTGCACATGTCTTTAACCTTTCATGTTCTTCCCAAGCACCGGACACCCCACACGTTTGCGCATGTCGAGGTAATTTTGATACCGCATCGTCCATACTAAGTGGGGGCTGAGGGTGGAGGAGGTTGCCCTGTTGCATGCCTCTGTGCCCTTTATTAATTTCTCTCGGCCAGGGCTATTTGATGATGGGAGAGTGGATTAGTAACCCAGTTATGGTCATAAGTCAGCCACAGGATGCCACAAGACAGGCACACATTACCGACACATTCTCTCATAACACAGATATTGGCATCTTCTCAATCTAAAACAATAAAAATTAGACAAAATTAAGCTACAACGCACACCCAATGGGCCGCAATCCTCATGCTTTCACCGCTTTGACTTTTTGAGCTGACACAGGCCGCAGATTGGCAGCGTTCTATTCCCAATATAAACGTTCTCTTGCATTGTGCAACTATATGGGTAAGTCATAAACCAACAATTTCAAGATGACCCCCCAAAGAAATGAACCCATCATATTTTCGAATACAGAATCTGAAGCCTACCACCGTACAATCCTTCCAGCTAAATTTGATTAAAATCTGACAAGTGGTATAGAAGGAGATATCTTTTAAATGATTGCCAGATAATTTTCACATAATACAAGATGATCATAAAAAAATTGACCATTGAAAATTCTTGGTTGATATGATGATTTGTTCAACCCATGTTTCATTGAAATTGGGTCTTTGATTAAGGAGTAGCAGAGATTTAAAGGGTTCCATAAAATCTTCGGACAATCAATGATGATGACAAAAAATATGTGACCAATCAAAATTTTGAATAGCAGATTTAGAGCCGGCCACCATAGGGATGATCTAGCAAAATTTGATTGAAATCCTTCAAGTAGCCACGGAGGAGATGAATTTTGAGATTTTCGATAAAGTTTTCATGAAGTCCAAGATTTTCACCCAAAAGATTGACCAATCAAAATTTTCAATCGATGTTTTGGAGCCTACCACGATTGGATCCTTTCATCCAAATTTGTTTGCAATCTATTAAATGGTTAAAGATGCATTTTTACAATTTTCAATAAATCTTTCATAAAATCTGAGATGTTCACCCAAAACATTTGCCAATCAAAATTCACAATGAGAGGATGTGGAGCTTGCCACCTTAGGGTGTTTCTAGACAAATCTGGTTGAAATCTGCCTAGCAGCTGATGAGGACATCCGTTTTGACTATTTCGGGTACATTTTTCATAAAATCTAAAATTTCCCCCCAAACATTTGACCAGTCAAAATTCTGAATAGACGTTCTGGCTCCTACAGCCAGCATCCTTCCAGCCAAAACGCTAAGGAAAAGATGCGATTTGATGGATGGATGCTGGATGACAGATGGACGATGGACAGATGATGGATGGTAGCCATGGCATAAGGTAACTTGGCCCTTGGGCCAGGTGAGCTAATAAATAACTAAATGGAGAGCAAGTGCTGAAATATATTAATCTGAACAATTATATGAAGAACAACACAAACAGGGCTAGAATTAGTCCATACAGGGACCACGATGGACTCGCTATGCGAGTCTATCATAGTCCCCATGTAGACTAGGCTAGAACGAGAGCATGCACCACACACAAGAAGACAAACACGCCACCAAAAGTGTTGCAAATACGACACATGGCTGCAGTACTTAACAATGTCAATATGCATGAACTCATGGTTTCATAACCCGCAAGCCGAGAGAACGAATATTTCACTGTCATACTATGGCAATTTTGTAGCCTAATTTTAACCTTACATAATCTCAATCCAATTATTTTAATAGAGCGTGGGTGGAATTGTGAGCTACCGCATTCACACTCTTGATAATCGCTGCAGACGGAACTAGAGACCGCAGCATGAGCCAGGGTGACAATAACGGAGCAGCAGCGGGGCTAAACACATAATGGGAGACAGTTACTGCTCACTGTATCCAGTCACCAGCGTGAGCGGGTGGAAATGAACAATTATTATTTTAACCACTTCTTATTGTCTAGTGGATCCAGTCCACTGCGAATAGGCGATGACGTTCCAGCCAACAAACTGTAAAATGATTTACATATTCATAGGCAGCAGAACTGCTACAACCACCCTGACCATGGTTGGGGCATTCCGTTCTAGACAGGTTTAAGAAAAATACGGAACCATGTCTATAAAACGCTTCCAGTTGATCAATGCTTTAACTTTAACATCAATTCTTATATATATATATATATATATATATATATATATATATATATATATATATATATATATATATATATATATATATATATATATATATATATATATATATATATGACTACTCAATATCCAAGAAGATGAAAATTATAAATTGTATGAATATAAAAAATGTAAACACAAATCTGACAGCCACCTGTATCTCTATTTCGCAGATAAATCAGATTATTTGCTACATAGTGGTTGCTTGCGGTTCATCGCTGGTCTTGTATAAACAAAAAATATTATTATGCAACTTATTTGTTTGAAGTCATGATATAGTTTTTGTGGTTTCTGTCCTCCTCGCGTGTAGCCTCTTGATGTTTCTGATCGGCGATCACCATGGAACTAGTATTTTATCTGCCGCTGATGAACTGTCTAGAGTTCTTTCCAATTGGATTGTTCTGTAGATATAATGCTTCCCTCAACTGAAAAGCTCATCTGCTCAAACCAGTTTCTAGAAGAACAACACATAATAACAAGTATGGGTGACGGGGTCAGAATGTGTGTATAAAAATTAGTATGTACTACTGACGTCTTCTGACTATGTTGTGCCCTTTTCTGATACGTAATTTGAGGCTACTAACCCACTATGGAACAAGTCTGATTCTACCCTAGGATATTCAGGCCCACTGGGGGATAAAACAACGTACATATTCATGAATCGCCGTGACGCAGACCCATAGTTCCACCCATCCACACTCTGCCACCCTTTCGAAATGTCCACTCAGTCATATGACCCGGGGACAGTGACGTTCAGGACTGATAATGACAGGATCGGATTGAATTTTTGTAGTTCCTTCATTTTCTAGAAGAACCAGACATACTGACAGCTCTACCACTCAGTGCAGCCCTTGTACACATATCACCAGACCACTTATATATGTGAACGTACTTCCATACTATTTACACAGTTTTGTCTTAGATAACTCATCAGGGAGTAACTACCAGTACTGCTGATAACCGGGATGTATGGTGTTAGAGCAGGCTACCAGCTATGAACGTCAGTGAGGTCCAGTCTGCACATACCTGTACCACCTGCATTTTAGCTAGGCCTCTTATTGGCTTCAACTATGGCATCATTGAGACACTGACAGCAGGGCTGCCATCTGACATCTACTATTTACACTATCAGCGTGTATCCTGAACTGAGCTCCAGATACAGGGCTTGACACTTTTAGTGAGTTCTTTTACATCCCACATGATACCACACGAGATGGGATAGATGGTTTTACAATCATTCCGAAGGACATGCCATGTGAATGACGTATTTAACAGCCCAGGTGTTTACATCTTGAACACATGCCTGAATGCGAGGTTGAACACAGTTCTCTGGATTGAAATTCCAAGCGTAAACAGCATGGCGGATTAATGCACCATATAACAGATATCATATCTTATGACAGCTTTGACTATTCAAGCACCAGTAGCCTGCTAATAATATAATACCCACTCAAGCATCCAGCTAACGGATTTAGTTTATTTTTGAAGCGTCTGTAAAAGACTGTTGAATGAAGAGTTGTGCAATAGTGTTGACTACCCAGACTATGGTGGTGGGTAGCACTGGAGTCTAGCACAAGGCACATTTCACAGTGGTAGAGTGTGGGGACTACTAGCAGTGCTCTTAGATGAAATTTCCACACTACGCCAGCACCGCTAACATAGTGATTTGTCTAAGTTCGCACTTGTGTTTTGCTATAAAACACAAGGCTAGGTTCAGTACTGAATATCTCAAAATTCCATAAATTATAAAGTTACAACGTTGTTGCGCATCTCATCCTACCCTGTGCTTTTCACATACTACTGCGTGTGTCTTATGCAACGCACGTCAAGACTCTGACTAGATTTCAGACACACGCTTAGTCATTTTGACTCTGATAAGATCATACAAATACACACAGTAGCACTAGATCAAACCCTTACTTAGTTATTTATTTCTGTATGTTTAGTTGTTTGAAGTTGCACAAGTCACTTAAACAATTTCAGACTATTTTATTTCATTCTCAGTTTTACGGCACAATCAAGAAAGCCAGTTGAAACTTAGAAACTTTTCACACGAGTTCGTTTAATAGCTGTTCAATCAAAGTTACCCTGCACGCACCAGCAACTCCTTGCAATACATAGAAGACCTATCTCAAGAAACCCCTACAAGCACAAGAAACATGTCTTGTGGGACATAGTCAAGTTTTGAAAGTTACGCATGGCACTTAGAAATTCCAGCAGCAAATAGCTGATAGATGTCTTTTCAGGCCAAAGTTAGTCATACTAACGCATGCAGGAATACGCTTACTGCACACCAGCATTGAGCATTTATAACTTAGAAAATATTGGTGGCTTGTACAGGAATATATCTACTGTGCAACATCCGCCAGTAATCAGTGCTAAGAACATTATTAGCACTCCTAAAATTCTTAAATCATAGTGAGCATCTTACATTAGGACATAGTAAATTTTCATACATTTGCACCTCTAAATACACAAGTCTAGCGCGCACCACCATCACCTGCACTCACCACATGCGCCAAGGCTTTTGTACACATTTTCTGCACATACATAACATCTGCACACATTACACAAGACGCCGGAATCACATCAAATACGCCAGTAAGGCCAGTTGACTCCAATCTGTCACCAGTTAATGAAAGCCTGCCCATTCACTTGACTCATACACTACAGCAACAGACTACCCTGTTAGAGTCATGGATGATATTGCAGAGCGCACATTATGATTAAGCAGTACTCCAGCACATGTCGCTCCTCATATAGATATAGAAAGTGCAGAGGAATCAGAGGGTGAAATAGATCGAAATTGCACGTTCAATATCCACCACTCCAGTGCTCACTTTGAAAATATCCAGAACACTTTATGACGGCGAATGAACGCCAGCTAACACATTTTTGCAGGCTTTGCTCAGAGAAATTCATCAAGAGAGTTGGGAGAAGCCCATACAGAGTCTTCATACTCTCGTATGGGTTCTCTGAGTCGCATGGCACCGGATTAACAAATGCGGACATGTGCATGCCAACTATATCAGCACATAACTTAGAAATCTAGAGTAAATATAATAGACAGTCTTGACACATTTCCTGTGGCAGCCGTCGAGGATAGTCTCGTGTCCAATTTATGGAGACAAGTGCACCTTCCGCCTGAGCAAATGCAAAACTATGGGAAACTGATAGCGCAACCTCAACCATGCTCGGCTACAATTGGCATCCGATATGGGCTAGTCAGTTGGCAGAGCAAGAGGGGGGAACCACATCAGTCTTCATCACAGTTCGCGACAACATCTTTGTTGCATAGTAGGGACCAGACAATGTTTCCATATTTCAAGTGGGGTCGTATTAGGCTTTTATATAACAGAGTAAATGTGCTTGGATTAAGGAAGCCAAAGAACATGCTGATCATGCTGACTCATTTAGTTCATTTGTTGCCTGCTGATTCAGCATGTTGGTTGAACTTTAATGCACTGTCAACATAAATGCCCAGATTTTTCTCACAGGTAGCTTCCTCTAGGTTTACAGCTTCAGAGTTTTCTTGCATTGAGTATTTGCATCTGACATTTGTTCTACTCATGTGCGTCATTTTAAGTTAAACCTCAATTTCCCGTTGTCGACCCATCTTTTCGAAAGGTCCAGACCGTCCTGGAGTTTGCCATGATCTTCCAATGAGGAAATTTTTGGAACGTTCACATTCCACTGGGACCATGCGATCATCGCAGCGAAAGTTGAACCTCACGGTCTCATCCTCGCTGTTGGTGTCACCGGTGTGATGTTCCCACAGCTCCATTTAGGGCCAAGACGTAATTAAATACATACAATAATTAATATATGCAGCAGTCAACCAATCATATTCGATTGCTGCTACCTGGGAGAGGTCTAGTACATGGGCCAAGTTGACGACTCATTATCGTCATTAACCTCTACAAACGTTCTTTTGTTGCGAGAGGAAATTGCCTCCCGCAGGCCTCCGTCACAGGAAAATGCCTACAATGCCGAAGCGGAGGAAGATAGATGGCAAAAAGGGCCACTTTCTTGTTAAAACCATCTTATGTAAAAGAGTCAACCTAGTGAAATTATATGTTTAATGTGATGCACGCTGTATTACATGAAGATGTGGGGGATGATTTCCGCAGAATTCAACACCGTCATCTTATGTAAGTTCCAAGGTTTTGCATTAGTAGCTGCCGCTTTATTTATACTAGTTTCTACCCTATCATTTAGTTTTTGGGTCCAGATTTAGGTTTAGCCGCAAATGGCAATGTAAGCTAACCATTTTTAACATATAAGTCTGATGGGCGAGAATGTTCGGTGACCATGCGGTCACTCTACGGAACAACCCCCTCAGTAGACCGCATGCGCAAATATCTACTTATAGTTAGGTATACTTAGAATGTCTTCTGACTGCAGGCTTCATGCCTCTATGGTCGGCTCTTCGATATCTTCTGCACTGTATTCTTTACGGTTTTCGGTTATGGTCACCTTGTAGTTGTCATATAGGAGTTCACTATTGTTCCAGTGCCTATCAAGCCTAGATTTAAATGTCTCTAATATTGGTGCTCCAACGACATTGTCAAGTAAATTATTCCATACTGAAACAACGCACAGTGGGAAGGAGTGCTTGCGGATATTTAAATTTGCTCTCTGCTGGAATAGTTTGTACCAATGTCCTCTGGTGATATCTCTGGCTACACAGTCTTTATGTAATTGCAGTATATTTGAAACTTCCGCATCGTATTTTACTGGCAAGATCTTGAATACGTCGATCATATCACCTCTTACCCTCCTGTATGCCAGAGTTGGTAGTTTGAGCTTCTTTAGCCATTCAGGATAAGAAAGTCCCTTCATTCCTGGTAACTGACGCATGGCACGACGTTGGACATTTTCAATCACTTCTATATATTTCATTTTACATGGGCTCCATATTGGCGCTGCATAGCCCGGGTGTGATCTTACCAAGGCTTTTTGTACAGAATGCTGAAATTTGTGTCACCCACAAAACTGAAGGATCTTCTGATGATTGCCATTATGCTATTAGCTTTATTGATTTTCTCATTTAATCTGCCTTCCGAATTCTAATTTTGAATCTTTTATGTTGTTAAGCTGTATTTATAGTCGAAGTCATGTACTCTTCATAATCCCATATGCTTGCACTTATCTGGATGAAAACGTAATAACCATATGTCCGACCTGGCGGTTAGCATATTCAGGTCTGTCTGTAGAACCTCACAGTCTTTTTGATTCGCTATTGATTTAGAAACTTTGGTGTCGTCTGCGAATAAGTATGCCTCTGCTTTTAAGCTTACTGGTAGATCGTTTATGTATAACCCAAATAGAACAGGCCCAAGTATGCTGCCTTGTGGTATGCCACTCGTTACATTTTTCCAGCCTGTGCTCACTCCATTTACACAAACTTGTTGGACTCTATCTGTCAAAAATGCCTTGATTCAGCCAAGGACTGGGTCCGTTATACCATACGCCTCTAGTTTGCCTACTAGCCTTCTATGCGGGATGGTATCAAAGGCCTTCATGAAATCTAAGTATACTGTGTCGAACGACTCTCTTGTCTAGGGTTTCTGTCCACGAATCGATTATGTGTAGGAGTTGTAAGACCATTGACCTTCCTTTCACAAATCTGAACGGTTTGGTGCTTATGAGTTTGTTATCCGTCATATGGTTTATTACATAGTCCCTAAAAATCTGCTCCATATATTTACACACCACACTGGTCAAGCTAACAGGTTTATAGTTTCCTAACAATTTGCGACTTCCCTTTTTGAAAATTGCTGAGATTTTACCTTGTTTCCATTCATCTGGTAGTTCTTTTGACCTCAAACTATAGTTATATATCATACATAATGGTCTACTAAGTGGTATTGCTAATTCTTTTAGGAACCGCGGATGCATTCCATCAGGTCCTGGGGACTTGCAGCTATTCAGGTTTTCTAATGTCATTTGGACAGCATTTTCTGTAACTTCTAAAATATCATTGTCTCGTTAAAGTTGACACTTTGTTATTCGTGGTGTCTCCCTGTCCGGTTCATTGGTAAAAACACTGCAGAAGAATTTTCCTAATACATCTGCCTTTTCCTTGTCTAATGTAGTCAAACGTGAATTGCTATCTCCGGGCTCTACCTCGAGGTTAGAAACACTGACTCTTGTTTTGGACTGGGAGTTCATGTATTTCCACACTGCTTTGGGGTTTTTTCTTTGCCTCCTTAGCTAAGTTGGTTTCAAAGGCTTTCTGGAGTTGTCTAGTTATCTTTTCTATTTGGTTCCTCAACTTGCAATATTCAATGTAGTACTTGGCATCTTTAGTCTCCAAAAATCTTTTCCATAGAACATGCTTGTTCTTTATTTTCTTGATAGATCCTTTGTCCAGTGGGTATTTCCCTTTGCTTCTACCATTAACTGTAACCTTTTTGCTTGGAGTGTATCTGGTCTGTGGATCAATTATAAGTGCTTTAAAACGTATCCACATTTCGTTAATATCAGTACATGAACCAAAAACCATATCCCAATCAACATTTTCAAGTTCTGCTTTCAACATTACATAGTCACCTTTATCATAATAACATTTCAATTTCTTGTAGCAACTGAGCTCGATGTGACAATTGTATTCGAACTGAAGTACTGAATAGTCACTTTTTCCAAGCGGGCTGTCATATACAATTTCATTCACCATACCATCTTCATTTGTAAAGACTACGTCCAGAGTATTAGGAATGTTATTCAATCTTCCTCTAGTTATGTCTGCCTCTTGCTGGAATAGAAAGGTGTTTCTAATACACTCTATAAATTTGAATTCCTCGCTTTCTGTACTATCGGTTTTCATGCTCCAATCATTCAAATTAATCAAGGGATAGTTGAAATCTCCAACTATCAGTAAGTGTGAATATCCTTGGCCTGCAACGTGTTGGATAACTTCGTTTAACTGTCCATTATTTTCTGAGTTACTACCTTCGGTAGATGAATCCAATTAATAGTTTGTCTGGCCTACTTAGTTTAATTTCTACCCAAACTGATCCTAGGTAGCTTAAGGTTGCTGGTGTGTACTGACCTCCCATTAGTGATTTATGGATGTACAGAATTACGCCTTATCCTACGTTGTTTGAGATATTTTCTTGAAACATGTCGTAGTCCTCTAATGATAGTTCTGCTGGGTTTAAGATATAACGATGGTGCTTGTGTTTCACCTCAGTTATGGCCATTATCAATCAATTATTTAACGTAACACGAATTTTGAACTCATTAAACTTATTAATGAAGACGTCCACATTTGTGTACATACAATTCAATGATGAATAAGACTAACCTGCTGGAACTATATCTACACTTTTTACACTTTTACGTCCGTCTCTGACCCCTAATCCTTTGGTTTTATCCATATTATTTTTCTCGCCCATGGTGGGCCTCTGACCCTGAACAGCCAGTTTCCCTGTGCATTAGCCTATTTCTCTCTTGCTTCCTCATCCAGTTTCTTGAATTCCTGTCTTTCTTTCTGCGTTAGATCATGCTAAATGCTGAAGTGTTTTATTGGCACTGACGCTTCTCTTAGCTTGTGCAGATTTCGGAACAGATCTTTCTTGATTCTACATTTGGAAATTGGACTAGCAATGGTCTTGGTTTGCCATCTTCCATTTTTTTACCAAGGCGAATTGTCTTTACACCATCTAATGGCAAATTAATATTACACGTTTTGTTACACAGTTCATCAATTAGTTTTAAGTCCTCCTTCTTACGCTCATCCTTTAGGTTTGTCTCAGGCTCAGGTACTTTGAATATCATTATATTTGTTTCACGTGCACGTCTATCATTCATCTCTTTTACTGTTTCATCCATTATGTCATTCTGTGCATCTGTATTCTGGACTACTACCTCTGCTTTTTGGATTCTATCTGGACCTACAACCTTTAATTGTTCTGTCACTATATCTTTACCCATCGCTACATCACATTTTTTTTTATCCATCTCGACTTCAACCTTTGCAAGCCTATCATTAAATGTTTTAGGTAGAAGTCGCATCTCTTCTCGATAAGTTTCTCCACGATGATGTTTTTTTCAACTTTTATCTTACATGGTGGGCAGAACAACATACACTTTGCCTTTGACATGGCATCGTATTCACTTATCTTTATTTCAAGCATTTGATATAGAAGTGTTGTACACAATACTGGCATTCCAAGACACGATCTTTCTCGTTGCTAAATAGTTTGGTGGTGTAGTTTGGATCGACCAGTCGGGTAAGGCCGTACCAGCTAAGCTGGGTATGCGCCGCCCGTCCTGGAGTCGTTCCATGAACACACACCCCTGGGTAGAGCCATAAGCATATATGGGCCTATGAGAGAGATCGCGTTATAAAAACGACTAAGTTCGTTAAAGCGCATAGTGCGCATGTGCACGCTTAGATGCTATTTTTGATGGAGCACGTAGTTTACGACCACGATAGGATGATGCTTTTAGTGTACCGAGATGGTACCCTGTAATCCTTTTTGATTACTTGTTCCCGCTGAATCTGGCATTAATCAAGACCAGAATCCAACTGGGTTTTTAAATCTGTAAACCATTTCAAAATCGGTTAAGAAATGGCTGAGTTATCCACGGAAAACCTGTCTTGATTATCTTCAAAATATTGCCGGGACATCATAACCACGTGGATGCAGAACTTCTAGAATGCTCTAGAACATTCGACAGGGTTATTATCAGCTACGCGCTGATTGGCTGTTGCTTGAACGATGATTGGTTTGAGCCTGTGCCTGTGACGTCATGAGGAGTATAAAAGGAGACGCAATCCAGAGATCGAGAGCATCCTCTGCCAGGGGCCGAACAGGTTGGGCCTGCACTAGCTACTATTGAGCGACAGATATTACGCATATAACTTCGGTTCCTGATGGGTTCTCTCCCGTGGCTAGCAGTGCCAACCCACCGCACTAAAAACAATTTTGTAACTCACTACTTGCGGGAGCAATTTGAAACTTTCTAACTATCATTCACGAATATCAATATCTACTTCGGAACGCGAACTTGCGGTGAGGCCTTTACGGCCTGAATATGTGATTCTACAGATGTAGAGGCAGGATGTTCTTTGATGGATGACTCGCCGGATCCGCCGGCCATGCCTAAAAGTGGTATTTCAACTGTCACTGCACTAGTGTCGTGTAGGTTCTTCTAACTTTCGACTGCAGCAAGTAAACTCTGCTTGGTGCGTGTTCAGAGCTGGCTGACGTATCCAGCAGCATTACGCTTTGTTTTGTATCTTCATTTGCATCTGACAAACCCCGCTTGTGATTGGGTTGTTGCCAACGTCCATCCGTGCCATCGGTGTATGGTAACTTTCTTCACAGCAGTAGTACTATCGTATCTTTTGCTGACTGCTCACTAGACATCTTATTAGGTTTACAGTGCTGAGCGATGTACTCCCTCCATGAGTGTTCTTGCGGGAATCCTGTTTGCGGAAACCAACTTGCGGGACCCAACCTGCGGGAACTTTCCAGCTTCAAGAGAATGCATCAACTCACGTCAACTAAAGGATGACGTATCAATTTCAGTAACATTATAGCCTAACTTAAGAATGGCTACCGAGTATTCAAGTAACTGTACTTAACATTTTAATTATTCCGCTAAATGTTTTAAAATGGTCCCGATAACTAAAAGGTACCGTAATGGTCTTAGAACGACTAGTCATAATTTCTGTAAATGCCCATGGTTACTCTTATTTTCTGTAAGGTGTTTTCACTAACCGCACCGTAGTAGGTTCGTTAACCTGTACTAAGAATATAATTCCGATCATTTAATACCGTATTGATGTTCTGGTTAGTTTATATATATATATATATATATATATATATATATATATATATATATATATATATATATATATATATATATATATATATATAAATATATATATATATATATATATATATATATATGGCCAGTAGCCATCAGTTCATATGTTTTGTTTATTTATAGAAAATTTGGGACTGCAGTGTACGTAGGAAACGCTATACAGCAACACTTATATATGCAGCACTTTCTCCCGCCACCAACAATTTTTCAATGAGGCCGCTGTCCGTGCTATAACTCTGTTTAGCCCGGCATGCTACCGACTAAACCTTTTCTATTAAGCTCGATAGGATAGGTTTAATATGATTAGAGACACTTTCTTCATTAAGAAATCTGTAGTAAACTCTTCTCTTCCGGTAGTGCGATAATCTAGCCCCGCACTCCGGTAAGACTCATAACTCTAAGATTTTGTCTCTCTTCATGTTCCACTCAGCCTTGTGGCCTCTTAATTGTTTGGATGTCCCTCTTCGCACCATGGGCTGATCCGACTCTGGGAAACTGTTGGGGTTTCCGAATGGTGATGGCCAGGGTGTTGTGTCACATACATTCCCCTTGTATCTTCGGATACTTAGTTGTTAGCACTTTTGCCAATGTAGGAAAGCACTGCGAAAACATATCTTAATTATTATTTTATTTGCTGAACAATCCTCCGCACCGCAGTGCAAAACTGGGCAACTTGTATATAAACATAACGACAGGTTAGACGGTTAGTTCCATAGGAGCCGGTGATGGGCAAGATGCGTATCCCCACCGAATTCCATAAGAATGTCTGGGCATGATATTTAGATCTGCCACGCCATTACGTGAAGGACATTTATGGTGGGTATTCGTCTCTCTTACCCCCACCATAACGATAGGGCAATTGCCTAATAATACTTTCGTGAAAAGTAACCTATGTCCTGTAACATTTTCTGTGGTTACGGAGCGAGATGTTCGGATTCTTATCCAGTTCGGAGATCTTACTAAGTAACATGTATAAGCGCTGTCTTCAGTATTGATGTCTTAGGGCATCTGTTCTCAATGACAACCATGTCTAATAGCTAGGTAGATACCAGCCATTTGCGGCCTAAAATAGTTCTTGTTTCTCAAAACTAAAAGCTAATTAAGTAAAGCAGAAGGCCCGCATAAATACAGTGGCAACTACTAATTCAGCATACTAAGAATCACATAAGACGGTGACGTGGGAATCCATCGGGAATCGCTCATTCCCGTCCTCACGTAAAACAGCATGCAATCCTATAGTCATAATCTCACTAGGTATGGTCTTTTCTTCCTCAAGCATTTTTGGTTGAAATATTTGAGTGGCCCCATTTTTGCCTACTACTCTTCTCCCGCTTTTAGCAGTGGTGACACCTTCCTGAGACGGAGGCCTGCGCGAGGCACTTGCCTCTGGCAAGCATTCAGCAACGACGGTCCATGCGAGGATAATACTCCTCACCCAAACTAGCACTAGGAGTAGTGCCCGCGTGAGGCACATAACCTTTCGTCCGAGATAATCTTCTTCCTTTCAGCTTAGATGTATAATAACTTATATTAAGTTAATTAGTTAAGTCTCATGTACGGGGGCCTCCCTTGTGGGGATACCTCTGCGGACCTTCATCTGGCTGTTTCTATGTCTCATATTTTCGTATGCTCTTATTTTGGTGTTATCTAGCATATTTATAATTGTTTAGGTAAAATTATTGTATAGGCGTATATTTTTAGGTCACCAAATCAAATCTTGTAAGTTCATAGATCACGAAATTGCTATGGACAGCCATACTGGTGACACAAATTATTGGGATGAGACAGTTGTATTTAATGTTCGCGACGATGGTCGCACAGCCCCACTGGAACGATTGAGTTCCACCGGCCTTAGGAGCCGGTTTTTGTTACCCGCAGGGCTGTCTCGTACAAGGTTCGTCACCCCGAGATCGGATGCTAACCAGCATCATCATTTGTTGTGCAATTGCGGCGAGGTGAGTCGACATGATACACCGGAATGGCCTGACACTACCCCGCGAGCTACATTACACTGTTGACATGTCCATCCATCTGTTTTCTTGTCACTATCATCCTTACTGCTACTCCTTAGGCATGTTACTGTATCTATAGCTGATTGTGAACCATCGCTCAGTAGTGGACCAAAACTGTTCTGCTTTGGTGCCATCACGGAAATATATGACAACTCGACTAATCTACTATTCAACTATTATTTCCTAAAACAATTGCTTCAAGTTCATTGATCTATATAATACTTTCCTTTTTAGTTGTATTTTCACAGTTATTTATGTAGGCTTGATAAGATTATAATGGATTACAGGTGATTATAATTGGCAATTTTGCATCTAAATTATTTTACGTCCACCATGACCGGAAACCGGAAACTGTCCTGAGGTGAAAGCTCCAGAATCATATAACGATCCAGTTACTGTCGTGCCATGACCATATATAACAGCACAAGGACAAGTCACAGTACATAAGCATTGAAAGGCACATATAGGTTTAGGGTGGGGACAAAGATGCAGATATCCAACTATAGCAACCTTCCTGTGAGGGCGTGGTGGGTTCTAAGACTGCACCCAGTCACTTCTTCATTAATCTATATAATACTTTCCTTTTTAGTTGTATTTTCACAGTTATTTATGTAGGCTTGATAAGATTATAATTGATTACAGGTGATTATAATTGGCAATTTTGCATCCAAATTATTTTACATCCAGCATGACCGGAAACCATCCTGAGGTGAAAGCTCCAGAATCATATAATGATCCTGTTACTGTCGTGCCATGACAACATATAACAGCACAAGGACAATTCACAGTACATAAGCATTGAAAAGCACATATAGGTTTACGGTGGGGACAAAGATGCAGCTATCCAACTATAGCGACCTTTCTGTGATGGCGTGGTGGGTTCTAAGACTACACCCAGTCACTTGTGGAGTTAGATGGAGAGCTG
Organism: Chaetoderma sp. LZ-2023a; assembly: GCA_034401795.1. Taxonomy (NCBI): domain Eukaryota; kingdom Metazoa; phylum Mollusca; class Caudofoveata; order Chaetodermatida; family Chaetodermatidae; genus Chaetoderma; species Chaetoderma sp. LZ-2023a. The sequence goes on from CM067359.1 coordinate 127,701,496, forward strand.
ATTCCTATCCGTCACCAGTGTGTCACGGATGGATCAATTGAGATCTGCACCCAGGGAGCTAACATTTACCTGTCATTAGGGTTATGTAAAATCGCCCAGAGATGCACTGCAGGCCAGTAACTATAATATATTATCGCAGTGCTTCAGACTTTGGTGGGGTTTTCTAATTAACCAGTATCCGAAGATACAAGGGGGGGGGGGTGTGTGTGTATGCGGTGATCGTCACTTTATTTCTAGCTGCACTGGAAGCCCAGTAGTTCCAAAGTCAGCTCTAAATAATGTGACAGAGGGAGATCCAGACAATTAATAAGCCTGAAGGCTGGTGGAACATAGACAGAGACAATTACTCATAACGGAGGCCTTAAGGTATATGGCCAATTTAAATTATCTAGCCAGTGTGCGGTGTTACATATCCACTGCTCTCGGAAAAGAGACTAGCACGAAATATCTCCTACCGAGTAATTCTCCCTACTACTATAAACCTATCCTATCGAGCTAGAACAGTCTAAGTTTAGTCGACTGCATGTCATGTTCCCTTAATGAGAACATGAACAGCGACCTCCGTGAAAAATTGATGCTGTGTAGGGAACAAGGTGGTGCAGATGTTGTTGCTGTATAGTGTAGCCTAGTGAAACTGCGGTCCAAGAGTTTTTGTATAAAATAAACAAACATAAAACATGGATGGCTACTGCCACGTCACTAACTTTGAATAATACAGTAATAGAATGTCACTCGACCTTGACGGTGCTTATGGGCTCGGAAATGAGAATAATATATACATAATAATAAACTATAAAAATGTGGTCTTAAGTGACTGGGAGGTACCTATTTGTCATCAGTACCTGTTACACAAATGTAATAAAATAATAATTTAATAATAATAGAGTATCTACTAGTCATTGGTACGGAAAATGTTCTGGAGTCACAATTGTTGTAGCATAACACAATCAGAACACGAGATGGCTCGATACAGAGGCTAGGAAAAACTGCAGGCACACTGCGCATGTGGCTCATTCTCAGGAAAAGTGAAGAAGAACGTTTTCGGAAACGAGTTGCTTGTAGATAGTCATGTCTACATTAATAGTTATTAATTTAAAAGGTATGTCAAAGGTTCCGTACTGGTGCGGAAATTGAAGGCTGCCCAGTAGTTCTTGAAGGGTTGCAGATGAAGTTAATAATGTGGATGCATCGTGATGGATCACAAGACAAGATGCATCGAATAGCTCACATGATGCATCAGGCAATGCTTCCCTAACTGCGGTCAAAAGTGTCTAAAAGACTAACACATGATGGGTGGATTGATTACACCACAGGTTGCATGGTATGACAGATCTGGTGAGTTATCACAGAGCACGCCACTCACCCCACATACTGGACGATGAGCTACATCAGGGCCAAAAGGCTCTTTCGCACGAAAGTTCTCTTTGCAAAAGTAGTAGCTTGGGCTACCTGACTTTAATCTCTTTATTGCCCCCAGGTGATATCTTTCCGGGAGCTTACAAAAACTGGTGGTTGCGTATGTGGTGGCTTGTACCCTAGAGATGGTGAATACTGAAAACCGAATTGCACCGCAGCAGCTGTTAGTACCTGCTGTAGTTACCAGTACTATCGATTCATCCTCTCAGACCAGGCAACTCACCAACACCTGACTGCTGCTGAATCTGATTTTTCAACCCCTTTTATACTGCCTGTCAGATCACAGCTGGAGCGCCACAGCCAATCAGTAAGCGCGCTTCAGAGGCAGGGAAGCAGGTCACATGACACGCTATAGTACACATGCACTGAGAGCATGCATGTGCTAAGCCTATGGGGTTCAATATATTGAAAGGAATTTTCTAGCTCATTTAGCCACAACTAGGTAAATTCTTAACAGTTTTTAAAATAGTAATGAGTTTTGGAATCCTCGCTTCATTCCGGCGAGAACGGTGTAATTTAAAGAAATTACATGTACCAACTCGGTACAAAATAAGATGCTATTTCTCCTCAATGCCAATGCGCATTGTCTAGCAATCTCTGAGCCCCGTGCATGCATGCTAGGCGATCTCGTGGACTTACTCATTTTACAAACCTCTCATATACGGTTTTATACACATGTAACACCCTACCCAGTTGGGGGGGGGGGGGCGATGTTTGGAATGTACCCGGCCTGGTGGTTCCATACCCAGACTGGCTGAGACGGTCCATACCTGACCGGTCGATCCGTGCTGCAGGTGTAGTTCGGATCGACCGGACCGGTACCGACCATACCAGCCAGGCTGGGTATGTGCCGCCTGTCCTGGATTCGTTCCCTGAACACGCCCCCCTGGGTAGAGCCATAAGCGTATATGGACCTATGAGAGAGATCACGCTATAAAAACGACTTAAATGCTAAATGCGTAGTTTACGACCAAGACTGGATGACGCTTTTAGTGTACTGAGACGGTACAATGTAATCCTTTTTAATTACTTGTTCCCGCCGAATCTGACATTAATCAAGACCAAAATTTGACAGAAAATCTGGAAACCATTTCAAAATCGTTTAAGAAATGACTGAGTTATCTATGGAAACCCCCTTTGAATATCTTCAAAATATTGCCAAGACGTCATAACCACGCGTACGCAGAACTTCTAGAATGTTCTAGAACATTCGACTGCATTATTGATTGGTTTGAGCCTGCACCTGTGACGTCACGAGTAGTATAAAAGGAGACGAGATCCAGAACTCGAGAGCATCCTCGGCCAGGGGCCGAATGGGTTGGACCTGTATCAGCTACGATCAGATTGACATTACGCAGATCACTTTGCTTTCTATCGGTTTCTCTCCCACAGCCAGCAGTAATTCAGCCCACCACACTATTTTGTAACTCCTGTTCCTTGCGGGAGAATTTTTGGAACTTTGTAGATATTGTTCACGAATATATCAAGAACTAATTCGGAACACAAACTTGCGGTGAGGTCTTTCCCGGCCTGAAAATGTGATTCTACAGATGTAGAGGCAGCGATGTTCTTTGGTGGATGACTAACCGGATCTGCCGGCCACGCCAAAAAGTTGTTATTTAACCGTCCCCGCACTGACGTCGTGCAGGTTTATCTAAACTTTTCGACCTCAGAAAGTAAACTTTGCCCAGTACATCTTCAGAGCTGTTTGACATACCCTGCACCGTTAAGCTTTATCTGCATTAAACAACCCCCGCTTATGATCGGGTTGTTGTCAACTTCCATCCGTACCATCGGTGTACGGGAACCTTCGTCACAGCAGTAATGTTATTATATCTCTTGCTAACTACTCGTTAGACATTCTATATTGTGATTACAGTCCTGAGTTCGATCCACTCCCGTCATGAGCTGCTTGCGGGAATCCTGTTTGCGGGAACAAGCCTGCGGGAACTTTCCAGCTTCCAGGGAATGCATCAACCCACGTCAACCTAAGAGGGATGTATCAATTTCAGTAACACGATAGCCCAAACTTAAGAATGGCTACAGATTATTCAAGTAACTATGCTTGGCATTTTAATTATTCCGTTAATTATATCTCTGATAATTATATCGTATCTGTATAAATGGTCCCGATGATTAAAAGGTACCGTAACGGTCTTAGGACCACTAGTTATAATTTCTGTGTTTGTTTTTAGTTATTCCTATTTTCTGTAAGGTGTTTTCGCTAACCGCACCATAGTAGGTTCCTTAACCTGTACTATAGATATATTATTCTGATCATTTCACACTATATTGATTGTTCTGGTTAGTTTATATACATGGCCAGTGGCCATCAGTTCATATGTTTTGTTTAATTGTAGAAAATATAGGACTGCAGTGCACGTAGGAAACACTATACAGCAACATTTATATATGCAGCACTTTCTACCACCACCAACAATTTTTCACTGAGGTCGCTGTCTGTGCTATACCTCTGTTTAGCCCGGCATGCTACCGACTAAAAACCTTTTCTATTCAGCTCGATAGGATAGGTTTAATATGATTAGAGACAATTTCTTCATTAGGAAACACGTAGTGTACGCCTCTTTCCGGTAATTGCGATAATTTAGCCCTGCACTCTGGCAAGGTTTGTAAGATTGGCCAACATGCCTAAGGGCCTCATATTTCTACGTTATTGTCTCTCCTCATGTCCCACTAAGCCTTGTGGCTTCTTAATTGTTTGGATGTCCCTATCTGCACCATGGACTGATCCGACCCTGGGAAACTATTGGGGTCTCCGAGCGGTGATGGACAGGGTGTGGTGTCACACACATTTCCACGGTATCTTCGGATACTTAGTAGTTAGCACCTTTGCCAATGTAGGAAAGCACTGCAAAAACATGTCTTAATTATTATTTTCTTTAATCTGCTGAACAATCCTCCCGCACTGCAGTGCATAACTGGGCAACATGTGTTCAAACCTAACGACAGGTTAAAAAGTTAGTTCCATAGGACCTGTTGACGGGCGAGATGCGCATCCCCACCGAATTCCGTAACAATGTCTGGGCATGATATTCAGATCTGCCACGCCCTCACGGGAAGGACATTTACGGTGGGTATTAGTCTCTCTTACCCCCACCCTAACAATAGATCAGTTGCCTACAAAATGCTTTTGTGAAAAGTAACCAATGTCTTGTAACGTTTTATGTGGTTACTGAGCGAGATGTCCAGATTCTTATCCAGTTCGGAGATCTTACTAAGTAACATGTATGCACGCTGTCTTCAGTATTGATGTCTCAGGGCATCTGTTCTCAATGACAGCCATATCTAAAAGCTAGGTAGACACCAGCCAGTTGCGGCCAAAAATAATTCTTGTCTCTAAAAATTAAATAATAGGATAAGCATAGAAGAAGGCCCGCATAAATAAAAGCGGCAACTACTAATTCAGCATACTGAGAATTACATAAGACGGTGACGAGGGAATCCTTTGGGAATCGTTCGTCCCGTCTTCACGTAAAACAGCACGCAACCTTATAGTCATAATCTCACTAGGTATGGTCTTTTCTTTCTAGCATTTTGGTTAAATATTAGAGTGGGCCCTTTTTTTACTACTACTCTTCTCCTGCTTTAAGCAGTGGCGACATTTTCCCGTGACGGAGGCCTACGCAAGGCACTTGCCTCTCGCAAATATTCAGCGATGATGGTCCATGCGAGGATAATACTCCTCACCCAAACTGGCACTAGGAGTAGTGCCGGCGTGAGGCACATGATTTTTCGTTACTACAAAGACAATTTTCTTCCTTTCAGCTTATAGGTACAATAGCTTATATTAATTTAATTTGTTAAGTCTCGTGTACGGGAGCCTCCCTTGTGGGGATACCTCTGCGGACCTACGAGTCTGTGCGGTACCTCCGGGAGCTCCACGTTTAAAAGTTCATCAGGCTGTCCCTATGTCTTGTATTTTCGTATGCTCATTATTTTTATCTAGCATACTTGATGGTCTGTTTGGGTAAAACTATTGTATAGACGTAGTTTAATTAAGTCACCAATCAAATCTTGTAAGTCCATAGATCATGAAATTGCTATGGACAGGCATACTGGTGACACAAACTCTTGGGATGAGACTGTTGTGTTTAATGTTCGCGACGATGGTCGCACGGCCCCACCGGAATGATTGAGTTCGACCGGCCTTAGGAGCCGGTCTTTGTTACCCGTAGGGCAATATCATACAGGATCCGTCACCCTGAGACCGGAACCTAACCATCGTCATCATTCGTCATGCACTTGCAGCACAGTGAGTCGACATCAGACACCGGAACGGCCCGACACTACCCCACAAGCTACACAGTGCACATAGTATAGCACAAATGGCAGATCTAGGACGGTGCCGAGGGGGACAATGGCCCTCAATTCTAATTGCAAAATATGTTCAATATATGTCCAAGATCCACATATGTATGCTAGGAGGAGGTTATACTGTGTGACATGGTCCTAGATTGATAGAAAAATGGCCGAATTTTAAATACATTGTGCAATTGAAAACATTAATAAAATCATTCCTATGTATTGGATGCCAAACATTTAATATTACCACACAACTTTAAACTTCTTTGTAGTGCCTGTCATGGTTAAAATCTGGAAAAAATCGGACTAATATTAAATAAATAAAGCAATTAATAAAGTTAACCCATCTTCTGCTAACTTAACCATTTAATGGTGAAGATAGTCAAAACGGCCTATACATGCAATGAACTTTGGGAACGTTAATTTGCAGGTCAACAGTAGACTTTGAACATTTACTGCTGGAATGACTGGCTCTGTAATCAAGCCAGTCATTCCAGTGGTACATTTTCGAGCCATGCGGTCATCTTGATAAATGTCCATATTCAGGACTTTCAGTGGTAAATTTACAAAAATGGTCTTTGTCCTGAAAAAATTATAATTTTCTTGAAATATAGTGAGCATTAAATGACTATCTGGTTTGAGTAGCAGTTTCAGCGCTTTGATGCGCTGTTGACACAAGAACATACAATAACATTTTTAATATCAGCAAAATTGTTCTGGGATATTCATGTAAAACCTCTGGGTGCATACGTGGATCTGTGCATGGGCGTGCATGCGTGGATGTGTGCATGGGTATGAGCGTGTGTGCATGTGTGCATGCGTGCGTGCGTGCGTGCGTGCGTGCGTGCGTGCGTGCGTGCGTGTGTGTGTGTGTGTGTGTGTGTGTGTGTGTGTGTGTGTGTGTGTGTGCAAGCGCGTGTGCCGTCAAATCTGATAATTTAATTGAAGAGAAATGTAAGCTACATATGGATGTTTTCAGACCTGAAATTGACGCAAGACTCACTGCTGTCCAACATTAACACAGCTAAAAACGATGTCGATGCGTTCAAGATCGAACAGGGCAAGACAAATGATGAACTAAGATCTGCGGCTCAGTTAGAAATATATGAAGCAGCTAGACAGAGCATCCAACAAATTAGGGAACGGAGACTAGAAAAAGAAATCTAATAATCTTTAACCTCCCTGAAAGTGACAGTCATTTACCGAAGCACATGGTTAGTCATGATGAAAACATACTGAAGAAGATCTACGAGGAGATATTAGAGGCGAGAGCCAGCTTTGAAAAGGTAATCAGACTAGGGAGAAAGGGTGCCACATCCAGACCTCTAAGAGTGATTATGTCAACTGATAATGACCACAGCAACGTACTCAACTCAGCAAAGTAACTAGCGGAATGTGAAGATCCAACATATAGAGGAATCTGGATAAAATGGGACATGCCACCATTGGAATTAGAAGATAAAAGAAAGCTGTTTGCCGAGAGGGAGAGATGTCAGGATGACTCCAACAGCAAAGGAGGAAGGGCTGAATGGGTTATCCATGGCTGAGTAATTAATGTGGTGAAGATAAATTTTAAACAAACAACCACAACCCCAAAACAGCCTACCCCCTCCAGTACTATATACGCACTGCATGGGCCATGCTTGGTAACCGAGCCATCCCACAAGTAAATTATGTACTTTTACAGAATCGGTTATGCTTGGTCACTACATATATATAAGTAAATTTTAAATTCCTTAGACTAGCGTGGTATCCACGATAGTCAAATTAATAAGTACTTTAGGTCCATTAAAGTCGATTAGGGTCAGTGATTAGAAAATTATAATGATGTTCTTAGGCTAGCATGGTATCTGTGATAGCCAAGCAAATCAGTAATGTAAATACAGTATAAATGACTATAGTTAGTGTACAGAAAATGTAAGGTCCAGCACATGTATATAAGTATCGTAAGTCTATTAAAATCAATTAGTGTCAGTGTACAGAATTTGTAATGTTAGAATTGCATTTAAAAACCCAACAAAACCATTATTAGTCCTAGTGTTTATAAAGTTTGTAATGCAATTTTAGGCTAGTGTGGTATCGACATACGATAGCCGAGCAAATCAGTATTGCAAATCCACTAAAAAGTATTAGAGTATACTGAAATTGTAGGTCCCAAAAAACCGCGAGGACCGGCTGACGGGACTATGACCTATTATTTTGTAGCCGTATATGATATCATATCATATCATGCATGCATGCATGCTCCGATGTACCCCCTGTACACACCCCCACCCAGCACGACAGCTGACCTCCTGAAGTCGCCCCTGAGCAATGTTACAAAGACAATATCTTAACATAACATAACAAGTATACAGCTTACCAGGACTTTTACGTCCTATTATCAGCTGGTGTATAATCTATAATTATTAATTATTAATGTATGGTGATTTTCGGGTGATTTGGCTTATCTAATGCTCTATAGTTATAGTACACTGGGTGCGTTACATAGATTTTGTCTAGTCTAGCTTTGAATGTGTTTATGGTAGGTGCGTCAACGACTGTTTCCGGTAAGGCATTCCACCAGTCTATGATTCTGTTGGAGAAAAAATTCAGTCTATTGTTAGTATTCGCTCTAGTTTTTCTAAGTTTGAATTTGTGGCCACGTGTTCTGTCATCTTGATTTAATGTGAATAGTTTACTGGGATTTACTGAGTAGATATTATTAAGATACTTAAAAACATTTATGAGATCTCCTCGTATTCTTCTATACATTAAGGTTGGTAAGTTGAGATTCCGAAGACGATTTTCATAGGACATGTTCCGCAAAGCTGGTACCATTTTAGTCGCTCGTTTCTGGACTTTTTCTAATTGTTCGGCAAATCTCCATGTGTGTGGGGACCAAACGGGACCAGCATACTCCAGATGAGGGCGTATTAAACTTTGGTACAGCATCTTAAATATGTCTGTAGTAATGGAATGAAACATTCTCCATATAAGCCCTGTCATTCTGTTGGCTTTTGATGTGATGTTATTTATATGGGTTTCAAATGTTAAGTTTGAATCGATTATTATACCCAGATCATTGATCTCGCTCTCCTCCTTTAGGGCTACTGTTATATCATTATCAAGGAGTTTGTACTTACAATTACTGGCACTTGGCTTGTGGCCAATGTGCATAACTGAGCTTTTGTTTGTGTTGAACATTAATTGCCAATTTTGGGCCCAGTTTTGAATGGCCTCTAGATCATTTTGCAGGATTTCACAATCACTCACATCAGTTATTGAGTTGAACAGTTTAGTATCGTCTGCGAAAAGATAGAGTCTGGATTTTATGTTTCTTGGCATGTCATTTACGTATATTACAAACAGTAGTGGGCCAAGTACACTGCCCTGTGGGACACCGCTTATGACCCTGGCCCAATCTGAGGCTGCCCCATTAACCATGACTCTCTGCTTTCTTCCTATTAGAAATGACTTAATCCATTCTAGGAGTTTCCCCGAAATACCATATGCGTTTAACTTGATAAACAATCGCTCGTGTGGTACAGAGTCAAAAGCCTTCTTAAAATCAAGATAAATTACATCAATCGATTTCTTATTATCCAAAGCATTTGTCCATTCGTCTATTACTTCTAGCATTTGAGTTACCGTTGATCTCCCCCGTAGGAACCCATGTTGGTATTCGGTAATTATTTCACTTTTCTTCAGATACTCTATCAGCTTGTCCCTTACTATGCTTTCAAGTATTTTGGATGGAACTGAGGTTAGACTGATGGGTCTGTAATTGTTCAGATCCCTCTTTGCTCCTTTTTTATGCACAGGTATAACATTAGCACATTTCCAGTCAGAAGGTATAATCCCTTCTGATAATGACTTGTTGTAAATTATGCTAAGTGGTTCAGATAATACATCTTTTAGTTCATGTAAAATTCTTGGATGCAGGTCATCAGGACCAGCTGATTTATTTGTTTTTAAATCTGCAAGTTTTTTTCTGACGTCTTCAACAGAGACAGTAATAATGTTTATTGTTGTTGTAGTCTCTGTTGTAAATGTTGGGATACTATCTAGGTTCTCATTGGTGAAGGTACTAGAGAAAAAGCGATTTAGTTCTTGACTTTTTCTTTCGTTTGTGGTTATTAAATTGCCATCAAGATCTTCTAAGTCCCCCACATTATCTTTGGACTTGAGCTGGCTATTTACATAAGCCCAGAATGACTTTGGATTAGATTTGCTATTTTTAGCTACAGTTTCCTCATATTTTTTAACTGCCCGTTTACAGAATTGGTTCACCTGATTTCGTATACTAGCATATTTGTTGTAATCTGTTGATGCTCTTGTTTGCAGATACCTTTTCCACTTCCTTTCTTTTTTTCGCACTAACTTGAGGGCCTTTCTGTCTAACCAGGGTGGTCTATATCTTTTATTGTTTTTAACTTGTTTGGTTGGAATATAGTCTTTCGTGAATTTATTTACAAGATTTTTGAAATTTATCCAACATTCTTCGGGGGATTTGTTGTGGAAAAGTGCTTCCCGGTTAATACTTAGAGCTGATTGTAGTGCGGAATAGTCACCTTTGTCATAAGCCAATTTATTGGTCATATTCTGCTGTGGTTCAGCGTAGCATTTTAGTTCATAATAAATGCATATATGGTCACTTTTACCAAGTGCTGGTAGAGTAGAGTAGACTTAGTAACAGTTCATGGAGTTGAACAATATATATTTGATGATGAGTGAGCGGACAGGCATTGCCGAAGGCGCATACGTCCGCTACACTATTTCATTGGTTGTACCCCGGAGTAATTGAAATAAAACAACAAATATGGACTCCAATTCAAAAAACCTTAATACAGAAACTAAGCAATCAATTTCTTCATACGACCAAGCTGTGCTTACACGCGTTTTCAGCCCACACTTACCAAATTCTGAATTAACTGACAAGCGCGAGGAAGTGCGTGATGAAGGTTGTCCTACTAAATTTTTGGGCTCATTTTTCTTCGCAATCTTTTTACTCTATTTCCGTGAATTCCAATAATCTCGTACCTCTGCCAACTCGTACCACGGTCCAAACTTCAAAATTATTTGTTTGGCACTATATTTTGCGTATATGTGTATATTGAAGGGCAGTCAAAGCAACATCCTATGCATCGATGACCCCGGGTTATTTTGACCCTTAGGCCTCAGGTAGGCGTAACCTTTCCTTGCCTACTACCTAGGCCTTCGCCAGTCTTCACTATGACTTAAATAGGCCTTAGCGAGGCTTAACTAGGCCTTAACCAAGCCGTAGCCAGTTAGCTGGGCATTGACCATGCCTGACTAGGCCAGACCTAGGCCTTAACTAGCCTCGACTAGACCGTACCTATGTCTTGGCTCGCCCTTAGCCAGGCTTGTATAGACCGTGGTTAGGCTTCGCTACACCTTACCTAGGCCTTCGACAAGCTTGACTGTGCCTTATAGAGGCTTAACTAGGCCTTCTCAAGGATTGACTGGGCCTCACACAGGCCTTAGCAATGCTTTACCTAGGCCTTCCCATGGCTTGAATATGCCTTACCTTGGCAAGGCTTGACTAGACCATAAGCCAAGCTTGTGCAAGGTGACTGGTGCATTATCCAGGCTTGGCTAGGCCAAACCTAGACCTTAGCTAGGCTTGACTAAGCCATACCTATGTCTTGGCTCACTCTTAGCCTGGCTTGGATAGACCGACCGACTGACCGACCGCACACCCACTGACTCATTCAATCACCGAATCACTCAGTCACACCCACTTCCCTCTCACCCACCCACCCTCACACACCCAGCCACCCACGGATGTAAGATGAGAATAATCTAGAATCAAGATATAATGATTGTAAAACTTGTAGTCATACCACATTTAAAAAGGAGCTAATGCTATGGTGGTACCAGTTAACTCAAAATGTGGTATGAGTTAGCAATGTTATGAATGACTGCACCCAATTCTGTGGCAAGAGGTTAAAGCCAGGCCTGTGCTGTAATATTTCTGTAATAAAAATGCATCGGTAGCGTTTTCCTAGGTTGTAATACACTGTTGACTAACCTGTGGTCATGGTAGGGTTAATAATCTGCTCTCATTACGTGGAAAAGCCATGGTCAAAAGAGTGTTAATAATTGAGCCAGGGACAAACAATGTGTTGGCGTCACCCACCGCAGCACATGCTAAGGCCAGGAGACGCGGAGAATTAAATACGTACATTGCATCCAGTCCACGTTTCTGGTTCAAAATTAATCAATGGAATGACGGTTCTGTAAATGAGCAATTCAATCAAGTCATAAATTAAAAAAAATAGTCATCTCTTGGCATGCAAATAAATGACATTCACAAAACAAAAATGTCAGTACAGTCAATATTCTTGAAGAATTTTGACCACTAAATGATTAATGACTAGATAATGTCCAATGGAGGAATCTAGTTTTAGCTATGCCCGGTCCATCTCTAACTAAGCTCCACCCATGCGTTGCCCGGGTTGGTCTCTGAATCTCAATTTCCAGAAAACTATACAGGTAAGCTGTTGAATATTTTGAAACAAATTTGTCTAGTTGCAGTAGGCAGCAGCAGCACCCTGTCAAATTAGTTTCAAAATATTCAATAAAAAGTTAAGTATTAAATTTGATACTTAACTTTCTATTGAATATTTTAATACTCCGTCAAGTTGTACGAATTGTATATCTTTACTATTTATAGTAGAGTCATACAATTCGTACAATTTGATGGAGTATTAAGCATTTATGACGGACTGAATCGTGTCATTCATGACATAATGGATTATGATGTCAGCCTACATATCCCATTGTTTTTATGATGTCATATGATTGATTGAGAGACTGGATTCCTCAATTTGTGATGCAAGAGCTAGTAGTCTATATATCTAGCAGAATATGTTTGCCACTGAAGCCCTGAGTACTGCTCGTTAGTGGCTACTCCAGGCTGCTGTTAGCTAGTCTATCGATGCAGGTTTGATACTATATAATTGTCTTCGCTTTGCAGTTGTTGCACAGAGTGATGTTGAAAAAGAAGCACGCAGTTTAGAGCTTCAAGGTGTACAGCTGGCCGAGAAAGGCAATGTTGATGGTGCACTTGACATTTTTCAGGCTGCAATCCGCTGTGCCCCATCATGGGCATCAAGTTATAACAATATGGCACAGGCATTGAGGCTGAAGGGTGATGCCCAAGGCAAGAGTCTTTTAACCCTTTAATACTCCTAACACCTGACAATGGCTTCTGCAGTGGTCTTGAGAAATGTTCATTTGTAGACCAAAAGAAGACTATTTTTGAAAATTTACCACTGGAATGACTGGCTTGATAACCGAGCCAGTCATTCCAGTGATACATTTTCAAAAATAGTCTTCTCTTGGTCTGCGAATGTACATTACATTTTCTATGAGAAAATTAAATTTTTCTTGAAAATATTTAAATGTTAAATGTTTAAAGATGTTTTTACCTCACCTGTGAAATGGACACCGGCAAGAGCGGCAGTGTCAGTTTTTAAAGGTCTTGTGAGGACTTGCGGTCGATAATGAGTTTCAATTAATTTTATGGTCTACTACACTATTTAAACACAATAGCGTCACTCTGGAGTGAGAAAAATATGTTATGCAGCCCAAATAACGAGATTAAATGACGTCTCAATCTAAATCACATCACCACTCTCTGTGACGTCACACCGGGAACGGCGCTGTGAGCTGGGTCAATATTTCTCTGTCTGTAGTGCAAAGGTAACATATTTTAAAACGTGCGTTTAACAGGATAGGCTTCACCTACCATAACATAAATTATGTCAGGTTGATGCTAAGTCTTCAAGAAATAAAAAATCATGATTTAAAAAAATCTATTATGATATTTACTCATTTTTATTGGTTTCATGGATGGCTATATTCGCATAATAATAGGCCTATAACTACGGTAAACCATGGGCAATGCTGAAAATCGGCAATATTTCAATGCATGTGACAAATACTCTGTATTCTAGTAGGCCTAATTGCGGTTCCATTACCATTCTTGAAAGGATTGGGTGTACTATGTAATATCTGGGATGGATGGATGTGAGTGTGATGATCGAGGTGGGTGGGAGAGGTTGACAATGGCTATAATTGTACTATTATTCATATCTAAATGTATAGGCTACAGAGTGCAGTTACAACTTTTTCTGAAGATTACGAATGTACAATAAGTGTGTCCTATGTGAAATTTCCCGTGATTACTGATTAGAATGTAATTGTTTACCTATAAGCTTTTGGCAATGTGTTTGTATAATAATAATAATGTAGAGGCATGTACGGGTCAACACGTACGTTGGTGTGTGTGGGGGGTGGGGCGTCACACCTGTAACAACCATATGAACTATATCGTTTTCAAACCAACTTCTTCCATGTATGAAAGTAGCATACACTCATATTTCAATGTTATGAAAAAGCGAAACTGTAGCGGATGAACAAATTTTAAATACCGGTAGGTAGGTAAACTGATAGGTCGCTAGCGTATCATCTTTACTTACAGTGCATCTCATAAATAAGTTTAAATACTTCCAAAGCAAAAACATAAATATGTTAGTTAGAACCATATGAACATGATACCGTACAAGAAACGTTATGTTGAATATTTTGAACACAATTTGGGTTGAAATCCAACCCAATTATGTTCAAAATATTCAACAGTATATGTTATTTAAGTTGTACTATAAGTGTGCGGACGGCAGTGAAAGCCTCGCTACGCACCTCGACCGCTGCCTAAATTGTAAACAAACCGTGTACTGTGAATAATATGTCAATGTAGACTATACGCAAATAGATTAGTTTAGATTAGATTTATATTTACCCGACATTTTAGTTAATTTTAAACACATAACTGGAGTAACTGCTATATTGCAATCATAAATTTATTCATAAGCCTGCACAATGGTAAATTGCGATCATGCGTGCACTGAGTGGTGTAGGCCTGCTTAACTATCATTTAAAAAGTTGTGTACATGCATGCCTATCATCTATGCAAAATCTCTGCAGTCAATCCAGAAAGATAAGATATATATGCATTTGTAGAATTGTATTCCAAGAAGTGTGTGGCTTGGTTTGATTAAATATAGCCTAATTCATGTACACGAAATCCGATTTTACTGTCACCTCTAACAGGCCTATACGTTAGAATTATGATGTCAGGCACCGTGACCATGAGGTCTGTCCTTTAAGTTTAATCAACAAAAATATCATCAACTTCGATATTATTGAACCTTTGTGCATCTCGAACAATGTAGTGTCCCTGTGTGAACAATGAATTGTCAAAGAATAGGTGCATAGGTGCCTAATACGTGCAGCAGTAGAGAGCCTAGCTATGCTGCCCGAGATAATAATCTAGACTAATAGGAATTGGTGGCATCCCGGTGTGATGTCACAACTCTAGCGCGATAGCTAAAACGTTTGGTTGTCAAGGTGGTTGCTATATCCTTATCCCGGCTTTGGCTGGGCCGATTACAAAAATTTAAAAAGCAATTTGTTCTTCTAGTAAAGGAGAATCCACATTATGATTGTCAAGTTAATCAGAGCGATCGGGTATCTAGTCCTCACAACATCTTTAAGTTCTGCGTTATGTAACCCATTTTGATCTATATTTCACGTTTGGCTGACTATATTGAAACTAAACTCGCACACATGGTTGCCTATCTGGAGCCAGTAGGAAGTAGCACAATGACATTGAGGTCACACGGTTAACAGACAAGTTGACTGAGACCTTAGTACAAACAACTCCAACAAACTTGCCAAAGAGAAAAGGACATGCGAAGTATTTAATTCAAAAAGTGATCATACATGTATCCTGTGTTGTTGATGCCTTAACTTGTCGGATATTTTAAGCTTTTGACCTCCTCGGTTGGATGGTTTCATCTCCTGTGATTTTATCACTGCATGTGCTGGCTTCTTGCCTAGAACAAGGAATTTTTTGTGTTTTTTTGCCAAATCAATTTACCCTGTCTCCCATACACTTCCATCTTTGGTTTCCTCTACTAGAGCACTGTTATCGGCATACCGTGACAATCTTTGTGCCTCGTATGTTGATTTCATGGCTACATGTATCTGCTTCTTGCATTACATTTTCTGTGTACATTATCAACAGGTATGGTGAGATTATGCAGTATAATTATGCTTATCCGACCGCGAATTGTGGTGTATTTTCACCATTCTATCTCACAGTTGCTCTCTGGTTTAAGTAGTGGTATTGGCTATTGAATCTTAGTTACTAGCTGGTTAGAAAACCTCACCGTGCAGAAGTCTTTGGCGTGACATACATGTACTGTGTTTAATGCTTTCGAATAGTAAATGAAGATGATAAATGCCTTATGGTCTATGGTATAAACGTTCTCACTGAGTGTTCTTTTTATCTTTGCAGGTGTCCTTTACACAGGGTTCTGCCCAGGATGAAATTAGTGCCGGACATTTTTACTGATATTTTTAGAAACTTCCTTGAAAAATGTTACTTTTAAATGATTTCAAAACTTAATTTCTTAAAATAGGTGAAAAAGTGGTGGGCAGAAAAGATAGTTTATTCTTTAGTGTTGGGCAGAATTATTGAGTTGTGGCTAATCCCGACCAGTGCTGATCAATGTGGGCAGAACCCTGTTTATATGGAGTTATCCTTTTGAGCAGATTTAACTGCTACATTTAGCAGCTTTCCTGTGTGGAATTGAGATAAAAAGAATTCCATTCATTAACTGTTTCACTGCTGCAAGCTACCAGACAATTATTTCAATGAGCAAAAACTCTTGACCTGATGAATATTTTGAGAACAATTTGACTGAAAGTCACCAACAACTTTCAGTCAAATTGTTTGCAAAAATATTTAGCAGATCGAGTGGAATATGTCGTCAGCAAAAACTCAGCAGTCAGACGGTAATGGGCTAATGGGTCAATTTACAAGCTGTCCAAATCAGCCTTTATAGTGATCTTGAGAAGCATACCTTTGCGGGCCAGGAGAAGACCATTTTTGAAAATTCACCACTGAAATGACTGGCTTGATAACCGATAACATGCTTGGCCTGCAAATGGACATTCTCTAAGCAAAACTTTAAATTTTCTCGACAAATTGTGACAATTATTACATGGTTAATATGTGGAATGCAATGCCGTAACCATTTAACATTCAAGGCCACCATTTGCAGACCAAGAGAAAACTATTTTTGAACTTTTACCACTAGAATGACTGGCTAGATAATCGAGCCAGCCATTCAAGCAGTAAATTTTCAAACGTAATCTTAGTCTGCAAATTGATATTTTCCAACAGAATATTTAAACTTTCTTGACCAAATTTGTGGGTTAAAAGGTTAATAACTTTGTAATTATATATGTAGGTGCGATGAAGATGCTCGAGACGGCGATTCAATTAAGCAGTGGGAAAGGTATGGCTGCACGTCAGGCGTACACTCAAAGAGGACTTATTTACCGTTTAGAAGGTACATATATTTGTCTCAAAACAGCAGAATGATGATTCTCTTTTAACCATTTAAAGGTCAAGCCAGCCGAAGACGCCCTTTGCAAGGGTCTTGTGGAATGTCTATTTGCAGACCAAGAGATTATTTTTGAAAATTTACCACTTAAATGACTGGCTCGATAATCGAGCCAGTTACTCCAGTTGTAAAATTTAAAAAATAGTCTACTTTTGGTCTGCAAATGGAAATCTTTTGATTAAAAAATTAAATTTTATTGACCACATCTGATCATTAAAGTGTTAATGTCAGCAAATATAACATTCATTTGATTTAAAGCTGAAATATTCAATATTAACCCTACATTAAGAATAATGTTATAGTACTACCAGTACATCTTTTTTGCTAACTTTATTATATATGTGACTGTATATTGATCTGTTTAATTTTGAACACGATGTAAGAAATATCCTGTTGAATACTTTGAATATAATTGGATTGGAAGACATCGCTGCCTTAGGCAGCAATTTCTTCTGATCCGATTATGTTCAGCATATTCAGCAAAACATTCTTATTTTATTTTGGAACTATGTTAAGTTAGTTCAGGGCCACTTTTGAGATCTAAGTCCTGCTCACAATGTGTTTGAATTGATTTTAAATCGGTATACTATCATATAAAAAAATATAATACCAATTATCTGCTCTAAATAAAGTTCAGCGTGGGAAGGGTGGGGTGCACTTGTGCTATATAGCATAATGCCCATCATGAACATATGTAGGTGTGCACAAACTAATTTTAAACTAACAGATATCAACCAAATATAAAATATCATATTTAGGCTCCTAAGGCAGAAGTAAAGTTGTGTTCCTTTAGTTTTCATCAATATTTGCCGAAGTTATCGCCTTTGATAAATACAAGCAATGCTTATTTTGTTGTTTCTAGGTAGTAACATGCACTAGATTAATCAGATTTGAACCTAATTCCGGAAAAGGTTATTTCGAATAAGGCAGAGATTAAGTTCTTGTTCCACTAATTTTCATCGATAATGCAGAGATTGAGTATCTATTTAATTAGTTTTCATTCAATGTTCGACACAGTTATTGCCTAAGTTGTAAAATACTACCGTCACTAATTTGGTCATATTCATGCAATCACTTACGGGTTAGTGCTTTAATGGTCATGCTGGCCAAGACCAGCCTCTGCTATGGTCTTGTGGAATGCAATTTTTGAAAATTTACCACTGGAATGACTGGCTCAATAACCGGGCCACAGTGATAAACTGTCAAAAGTTGTTTTCCCTCGGCCTGTAAATGGACATTCAATATGAAAATGTTTAAATTTTCTTGACCAAATCTGACCATTAAAGGGTATATATAGATGATGTTTATTTTGATAGGTGACATTGAGAAAGCGAGGGAAGATTACCAACTTGCTGCTGACCTGGGAAGTGAATTTGCTCAGGCAGAGCTTATCGCCCTCAACCCTTATGCTGCAATGTGTAACCAGATGCTAGCTGAGGCGATGGTTAAACTGAGGACAGGAGAAACATGAACATGATGCCTGATATCAAATACTACTTAAATCTACTTTATAGTGCTCACTTCTAATTCATTGTAAATCTTATGTATTAAGCCTTTGAACTCGAAAGGCCAAATACGAAAAACATTTCCAAATCATGACCTTGCTCATTAGGCTGCCTAACAAAGAATCTCATATCAATTAACAATTATATGCATTCATATATACATGTAAACAGTAAATGTTTTAATACGCAGGTAAAAATTTCAAAGTTGTGATAGCTGTCTTAATTATAATGTCATCATTCAAAGATAGTAACTTTTAACCCTTTCACCGATGAATTCCCCATATGTCATTTTCAACACTACTATACAGGTACACATGTAAACTATTGAATATTTTGAAATTAATTTGACTGGAAACCATTGCTGCCTGAAGTTAATTTCAAAATATTCAACAGACTAAGTTTATCGTAGAGAATGTACGATTTCAGGGATTTGTCGGTGATATGGTTAAGACTCCCACTAACATGATGATTGTCACCCCGCACATCCGTCTGTAGGGAGCTCTATCTCTGAAACTACTGATTTGATATGGGTTGAATTTTAACACACGTTGCTACCATAAAACAGAATTTTCCAAATGCTAGTGATCCAGATTGAAAAAGAAAAGGATCCCTATTGGAACAAGTTCAGGATCGATGGCTATCTTGGAAACTATTGATCTGATTTGGCTCAAGTTTTAACAAAAGAATGGATATAATGAAGCGCATTTAAAGGTCTTGTGAGGACTTGTGGTCGATAACGAGTTTTAATTAATTTTATGGTCTACTACACTATTTAAACACAATAGCGTCACTTTGGAGTGAGAAAAATATGTTAGGCAGGCCAAATAACGAGATTAAATGACGCCTCAATCTGAATCACATCACCACTCGCTGTGACGTCACACCGGGAACGGCGCTGTGAGCTGGGTCAATATTTTTCTGTCTTTAGTACAAAGGTAACATATTTTAAAACGTGTGTTTAACAGGATAGACTTCACCTACCATAACATAAATTATGACAGGTTGAAGCTAAGTCTTCAAGAAATAAAAACATCATGATTTTTTAAAATCTATTATGATATTTACTCATTTTTAATGGTTTCATGGATAGGTATATTCGCATAATAATAGGCCTATAACTACGGTAAACCATGGGCAATGCTGAAAATAGGCAATATTTCAATGCATGTGACAAATACTCTGTCTAGTAGGCCTAATTGCGGATCCATTACCATTCTTGAAAGGACTGGGTGTACTATGTACTGTCTGGGATGGATCGATGTGAGCGTGATGAACGAGGTTGGTGGGAGAGGTTGACGATGGCTATAATTGTACTATTATTCATATCTAAATGAATAGGCTACAGAGTGCAGTTACAACTTTTTCTGAAGATTACGAATCTACAATAAGTGTGTCCTATGTGAAATTTCCCGTGATTACTGATTAGAATGTAATTGCTTACCTATAAGCTTTTTTCAATGTGTTTGTATAATAATAATGTAGAGACATGGATGGGTCAACACGTACGTTGGTGTGTGTGGAAGGGGGGTGGGGGTGAGGGGGGGGGGGGGGGGGTGTCACGCCTGTGACAACCATATGAACTATATCGTTTTCAAACCAACTTCTTCCATGTATGGAAGTAGCATACACTCATATTTCAATGTTATGAAAAACCAAAACTGTAGCGTATGAACAAATTTTAAATAGGTAGGTGAACTGACTGATGTTCAGAGGTCGCTAGCGTATCATCTTTACTTACAATGCAGCTCATAAATAAGTTTAAATGCTTCCAAAGCAAAAACACAAATATGGTGGTTAGAACCATATGAACATGATACAAGAAACGTTATGTTGAGTATTTTGAACACAATTTGGGTTGAAATTCAACCAAATTATGTTCAAAACATTCAACAGTATATGTTATTTAAGTTGTACTATAAGTGTGCGGACGGCAGTGAAAGCTACGCACCTCGACCGCAAAGAAAAAAATTGTAAACAAATCGTGTGCTGTCAATAATATGTCAATGCAGACTATAAGCAAATAGATTAGTTTTGATTAGATTTATATTTACCCGACATTTTAGTTAACTTTAAACACATAACTGGAGTAACTGCTATAGTGCAATCATAAATTTATTCATAAGCCTACACAATGGTAAATTGCGATCGTGCATGCACTGAGCGGTGTAGGCCTACTTAACTATCATTGAAAAAGTTGTGTACATGCATGCCTATCATATATGCAAAATCTCTGCAGTCAATCCAGAAAGATTACATATACTGTATATGCATTTGTAGAATTGTATTCCAAGAAGTGTGTGGGTGGGTTTGATTAAATATAGCCTAATTCACGTACACGAACTCTGATGTTACTGTCACCTCTAACATGCCTATACGTTAGAATTGTGATGTCAGGCAACGTGACCATGAGGTCTGTCCTTTAAATTTTAATCAACAAAAATATCATCAACTTCGATATTATTGAACCTTTGTGCATCTCGAACAATATAGTGTCCCTGTGTGAACAATGAATTGTCAAAGAATATGTGCATAGGTGCCTAATACGCGCAGCTGTAGAGAGCATAGCTTTGCTCCCGAGATAATAATCTAGACTAATAGGAATTGGTGTCATCCCGGTGTGACGTCACAACTCTAGCGCGATAGCTAAAAACATTTGGTTGTCAAGGTGGTTGCTATATGCTTATCTCGGCTTTGGCTGGGCCGATTACAAAAATTTAAAAAGCATTTTGTTCTTCTAGTAAAGGAGAATCTGTATTATGATTGTCAAGTTAATCAGAGCGATCGAGTATCTAGTCCTCACAACATCTTTAAGGCAGTCACACACACACACAGGCAACAAATTGAGGAATCCACTTTTAGCTATGCCCTACCCATCTCTAGCTAAGCTCCACCCATGCTTTGCGTGTGTTGGGATCGATTTGCACACATTGAATACTAAATTCCCAGAATCCCAATTTCATGGTTACTATACAGCTGTGGAGGGGGTGTTTGGGGGTGGGGGTGGGGTGGGGGGTGGAGTGGGGTTTGTGAGGGGTGTGTGCTGTTGCTCTGCCTATGGCAGCAAGAGCGCCAAGTGAAATTAGTTTCAAAATATTCAAAAGAATGTTTTTAAAATGGTAAAGACATACAATTCATACAACTGGCAGGTTCTTGGAGTGTCTTCCAATTATGATTGTAATGTCAGCCTACATGTAACGTAATTGATTATGACATGATATACTTGACTGACAGCTCGGGTTCATCCATTGCTAGCAACAAACTGCTAGTAACATAATTTGGCTCGTATATCATCCCAACCAACAAAGCTCTTTTTTCAACCAATTCTTTCACCTTACAGTTTTAGCCAATAAGTTACTAGCAACTTATTGGCTTGTGTGTCACCGCATTAGCATGTGCAATCGTGTCAAAATTGATGAATCCAATCCATCACTCAGGTATATGATGTTATAATCAATTACATCACATATAGGCTTACGTCACAATCAAATATGTAATTAATGACGTAGTTAGGTCTGTCATGAACTTGTAAAAGTCTGTCAGATGTATGAATTGTGTCTTTATTAAAGATTCTGTTGACTATTTTGAAACTTATTTGTGGTTTTTTAAAATAGTCAACGGCTTACCTTTATAGTTTTCTGGAAATTAAGATTGAGGGAGTGCAGGGATCGATCAATCCAAAGACAGGCAAATTGTGGATGGAGCTTAGATAGAGTTGGGCGGGGAATAGTTAAAACTGGATTCATCCATTAAGAAAGTTAGTCTTAAAATATAATACATTTGAATTGTGTGATCAGATATTAATTCAATGCTCTATTCAATACAATAACATTGCTATGTTTATTATGTATTAACCTACTTGTTTTTTAACATGTTTTATATTTTATACTCTTTATGGTCATGCCAGTCAGAACTTGCCTATATTGTGGTCTTGAAGGATGTCCATTTACAACCCAAGAACAGAGAATTTGTGAAAATTTGCCACTTGAATGAATGGCTCGATTAACAAGCCAGTTATTTGAGTGGTTAAATTTCAACAATAGTCTTGGCCTGCAAATGTCCTGACATTCAATGAAGAAGATTTATTTTCGTGACAAATCCATTAAAGGCTTCCACGCCATGATATACATTTACTAATGTGATAACAATATTTTCATGTTAAGCAGTATTAATTATATTTTTATATAATTTTGTTTTTGGTAAAAAGATATATTTTTTAAAGTTTATTAACAAGTATAATATATTTACACATGAAATTATATTAATCCTTGATGTGGAAAAATGAGTTACCTCTGAGATGTAGAAATTGTTTGAGTGTAGCTTTCGTGCCCATCTCGGTCACTTCTTCAGCACTAACTGACGGTCATTGACAATGTCACTCTGGTCAGTTCTTATGGAGTCACATGACAGCATGGACTGGGAGAGCGCTGGTATATGGTAGCCCCCACTTCGGCTCATGGTTGGTTCATGTTTATTGATTTCAATGGCCTCCTTGAATTTTCAATTGTACAATTCGTACAATGCGTCGGACTATTAAGAGTTAAAGACGGGCCATATAGAATCATTTGTGGCGTAATAGTTATGACATCATCCTACATACCGCTTAGCTGATTATGACGTCAGACGATAGATGGATACTCTGGAAGGGTAAATTGTTCTCGAATGAATAAACAGGAGTTTCAACGTAGTAACACTTGCTGAAGCTAGTTAAAGCCATTTGATTGACAGCTATTGCTGGCTAAGGCATCAACAACTTTTTAAAACTGTTCTCAGAATAATCATTAACTATTTCATGATGAAGCCGGCCACAACCAGCCTCTACAGTTGTGTTGAGAATGTTGATTTGAGGGCCAAGAGAAGTCTATTTTTGAAAATTTTTGAGCCAGTCATTCCAGTGGTAAGTTTTCAAAAATAGTTTTCTTGCTCTGCAAATGGGCATTCAATAAGCAAATATTTTAATATTCTAGACACAATTTAGGCATTGAAGGGTTGATCATGATTAAAATAATCTCAAATTAAATAGCATGTTGTGAATATATTTTGTTTAACCCTTTCATGATGAAGACGGCCAAAACCAGCCTCTGTAGTGGTCATCGGGAATGTCCATTTGCAGGCCAAGAGGAGACTATTTTTGAAAATTTACTACTAGAATGACTGGGTCGATAACCGAGCCAGCCATTCCAGTGGTCAATTTTCAAAGTCTTCTCCTAGCCTGCAAATGGACATTCAATAAGGAAATGTTTTAATATTTTGAACAAATTTAGTCATTAAAGGGTTAACCCTTTACTTGCCAAGCCTCTACAAAGGCCATTTGCCAGTCAAGAGAATATTGTTTAGCTAATGATAACTGAGCCAGTCATTCCAGTGAGTACATTTTCAACAATAGTCTCTTGGCATGCAAATGAACATCGACTAAGCAAAACATGGACTTGTTAACAAATCTTAACCATTAACTGTCTGATTGCTGCAAGCCACCAAACGATAGTTTCAATGGGAAATAATTCTGGACCGGCTGAATATTTTGACAACAATTGGACTGAAAGTTGTTAGTGGCTTAACCACCAGCAACTTTCAGTCAAATTGTTTTAAAAATATTCAGCTTATCCAGAGTTAAACCTGATGAAAAATGTACTGTGCAGAAATTCATCAGCAGACAGTAAGGGGTCAATTTGTATTCTCGCAATATTATTGTATATTTATCATAATTTCAGAAGACCACTCTTTAAGCTCATTTTGTCCAAGTTAGCCATTAAATGGATAATTAATTAATTTATTGGAAATGACAGATTTATTGTCAGTATAAACAAATAAATAATTTTCTATAAAGCTTGCAATTTTCATTTCATTTATTACCGTCACCCTGTAAGAGGAAGAGGGTATTGCATTCTGGTCTATCTGCGTCTATACATGCATGCATTTGTGTGTTTGCAAGCGTGTACACATCTGTCTGCCTGTCTGGAGTGGGATCTATCAAACTACCGATTCAATTCACCTTTCCAGTGTATCCACCCATAATATGACATCATAATCAACTATGTGACATGTAAAATGACATCATAATGAATGATGTCATGAATGACGTAGATAAGTACGTCACGAATGCATATCTGAAGACGGACTTTGCGTTGTTGTACGAATTGTATGTCCAGTATTTAATAAATATTCTGTTGATTATTTTGAAACTAATTTGATCCGCGAGGGTCCGGAGGCACGTAAAATCATTTTTCTATAGGGCTGAGGAGATACTGAAGGCCTCCATGTCTAACGAAGGATGAATTAACATCCTACTGTTGTACTGTCTAGTCGGCGCAATGTTCGGGCTGCTGAGATTTTTCTTTGGTGGTCAAATCTCAGTAAGTGGGCATTCGTGGTACGTGGATGACAGTCCACACCCAGGGCGCTAAGGCTCTGCAAACCCTTGAGGGACACGGTTTGTCAGAGATGCCCTGCAGGCAAGGCCGGGGAAAACGGTCAAAGTTCGTATACTGTTGGCAGATAGATATGGATCAGACCATCGGTTGCCCCTGGTCGTGAGCTCTGATGGTGATCGCTATCGACTGGGTCGCTGGCCAGTCGTCTTGATCATGTCAGTTCATCTGTGTGATCAAGATGGCTCAATGTACATTCAGGCCATGGCAAGCGAGTCATGTCTCCTGTGATCAGAGGTCATGAAAAGTGATTCTTTGGGAAGTAGGAGGGTATGTGTGTGAAACGGTGTAACCTGTCACTTGCCAGACGGGTGGAGCAGTCTGGCGTCCAGGTACCCGTGGGGTAGATGATCTGTCTAGTACGATCTGTGCAGGGCCGCTCAGCTAAAATGACGTCAAAGTAAGATCTACGCGAGGGCCTTAGCTGCGATGCATCTAGCGGACATCACCTCCATGGTACCGTCTATGCGGGGCTGTGGCCCCTTGCCAAGATGACCCTATTGGCGCCAAGTACTGTGTTCGCTCGGCTCGGGAGTCGTCAGTGTGCATCTTGACTCTGTCCCGGATTATGTCCCCCTGACTTGGACAGGTCTTTATCTCAGGCATGTACGGAAAGACACCTAGCCTAGGCTGCATCCTGTGTGGGGAACTGGGCATCCGTCTGGCGTGGCGGGGACAGGGAACCACACCGGGAAGGCCAAGGGGTGTAATGCGACCAAGTCCCTCCCAAGCGGCACCCATCACCATTGCCGCACCAACACCCCAAATCCAACTGGCATCCCTTATCTGCACACCAAGTTCGGACATCCCCAGCCCAGTCCAGTTCACACTCCACTCGTCATCTGAAACCTACGACAGGATACCAACCATCGTGTAACGGGAGATGACCACATCCCCCTGTCCAAAGGCCACCCCATCACGCCACAGACCGAACGTCAACACTTACAAAGAACACACCTGCCTTCAAGACTGGATACGTCAATTCATCATTGCGCCTACATCACCTACTTGCTCAGTTATACTCAGCATAACGGAGACATTCAACATCGGCAACAACAGCATTTAGCAGCACCTACCGGTCTTAATTAATTACCAGTAGAGACATAAGAATTCCCGCGACAAATTCCTCCCGCCCAGAACTGCGGGAGGAGTAATACCTCCCACAGACTACATCTCCCGTAAATAACAACAGACTTGGCATTCAGCAGCATGGAAAACTGGAATGCGCCCACTTCGCATATAACATTAGCATCATACAGCAGCCCGGACATCCCGACAACAGCATTATCATCAACAGCCAGCAGCCAACAAATCTCCCTCGCACACCTTCTTATCCAGTTACAGGAGAACTGATCATATGGATATCAGGAATGCACTACAGCCATCTACAGTACGCGTCACAGGAGGACGTTTGTCCAACATTCCTCCCCTACCCGTACGGAAACAGCTAAACTACATACGTCATCTACGTAATAACAGTCAATATTATTAAGAGAGCAAGATGCCCGCCTTGTCGTCAGTCACAAGTAGGATTTTACTACCGAAAAGTTGAAATCGACAATGGTTTGATCAAAGTTACAACAGCATCCAACAGGTCATCTTCGTTCTAAAGTAACAGTGTCCCGCCCACGGGCTCTGCCATTACAGAGTGAAATACCCTCAGGGTTCGATAAAGTTGACATTCACGCCACCTCTCCCTCCCACCTCCCACACCCAGTGGCCATAAACGCGTCATCCTCACCACAGCGCAAGTACCATCCGCAGAGAACCAGTCACGCATAACAGATTCAAATCACCAACATGACAGAAACACAGACACTCAGGTTGACTGTATTCACAATCTCCGAACGACGGCATTGTAATGGTAAAGATTGTGACACACATGTTTGCGAGTTGTACTGTAATTTAGCCATTACTAAAAATGGTACAAATGTGTGTGGTCTAATACGGGACGGAGCTAGTTCTACCCATCGAGGAGAATGCTTGGCCAGCCCTCCCGCTCGGAAAACACAGCTATCTTGACGGGATCAGTAACGTTGATCTACCGCATGAATAGAACTGTTTAAACCACTCATAAAAATTACTTGCAACTTTACTGTTAAATTTTTTATTAAGAGCACAACTGCTCTACCGTGCTACAAACCATTAGCGCACGGGCAGGTAAAGCGGCATCAAAAATCCTGCAGTAAAATCACAGAGAATTAAAAAAAAAATTCTCCCGTGAGTTCCAGTCTATAATCAACACGGACTGAGAACTACCTATTACAGACACTTACCAAGACGCATGTTAAAGAACTCGCGCAAATACGGGACATTATAAAGATCTTGATGTAACATATATATTTTTATCTCTCACCTCTGCAACAGACTACATCTCAGCAACAACATTTTGGCCGTCGCCATAGACAGCATACACGTTTCCGATCAACCATGTGCTTTTTAGAGCCACGTGACATTTACTACTATTTCCAGTGAGTTGGATCAAACGCTTTAAACAAAAGTGCCACCCAAAAACGCAACTACCACAGCGCGATGGAGGAGTGGCGAGGGTGAGTCCGGGAGATTACCGCTGACGTCACCTGGCTCCCACGCACCTCATCAGGCGCTCCAGCCTAAAATTTGAATAGGCAAGTTTATAAGCATCCATCCTGGAAAACCGCCTCACGCTAATTAAAAGGTGAGGCGCCGCCAGGACAAAGTAGTACCGCGTTTTTATGTTGATCGGAAGCTGTTAAATGTGTGAAATAAAGACAAGTTTAACGAGCTATTCTTCCTATAGTTACAACTACTCCCCTCATATGGGAGGAATTACTCCTAAGACGTCCAGGCGAGAAGCAAGGACATATTCACATAAGAATGACCGAATCACCTGTAAAACTTTTTAGGTGTGGTCATCCGCCGCCTGTGACATCACCAAATAGTATACACGGAGGAAGTGCGCTCTGAAACTTTGTTTTCCCGTCAAAACTCGACACCAGGGAAGAACATAGCATTAGGCTTCTTTCGTGTCACAAACTAAATTCTGCTGTTTTTCTTATTATTATTTTGTTATTATATTTGGCCTGAAAAGTTATAAACCATGAAGAGATAGGGCATTAGGTTTTGAATAAAGTTCCCGTAACTAACTACCATGCGGGAACGAGATATCACTTCTTGAAGATCTCGCGTTGTCGGATTCCTCCGAAGAAGAATCGGTGCCAGTTTCGAAGCGGTTCCCGTGTAACTCATTGTTGACTAGCGGAGAGCCATGTACCAGAACTTTCATTAGGAAATCCGACCGCACCCTTCATATTAATAAGGATGATCTCTTTCAATCAGCCTTTTGTGTGATGTGCCAGTACCTCTACACCGCTACTCGCTACGTGATCACTCACAAGCTTCGGCATCATCATCGTGTGTTGGAAGTGATGTTAGTTCCTTGGGAAGAGAACGAGGATCGTGCCATTCTAGCCACATGCTTCAAAACTCGGCTCCCAGTCAAGGTTCTACCGACCGAGAAAATGGCCCGCACGAAAAACACCATGCATAGATATCCCGTTGGACATCGTCTTCCCGCAGCTACAGCAAGTAACGTACCGACAGCCAGACGTGCAATTCTGCCCGCAGGCGCGTCTACAAATGTTACGCCAGTACCTATCACTTCATCCACACCGGTCCTGAGGCAAAGTAGGAAGCAGAAATCGCACGTAAAATCCAGTGCGACAGTTCGCGCACCAGTTACTAGCCAGTCAGGTATGGTTACCACACCCTCCACCGTAGAAGCACAGACAGCGACAGCCAGTCAGTCAATCTCAGTGGTGATTATGACACCTGCGGGGATAGACATTTCCAGTTATCCGCAGTCTCCATCTCCACCGGAGCTTACCATAGACGAAGGACCGGGACCATCGCAGCCTATGACAATCAGCATAACTCCGACCCATGTTATTCAGCATCCGTCTCCTCGCCTTTCTGACCCAGCAGTCAGGAAGGGAACTACGCCAGAACATCCATATGCAGGAAAGAAACGGATCGCCCACACACAGGATATCCATCCCGTACAGAACATTACTGCTAGTCGTCTGCTAAAGTACGCTAAGTTCCGAAAGATGTCATCTCCTGCCATATCCGTTCCCGCACCACGTCTACAGCCGACGGTACAGCTTCCCGCCTTCACCACGACAACTACAGCCACCACCACACCAGCTACAAACGGCATCATCACGTCAGCTCCCGTCACCACCGCATCAGCAACATTGGCAACTAGTAGTACCGCCGCTGCTACACGGACGGATATCCTGGAACCAGCGGTAACGGTGAGGGACATCATGGATGCCCATATTTCCGTCACCATCACTTCGGATGTTTCGGACAGTGCCAATAATAATAATGATGAGAGCATTTCAGCAATGACAGTGCATTCACCGCGACCTACCACCGTTAGTCGATGGGGAAATTTCGCTGCTGAGGTGTAATCATGTGTAATTCAGCAGAAATGTTAATAGGCGATTTAGTGGAAATGTGTTAATTACTTAATTTTTTTTTGACATACTTTTCTTCTTATTATATATGTTAGATCAATTGAGTCCCATCCCTAGGATGACTACGGTTATCCTACACAGCCGCACACTTTAAGTGCCCAGTTGTGTCTCATACAAAATGAGCACTGCGGGCTCTAAAGTTGTAAGGACGTCGTGTGCGACATAAAGAATACAACCTCCCACAGTGCAATAACATCACAATCCCGTCATGATGTCAAACTAGGAGGGGGTGGTGTAGTTCGGATCAACCGGTCGGGTACCGGCCGTACCAGCTAAGCTAGGTACGCGCCGCCTGTCTAGGATTCGTTTTCTGAACACGCCCCTCAGGGTAGAGCTATAAGCGTATATAGGCCTATGGGAGAGAGAGTGTGCCAAAAAACGACTAAGTTTGTTAAAACGCATTATGCGCGCCGGGATGCTGTTTCTATGGAGCGCGTAGTTGTGACCTAGATAGGATGGCACTTATAGTGTACCGAGCTGGTACTCTGTAATTCTTATTGATTTTCTGTTCCCGTTAAATCTGGCATTAATCAAGACCAGAGTTCGACAGGCTTTCTAAATCTGTAAACCATTTCAAAATCGGTTGAGAAGTGGCTGAGTTATCCAGGAAAACTCTTCTTGATAATCTTCAAAATATTGCCTTGACGTCTGAATACAACCTCCCACAGTGCAATAACATCACAATCCCGTCATGCAGTCTCATGCGCTGAGGCTGCCTGATAAACCAGTTTTAAGTTATTATTATATATCTTATTTTTCTTATTAATTTTCTTCCTGTCTTAGATGTCAGGACGAATATGGGGTCAGCGAGAGCTGCCCGTTGCGGACCCGCAAGGCCGGGCTGCAAATAGATATTTTAGATATATATAATAATAATACTTGGTTATACGTGTTGCGTGCCCCTTTATTTACCCGGGGTACGCAAGTAATTCGGTGTGATTAATAAAAACATACCTCATAAGGGTATGTTACATAGGTAATATTTATATACCTTGTCTTTTTGTTGTTATATTTTTATATGTATTTATAAACTTAAATTGTGGTACATTGGAGCTTGGGTGTTCTTTGCAGAGATTATGATTATCCGCACTAACGGGAACACCCATGTGAGCTATTGTTTAGGATCATATACTAAATAAAGTTATAGCACGCACCGTAATATTACTAATAAAAAGAACACAAAAAAAAGAAGAAAGGCCTGGAAAAATAATTCCAGGTAAAAAATTGAAAAAAATAAAAGTATGCCTCCCCTCCTCTTGGCACCCCTATGTGCTCTGTCTCTTGAATACGCGTCTATGCGTCACTACTCCTCTCCGGCCACGCGCCTACCCGGGAAGTCTATGATTCCCGCCTAGCGTACGTCCGTGCGTCGATCCGCCATGCACGATCGTTTGCGACGGATGTCAAACTAGGAGGGGGTGGTGTAGTTCGGATCGACCGGTCGGGTACCGGCCGTACCAGCTAAGCTAGGTACGCGCCGCCTGTCTAGAATTCGTTTTCTGAACACGTCCCTCAGGGTAGAGCTATAAGCGTATATAGGCCTATGGGAGAGAGAGCGTTCCGAAAAACGACTAAGTTTGTTAAAACGCATTATGCGCGCGCCGGGATGCTGTTTCTATGGAGCTCGTAGTTGTGACCTAGATAGGATAGCACTTATAGTGTGCCGAGCTGGTACTCTGTAATTCTTATTGATTGTCTGTTCCCGTTAAATCTGGCATTAATCAAGACCAGAGTTCGACAGGCTTTCTAAATCTGTAAACCATTTCAAAATCGGTTGAGAAGTGGCTGAGTTATCCAGGAAAACTCTTCTTGATAATCTTCAAAATATTGCCTTGACGTCATAACCACGTGGACATAAAGCTTCTAGAATGTTCTAGAACGTTCGACGACGCTATTATTAGCTGTGTGCTGATTGGCTGTTGCTCGAATGATGATTGGATGAAGCCTGTGCCTGTCATGGAGAGTATAAAAGGAGAAGCGATCCAGTGATCGAGAGCATCCTCAGCCAGGGGCCGAACAGGTTGGAGCTGTACCAACTATTATCAAGTGCGATACACATCTTTCTTCGCTATGCGTCAGGTTTTTATCCTGTAGTGTGCAGTTCCCAACCCACCGCACTAACACAATTTTGTAACTCCCCATTTATGGGAGTAATTTGGAACTTTCGATAACCGTTCACGAATACTACATCTACGTTCGGAACACAAACTTGCGGTGAGGCCTTTGCGGCCTGAATATGTGAGTCTACAGATGTAGAGGCAGGATGAGCTTTGATGGATGACTCGCCGGATGTGCCGGCCATGCCTAAAAGTGGTATTTCAAACGACACTGCACCAATCGTGTAAATTCTTTCGACTTTCGACCGCAGCAAGTAAACTCTGCCCGGTGCGTCTTCAGAGCTGGTTGACGTACTCAGCACCATGAAGCTTTGTTTTGTATCTTCATTTGCCTCTGACAACCACCGCTTGTGACGGGTTGTTTACACCTTCCATCCATGCCATCGGTGTATGGGAACTTTCTTCACTACATAGTACTATTGTATCTTTTACTGACTGCTCGTTAGACATTCTATTAGGCCTACAAGTGCTGAGCAATGTATCCCTCCTGCCATGAGTGTTCTTGCGGGAGTCTTGTTTGCGGAAAACAGCTTGCGGGAACCAACCTGCAGGGAACTTTCCAGCTTCCGGAGAGCGCATCATCTCACATCGACTACGAATTGACGTATGAATTTCAGTAACACGGTAACTTGAGAATGACTACCAAGTATTCAAGTAACTATACTTCACAGTTTAATTATTTATCTATATAGGTTTTGTTAATTATATTGTGTCCGTGAAAACGGTCCCGATGACTAAAAGGAACTGTAACGTAACCGCAAATTTGTGTTCCAAGGTAGATATTGATATTCGTGAACAATTATCAGAAGTTCCAAATTACTCCCATAAATGGGGAGTTACAAAACTGTTTTAGTGCAGTGGGTTGGACAACTGCAAGCTACGGGATAAAAGCCCGACACATAACGAAGCCAAACGTGTATTGTCTGTTGTGCTTGGTAGTAGCTGGTACAGCTCCA
Organism: Chaetoderma sp. LZ-2023a; assembly: GCA_034401795.1. NCBI lineage: Eukaryota > Metazoa > Mollusca > Caudofoveata > Chaetodermatida > Chaetodermatidae > Chaetoderma > Chaetoderma sp. LZ-2023a. The sequence goes on from CM067359.1 coordinate 127,734,241, forward strand.
ACCTGTTCGGCCCCTGGCCGAGGATGCTCTCGATCACGGGATCGCGTCTCCTTTTATACTCATCGAGACGTCACAGGTGCAGGCTCCAGCCAATCATTGTTCGAGCAACAGCCAATCAGCGCGTAGCTAATAATAGTGCAGCCGAATGTTCTAGAACATTCTAGAAGTTTTGCATCCACGTGGTTATGACGTCACAGCAATATTTTGAAGATAATCATGAAGAGTTTTCCATGGATAACTCAGCCATTTCTCGGGGACAGGCAATCAATAAGGATTACAGGGTACCATCTCGGTACACTAAAAGCGCCATCCTATCTTGGTCGTAACTACGCGCTCCATCAAAACAGCGTCCTGGCGCGCGCATGCGCATCATGTATTTTAACGAACTTAGTCATTTTTCGATACATTATCTCTCCCGTAGGCCTATATACGTGTATGGCTCTACCCAGGGGGCGTGTTCAGGAAACGAATCCAGGATTGGTGGTGCGCACCCAGCTAAGCTGGTACGGCCGCATCCGACCAGTCGATCCGAACTACACCATGAGTGTTAAATGGTCAACACATCCAATATCTTGCCTTGAAAGAGGATTTCCAAACTATGACAGTAATACAAAATCCTGCATCCTGATTAGATCAAATTCTGAAACTATGGATATCTCAGAAACTACTAGTGTGATGTGACTCACAAGAAATTATGTAACTAGTTCACGATCCAGAAAATCCGAACAATTTTAGGCCACCAAGAGAACTCTGTGACAAAAAAACGTAGGGCGAGGGTTTGCAATTTCTGGTCGCTCTTGTTCTATTGAGCGCATCTTTTACACGTGCTTTCGATTGTACGACTCGCAATGTCTATCTATAACAGGCACACACATGCATGCGCGCACGCACGCACGTGCATGTGCACACACTCGTACACGCGCACCTCCCCACGGGGAAAAAACTAATTAAAGCTGCGCTTACCTTGCACGCTGGGTGCAGAACGCGGAACGGAAAGCGCTTATGCGGAATGCGAATAAAATATCGCGTGGACCATTATACCTCTAAGCTGAAAGGAAGAAAAGTTATGTACCTCACGCGGGCACTACTCCTAGTGCTAGTTTGGGTGAGGAGTATTATCCTCGCATGAACCGTCGTCGCTGAATCCTTGCGAGAGGTAAGTGCCTCGCGCGGGCCTCCGTCTTGGGAAGGTGTCGCCACGGCTTAAAGCGGGAGAAGAATAGTAGGCAAAAATGGGCCCACTCTAATATTTCAAACAAAAATGCTGTAGAAAGAAAAGACCATACCTAGTGAGATTATGACTAGGGGGTGCGTACTGTTTTACGTGAAGACGGGACGGGGGGGGGGGGGGGTCCTCCCGATGGATTCCCTCATTACCGTCTTATGTGAATCTTCATATGCTGAATTAGTAGTTGCCGCTTTATTTATGCGGGCCTTCTGCTTTGCTTAATTCACTTTTAGTTGTTTTAAGAATAAGAATTATTTTAGGCCGCAACTGGCTGATATCTACCTAGCTATTAGACACGGCTGTCACGGGGAACAGATGCCCGAAGACATCAATACTAAAGACAGCGCTCACAGATGTTACGTAGCAAGATCTCCGAACTGGATAAGAATAAGGATAACCTTTCGTCCCAGATAACCTTCTTCCTTTCAGCTTGGAGGTATACTAACTTATATTAAGTTAAATAGCTACATCGCGTGTACGGGAGCCTCTCTTGTGGGGATACCTCTGCGGACCTACGAGTCTGTGTGGTACCTCCGGGAGCCCCATGTTTAAAGGTTCATCTACCTGTCTCTATGTCTCGTATTTTCTTATGCTCTTACTGTAGTATTATCTAGCATATTTATAATTGTTTAGGTAAACTCATTGTATAGACTTATATTTTTAGGTCACCAAATCAAATCTTGTAAGTTCATAGATCACGAAATCGCTATGGACAGGCATACTGGTGACACACATTCTTGGGATGAGACAGTTGTGTTTAATGTTTGCGACAATGGTCGCACGGCCCCACCGGAATGATTGGGTTCCACCGGCCTTAGGATCCAGTTTTTATTTCCCGCAGGGCAGTCTCGTACAAGGTCCGTCACCCCGAGACCAGATGCTAACCAGCGTCATCACTCGTCGTGCACTTGTGGCGCGGCGAGTCGACATACTACACTGGAACGGCCCGACACTACCCGGCGAGCTACAACATCAATCAAAAACTGCTTCAGCAGTGGTCTTGAGCAATGTTTATTTGCAGACCAAGAGACGACTATTTTTGAAATTTTACCACTGGAATGACTGGCTCGATAACTGAGCCAGTCATTCCAGTGGTAAAATGCCAACAAGGCCTTCTCGTGGTTTGCAAAAGGACATTTTGAATTAAAGAAATGTAAATTTTCTTGAACAAATTTAAGTGTTAAGTGTTAATATTTAATTCAAATCGAGGCAATAGATTTTTTAATGCAGGATGCCTACTGAACTGTGGTATAACCCCCAGGTTTTCCCTATAGTATATCCCCCATAGCTACCCACCCTTAGGGTTTGGCTCTATTCACTACCAGATTATAATATGGGTAGTGGGGGCATTTGCCTCCGGCCCCAGATTTTTACCAGCCCCCAATTTTTTCTGTCAAAAATGTGTTTTTTAAAGAAAATATTGTGTTTTATGCAGTTTCTCTATTTACAGACGAGAACAGATGTCTGAACATGATGTCCAGAGAGCTATTTTCGTTTGCAAATAGAGAAACTGCATAACAGGGTATGGTACAAACTTGGCGATTTGTTATGTTCTGCAGCATAAAATAACTATAGTCATGATTACTGTTATTTTTGGCTTCAGAAACTGAATGTTTTCACAACTGAACATCTAAAAAAATTGAGTGAACAAAAAAATGAAATTAAATGCCTAAAAAAAGAATAATTTACCAGCCAACTGATGGTCCATATTTACCTCTGGAAATGCAGGAGATGCCATCTGCGAGCATCTATATTTCAAGACCCAACACCGCCCCACCCCCCTTTTGGCTTGCCTTTCGCTTCTACCCAAGTACACAAATATATACTTTGCCCCAGGCCCTGGCAAGGCATAATCCGGCACTGGGCCTCCACCCATAGTCTAGCACCCACCTCAATGGAATACCAACCCGTGTCAGCCATGGTGCGCGTTGTTACAGTTTGACGTGTATATTTTAATGGGAATACGGGAAAATGTCACTGAACCGAGTTGACAGGGTTGGCGTCAAATCTTCAATTGACGAATCAGACACTATATATATAAATAAATGAGGTATAAAAATTACACTTGAATATACGCATGCGTTTATATATATATATATATATATATATATATATATATATATATATATATATATATATATATATATATATATATATATATATATATATATATATATATATATATATATATATATATATATATATATATATATATATATATATATATATATATATATATATATATATATATAAACGCATGCGTATATTCAAGTGTAATTTCTCTCCGCCCATCACGTATGAAATCACGTAGCCAGTTACTAGGCCGGTAAATATTCGTTTTGTTTCACGGCCATAGTTCACACGCTATAAGCTATGTGGGGAAATTAAAAATTCTGAATTTTGGCGTTAAAAATTATACTGTACTGGGCCCCCACGTTCCCGAAGCTATAGACTGTTTATTAAATTGTAAATTCATAAAAATTCAGACAATTTTGTGTACCATTGCCACTTTCGTCATTTTGATTGCGACATCGGCTAACAAGTGACGCATTTGATTATGACGTCAGATATACGAGGCCGATCCTTCAACATTTTGAGTTTTTACAGTGGAACAAAAGCCACAAACAGAGAATTGAGTCAAAGCGGACCAAATTATGGTTTTGAATAATTTAAATAAATATTATTTATATATTTTCGAACAAATTTCGCCACGGAAAGTCATTTTATTCAATTTCTTGTGAGCATCACGGAGTGACGTCATCGCGTAAATGATTGTTGTGAAAATAAACCTTTGGATGACGTCATCGCGTGAATAATATTTTGTTGATGATGATTGGTACCTCACAACAACTTATTCATCTCATTCATTCTGAGCGGTAAAATATGTTTTACTGGGTCACATTATTTTTAACAAGAAATATATATATATATATATATATATATATATATATATATATATATATATATATATATATATATATATATATATATATATATATATATATATATATATATATATATATATATATATATATATATATATATATATTGGACCACCGGCGGGGCCCCTAATGGTCGGGGTGGGGTGGGGTGGGGCTGATAAAGTTGTTAAGCATGCTATTACAACGTCACTGATACAAGCATCATTTTGTTTGAAAGCTATTTACCACAGCAAATGAGATAATAATACATCGGGGTTTCATTAGTTTCAAACTGTCCCTGCGTGTGTTTTTTTTTTTGTCTAATTGTATAGGTTAAGCACCCTGGACATGGTAAATTCCATGAAGGGGGTTATACGTTTCAATCATATCCCCTTGTGATCGTCAGAAATATAGAGTTGTTAGCTTTAGAATTCTGAATCTTTCCTCAAATGTTAGGTCGGTATCATTTTAGTGTATCTCGGCAAATATTTGGATTGAGGAACTTCGGGCAAATCATTAATATAACATGTGAATAAAAGAGGCCTGAGAGCACTGGCCTGGGACACACCGCTAAGTACTGCCACTGGCTTAGATTTCATGCCATTAACAATCACCTGCTGTCTTAGAACTACTTGTCAAAAGGTTTTTACCCATATTAGGATGCTGCCTTGAATTGTAGCCGCCGACGTGCGTGCTGGTCCACTGGATACTCTCTTTCCACAGTACCGCCAGTGCGAGGTACGTTGGGTGAGGCTGCTGGTTAGCTGCAGATCTTGTGGTTGAGGATCCGATGTTGTGCGTTGCTGGATTATACAAAGCCGAATTCTAGAGCTGGTGGAACGTTCACGTTCCAGTGGGGCCGTGCAACCATCACTGTGGAAGTTGACCCTCACGGTCTCAACCTAGATGCTGGTGTCACTGGTGTGACAGTCCCACAACTCTATTTAGGGCGGGGATATAATTAAATACATACAATAATTAAAGATCGTAACAGTCAAACAATGGTACTCGTTTGCTGCTACACGGGAGAGGTCTAGTACATAGGGTCAAGTAGATGACTCGTCATCGTGGTCCTCGCCAGAGGTACCTCACAGAGTAAGATCCGTGAGGCATCCCCACAAAAGAGGGTCCTAACGTGGCTACATAGCAAGTTTAATATAAACTATATTAACCCCTAACACAAATATTATTTGTGGTGAGAGGAAAGTTCCTCGCGCGGGCCTCCGTCACAGGAAAATGCTTACAACGCCGAAGCGGAGGAAGAGACATGGCAAAAAGGGCCACTCTCTTGTTCAAACCAATTTATCTAAAACAGTCAACCTAGTGAAATTATAAGTTTAAAGTGATGCACGCTGTATTATGTGAAGAGGGGGCGGATGATTTCCGCAGAATTCAACACCGTCATCTTACGTAAGTTCAAAGACACTGAATTTGTAGTTGCGGCTTTATTTATGTGGTCCTTCTGCTAGATCCTATCCTAGCATTAAGTTTTTGGGTCCAGATCTAGGTTAAGCCGCGAATGGCAGTGTAAACCAACTATCTTTAACATATAAGTCTGACGGGCGAGAATGCTCGGTGACTGTATGGTCTAGGGGTGTGTATTTGGAACAATACCATTACACGTGTACACGTTAGTTTTAACGAACGTGTACACGTGTACACGTATTTGGTATCTGGTGCAAAAATGTAGTAATAATATGACATCCATTTAGCCAAGTTTTATGTGTAGAAGTGTGGAACATGGTGTGGTCAAAAAATAAAATAACGAGTTATAAACCCCTCTCATGTCAACAGCGCCTCAAAGCTCACAATAGAAGCCGTTTTAATAGGCTTGAGTGTTAAAGTGTTAATTCGGAAATCGGACATTATTGATGGATAGAGAGCGTGGGGACAAATTCGGAGAATTAAGTTGTCAATATATATGTAGGGCCTACAATTTCCTTGTGGAGTATCTTACAGATTTCACATAAATATGTATATTTTATAATTGTTTCCCGTGTACACGTTTACGATTTTTGCAACAGTCTACACGTCATCTGAACGTGTACACGTGCCCAGCCCTAGTATGGTCACCCCACGGAGCATCCCCCTCAGTTAGACAGCGTGTGGAAACCTCATGAGGCAAAAGCTCCGGAATCATATGACAATCCCATCACCGTCTCATCACGATCACATATAACAGCACAAGGGCAAGTCACAGTACATAAGGGTTGAAAAGCACATATAAGTTTAGGGTGGGGACAAAGAGCCAGCTATCCAACTTTAGCAACCTTCCCGTGAGGGCATGGTGGGTTTTAAGACTGCATCCAGTCACTTGTAGTGGTAGATGGGGAGCTGACTCCTGTCCGTCACCAGTGTGTCGGGGGTGGATCATGTGAGATCCGTCCCTGGGGAACTAACATTGTACCTGTCATTAGGGATGAGTAATTTCGTCCAGCGATGCACTGTAGGTCAGTAACTATAATATTTCTGCAGACCGTCCTAATTTGGCGGGGTATTTTAACTAACTACTATCCGAAGAAACAGGGGAAGTGTATGCAGTCATCGTCACTTTGTTTCTAACCGCTCTGAAACCCCAGTAGTTCCAAAGTCAGCTCTAAGCAACGTGGCAGAGGGAGGACCAAACAATTAATAAACACGGCAGCTGGAGGAGCATAGACAGAGACAAGTACTCATATATAATGGAGGCCTTAAGGTATGTGGCCAATTTATACACTGTAGCCGGTGTGCAGTGTTACATATCCATTACTCCCGGAAAAGAGACTAACACAAAATGACTCCTACAGAGTAATCAACCATACTAAGCCTATCCTATTGAGCTAAAATAGTCCAGGCTTAGTCGACCACATGTCATGTTAGTGCAATGAGAACATGATCAGCGACCTCAGTGAAAAAGTGATGCTGTGGGGAAAAGGTGGTGCGGTTGTTTTTGCAGGTTTGTGTATTCTAGCGAGCTGCGGTTCCAATGTTTTTATATAAATAAGCAAAATATATTACCAGGATTGCGGCTGCCATAACTTATCACAAAACAGTAAAATAGAAGGTCACACGACCTTGACATTGCTTATGGGCACAAAAATAAGAGTAATATATACATTATAATAATAAACTATAAAAATATGGCTTCAAGCGAAAGGCATGAACCTATTGGTCATCAGTACCTGTTACACAAAAGTAATACATAAATACAATAGTAATATGACATTGACGCAGTACCTATTAGTCATCGGTATGGAAAACGTTCTGGAATCACAGTAGTTGAAGCGTAACACCTTTGGAACACGAGATGGCACGATGCGGAGGTTAGCTGCTAGGAAAAACTGCAGGCGAACTGTCTGATGCGGCTCATTCTCAGGAAGTTTGAAGAAGAATGTTTGCGGAAGCGGATGGCTAGTAGCTGGTCACGTCTACATACAAAGTTAATAATTTGAGCAATATGCTGAAAGTTCCGTACTGGTGCAGAAATTGAAAGCTACCCTGTAGTTCTTGAAGGGCTACAGATCAAAGGTTAATAATACGGATGCATTCTGATGGATCACAAGACGAGATGCATCGAATAGCTCACACGATGCATCGGACAATGTCCCCTGACTTCGGTCAAAACATTTAAAGTCTTACAGAAAACATGTGCAGATTTGATTTACCACTGGTCGGTGTGGTATAACAAATCTGGTGTAGTGCGGATCGACCGGTCAGGTATGGACCATACCAGCCAGTCTGGGTAAGGAAACACCGGGCTGGGTACATTCCAAATGCGCCTCCCTGGATAGGATGACATGCATGTATAGAACCGTATATGAGAGGTACGTAAAACGACTAAGTCCGTAAGATCGCCTAGCACGCATGCGTGGGCGTCAAAGATTGCTAGACAACATGCGTTAGCATTGGGCAGAAATAGTATCTTATTTTGTATCGAGTTGGTACACATAATTACTTTAAATTACACCTTTCTCTACGTCTGCGATCATGACCAGAATGAAGCGAGGATTCCAAAACTCTTTACTATTTTAAAATCGGTTAAATTTCTTTCAAAATATTGACCCCCAGAGGCTTAGCGCATGCATGCTCTCAGTGCATGGGTACGATAGCGTGTCACGTGACCCGCTTCCCTGCCCCTGAAGCGTGCTCGCAGATTGGCTGTGGCGCTCCAGATGTGACGTCACATGCAAAATAAAAGGGGTTGAAAAATCAGATTCATCAGCGGTCAGGTTGTGGTGAGGTGCCTGGTCTGAGGGGATGAATCGATAGCACTGCCAACTACAGCAGATACCAACAGCTGCTGCGGTGTCATTTGGTTTTCAGTATTCGTCGTCTCTAGGGTACAAACCACCACATCCGCAACAGCCAGTTTTTGTAAGCTCCCGGAAAGATATCACCCGGGGCAATAATGAAATTAAAGTCACGTAGCCCAAGCCACTACTTCCACAAAGGGACCTTTTGTGCGGATGGGCCTTTTGGCCCCAATGTAGCTCATCATCCAGTATGTGGGGCAAGTGACGTGCTCTGTGATAACTCACCAGATCTGCCGTACCATGCAACCAGTGGTGTAAAACAATCCGCACATCATGTGTTAGTCTTTTAGACATTTTCGGCCACAGTTAGGGGAACATTGCCTGATGCATCATGTGAGCTATTCGATGCATCTTGTCTTGTGAACTGTCAGAATGCATCTGCATTATCATCTTCAGTACGGAACTTTTGACAACACCGTTTAAATTAATAGCCATTGTGTAAGACATGACTATCTACTAACCATCCCCTTCCACAAATGGTTTTCTGCACTATTCCTGAGAATGAGCCGCATCCGCAGTGTGCCTGCAGTTTTTCCTGGCAGCTAACTTCCGTATCGTGCCATCTCACGTTCCCATAGTGTTACACTACAACTATTGTGACTCTAGAACTTTTTCCGTACCGATGACTAATAGGTACTCTGTTATTATTGTATTATTATTGTATTACTTTTGTGTAACAGGTACTGATGACAAATAGGTACCTCCCGGTCACATAAGACCAAATTTTATAGTTTATTATTATGTATATATTATCCTTATTTTCGTGCTCATAAGCACTGTCAAGGTCGAGTGACCTTCTGTTACTGTATTATTCAAAGTTAGTGATATGGCAGTAGCCATCCATGTTATATGTTTTGTTTATTTTATATAAAACTCTTGGACTGCAGTATCACTATGCTACACTATACAGCAACAACATCCATGCCACCTTGTTCCCCCCACAGCATCAACTTTCCACTGAGGTCGCTGTTCATGTTCTCATTACGCGAGCATGACATGCGGTCGACTAAACCTATACTGTTCCAGCTCGATAGGATAGGTTTACAGTAGTAGGGACGATTACTCGGTAGGAGACATTTCATGTTTGTCACTTTTCCGGGAGTAGAGGATATGTAACACTGCACACCAGTTAGATTGTATAAATTGGCCATATACCTTAACGCCTCCATTGTATATGAGTAATTGTCTCTATCTAAGCTCCACCAGCCTTCGGGCTTACTAATTGTCTGGACCTCCATCTGTCACATTATTTAGAGTTGACTCTGGAACTATTGGGGTTCCAGCACGGCTAGAAATAAAGTGACGATCACCGCATACACCCCTCTTGTATCTTCGGATACCGGTTAGTTAGAAAACCCCACCAAAGTAGGAAGCACTGCGAAAATATATTATAGTTACTGGCCTGCAGTGCATCTCTGGGCGATTTTACATCACCCTAACGTTAGATAAATGTTAGTTCCCCAAATGATCCATCCCCGACACATTGGTGATGGATAGGATTTAGCTCTCCATCTAACTCCACAAGTGACTGGGTGTGGTCTTAGAACCCACCACACACTCACAGGTAGGTCGCTATAGTTGGATAGCTGCATCTTTGTCCCCACCCTAAACCTATATGTGCTTTTCAATGCTTATGTACTGTGACTTGTCCTTGTGCTGTTATATGTGGTCATGGCGTGATGGTGACAGGATCGTTATATGATTCTTGAGCTTTCACCTCATGATATTTGCGCACTCGGTCTACTGAAGCGGGGGGGGGGGGGGGGGGGGGGGGGGTGTTCCGTAGGGGGGGGGGGGGCCTCATGGTCACCAAACATTCTCGCCCATCAGACATATATGTTAAAAACAGTTAATCTTACATTGCCATTTGCGGCTAAACCTAGACCGTGACCCAAAAACTAAATGATAGGGTAGATATTAGCAGAAGGACTGCATAAATAAAGCAGCAGCTACTAACACAGAAGCTTGGAACTTACAAAAGATGACAGTGTTGAATTCTGCGGAAATCATCTGCTCCATCTTTATGTAAAGCAGCGTGCATCACAATAAACTAAGTTGAATTTTTCTACATAATATGGTTTTAACAAGAGAGTGGCCTTTTTGCCATCATTTGTCCTCCGCTTTGGTGTTGTAGACATTTTCCTGTGACGAAGGCCCGCACGAGGCACTTTCCTCTCGCAACAAAATAATGTTTGTAGAGGTTAATTTGGTGTATATTAAACTTGCTACGTAGCCACGCTACGACCCTCCTTTGCAGAGATGCCTCACGGGTCTTATTCTGTGAGGTACCTCTGGCGAGGACCACGATGATGAGGCGTCAGCTTGGCCCCATGTACAAGACTTCTCCCAGGTAACAACAGACGAGTACGATTGATTGACAGCTACATATATTAATTATTGTATGTATTTACATACATCTCGGCCCTAAAATGGAACTGTGGGACTGTCACACCGGTGACACCAACAGCGAGGATGAGACCGTGAGGTTCAACTTTCGCGGCGATGGTCGCACAGCCCCACTGGAACATAAACATTCCATCGGCTCTAGAAGTCATCTTTTGTACAATCCGGCAATGCACAACACCGGATCTGCAACCTCGAGATTCGCAGCTAACCAGCAGCCCCATCCCAACACACAGCACACTGCCGGTACTGCAGAATGGGAGCATCTGGCGGACCATGGCGCACACCGGGAGGCTACACTTGTGAGTCTCCATCGAGCACATCGCTCGCCCCACATACTGGACGAGCTTACATCGGGGCCAACAGGCCCATCTGCACGAAACGTCCCTCTGCAGTTTTAGTGGCTTGGGTTACCTTACTTTAATTTCTTTATTGCCCCTGGGTGATATCTTTCCGGGGACATACAAAAACTTGGGTTGCGGATGTGGTGGCTAGTACCCCAGAAATGATGAGTACTCAAATCCGATTGGCACCACAGCAGCCGTTAGGTATCTGCTGTACAGTTTGCAGTACTACATGACTCGTCTCTCAGACCAGGTACCTCACCACCACCAGTCCCTCCTTGACTGTTGCTGAATCTAATTTTTTCCAGTGCATTTTATACTGGTGACGTCACAGCTGGAGCGCCACAGCCAATCAGCGAGCGAGCTACAGAGGCAGGGAAGCAGGTCACGTGACACGCTATCGTACCCATGCACTGAGAGTATGCTTGCGTTAAGCCTATGGGTTCAATATTTTGAAAGGAATTTGCTGGTTCAATTAGCTATAAATCAGCCATTTGGGGGCCGATTTTAAAATAGTTTAAAAATTTGGAATCCTCGCTTCATTCCGGTCATGATCCAGACCAAGATCTATGGGGAAGGTGTAATTGAAAGTAATTACATGTACCAACTAGGTACAAAATAAGATTTTTTTTCTTTCCAACGCTAACGAGCATTGGCAACCAATCTCTGATGCCCACGCATGCACACTAGGCGATCTCGCAGACTTTTTATGAACCTCTCGTAGATGGCTTTCTACACACGTACTATCCTACCCAGGGGGGGGGGGGGGGGCGGCGTACTTGGAACGTACCTGGTCCAGGCCTTCCAGACCCAGACGTGCTGGGACGGTTCGTACCTGAATGGTCGATCCGAGCTACAGAATACCATGTTTCTCGAGTTTGAATGATAATGGCTGTATACGACTGGGACTTTTCCATAGAGTAAATTCACCTATGCTGTCGTCAAAATGTGCTCTATGCAAGTGGTATGTAGTCCATCCGTACCCCAGCAAATCTGTGCCCATTATTCCGTTCTCGTTTTTGGATATTCTGTACCTTGAGATTGGTTAATCCGTACATTAATTTTGGAGAATCCGTACCTAGCCTATTGGATATTCCATATCCATCTATTGGTTATTCCATAGCCGGAACGGAATATCTAATGTGTGGGTACGGAATCAGTAGCGGATTATGATAGGGGCAGTGGGGGCATTTGCACCCTGTCCCAGATCTTGACCAGCCCCCAATTTATTCTATCAAAAAATCTTTTTTGAGTGAATATTGTGTTTTATGCAGTTTCTCTTTTTACAAACGGGAAAAGCTGTCTGGACATGATACCCAGAGAGCTATTTCCGTTTGTTAAAAGAGAAACGGCATAAGGTGAATATAATGATACTTTAAAAATACATGTTCACAATCTTATTATCTGTCTTACCAGAGATACTCCTTTTTCATTTGACTGCTTAATTATCTCCAAGAATGTTTTAAATTACAGGTAAAATAAAAATCAATATTTCCACTCAAAGGGTTGGAAATTGCATCTCAGCAGTTTTAAATTCACACAAATTCTCTGGTTGAGCGCCCTAGCACCACCCCCGAAACCGAAATTCCATTACACACTTACAATGTTTGTCTTATTGTCTATTATATATTGTTTCAGTATTATTCTTTAATAATGGGTTCCATTTTTGTTTGAGTTTTCGGATGATGAGTGATGGCAAACTGTAGTGGCGAGTAGTCATTCAGCGGATCTAAAGCTCACATTAAAAAAAAACTAAGTCATTTTAAGTTATTCTTTGTATGGAATATGTAGGCTACGATATAACCTTATGACAGTATGGCCATATAAACATATGTCACTCCCTGTAGTAAGGCGCGGGGTGTGTGGGGTGTGTGTCTTATTGTCTTATTTGTCCATTATATAATGTTTCAGTAGTATTCTTATTAAAGAGTGTTTCTTTTGTTTTGCGACTTTTCTGATATTTTAGGAGTCAGGTGGTTCATGATTGTATTACAGTTTATTATTATTTTTATCTTCTAAATGCTCTCAGATGGCACCACCTGCACTTCTAGAGGTAAATATGGCCCCTCAGTTGGCTGCTGAATTATTCTATTTTTAGCTAATTAATTTCACTTTTTGTTCATTCAGTTTTTGTTATCTAGCCCTGTTTTCACAACTGAATGGCTAAAAAATTGAGTGACCAAAGAAATGAAATTAAATGGCTAAAAAGAATAATTTAACAGCCAACTGATGGTCAATATTTACCTCGGGAAATGCAGGAGATGCCATCTGCGAGCATCTAGATTAAAAAAATTTCAGGGTGAACCCCAGGACCCCCCCTTTTGGTTTACCTTTCGCTTCCACCCAACTCCACAAATATTATTTGCCCCTATCGTCCTATTGCACAGTCTTGCCCTCCCGCTCTGCTCCCGTATTAAGTAGTGGAGCGATGTAAGTGGGCGTATATGATGATTTTACCCTGGCCCTGGCAAGGCTTAATCCGCCACTGTACGGAATATCCAATAGCTTAGAGGGAAATCCATTACCTATATATGAGGAGATAATATTCAGTATTGACGGAGATAATTTTTACTCGAAATTGACAATTGGAGGATCAGAAATTGGTATAATTGACAACAGACATCAGACCACGCATTGTAAAAACATTTGATAAATTGAAACAAGTGGACATTTTTATTCTCGACTTTGAAAAGGCTTTGAATACTGTTCCACATGAACTTTTGAAATCTAAATTGCACAAATGTGGTGTGTCAAAAAACATATTAAATTGGATTGACTCATTCTTAACAGCTCACAAACAATGCATAGCTAGAAGTCAATGGTGCCAAATCAAACGTTGCTGACATTGTGTCTGCGGTACATCAATGAACCATTCTAGGCCCGCTACTGTTTTCAGTCCACATAAATGATATAATGGAGATCAGGCTATTCACTGATGATTGTGTATGCTATCAGCATACTGATGACCCCAGGTGCTGTGAGGCACTCCAACAATTGACATAAACATGTTAGGTAACTGGGCTACCACTTGGGTAATGCGTTCCAGCCAATAAAATGCAACATGATGAGCCAAACAGAAAAAAGGGAGAGAGCCGTCGCCAACCTGCCCCCCCCCCCCCCCCCCCACCACACCCCGGCAACCCCTCTCTACCTACGCCACTGGTCATGGGTAATCAACGCTTTTATGATCTATGGTCATCAATCATAATCAATATCCTGTAAGAAGGCCTATCAGCCTGTTATGACAGGTTGTTTGGGTTTTTAAAAATTTGATCTCAATAAACAACGTCAACAGCCGTATAAGTCTGGAATTGCCTATTTGGTTTTTGTCTTGGATCTTACATGGTCATTGGCAGTCTACGCTTATTAGATTTCTATGCGGGGCACCTGTCATGTAACGTCATTTGCAAACTACTTCCGCCTAGGCTGGTACCCGACTCCTCATTCCATTGCTGGCGATTCTATTGTGATTATGAGCAATTGCAGTTGGGTACCAGCTTAACTTCCGCCTGTCTGAATTTAACAATGGACGTTATTCCTTTTGATCAGTCTGCAAATTAAGACGCTGTTTGACACAATCTACGCTGCAATAGAGTTAAAGGTATTTATAGGTGCTTTTAGCCGTATATTTACGAATGCGTATAGCTGGAGTTTGGCTCCAATTTTCAACATTTACTTTTCTATTTTGGCAAAATACTACGCTACCGTGGTACTTAATACAATGAATGATAACAATCCTATCCTGTGATACAATTTATAACTTCACATCAATTGCTTCACAAAGTATCCTCGCTAGAGCATACGCAGTTTATCACGACTGGTAGTGTGAAGAATTACCTTTTAATACACGTGCTTTCTAATCTGAAGGCGTTAACGGGTGCGCTACAATATTATTTTGAAGCATTGTGTGTATTTGCGCAACCCCTCTCTTTGCGCATACGCGTTCAGACTCTGTGAGAGTCCCTTACGATCGGCACGCACACATTGATTCACATGTCAATCTATGGTTATTCATTTTGCTCATACAAGACTTTCTCCGCTTGAAATTTTGAAACTACTTGTCAATATAGAAGAATTTACAGAAGAATAAGAGGGGATCTTATAAATGTCTATAAGTACATGCATAACCTGTAGACTCTAGAAAACTTCTAATTATCCGTCCAAGAAAGAGAACTAGAGGTCATAAATTTACATTACTAAAACCAAGAGCAAATACATCACTTAGGCAAAGCTTTTTCTCTAACCGTGTCATGGACTGGTGGAACTCCCTGACGCCTGAAGTTGTTGAAGCTCCATCTCTAAATAGTTTTAAAACCAGACTAGATAAACTATTTATTCAACATCCTGTATACTATAATTATAGAGCTCTAGATAAACCATGTAATCAAAAAATTACTTAGGTAATGTAGCTCATCACAAATTTATTGAATTAGCTGATAATAGGATACAATGTCCTAAAAAGCTGTACATGTTATGATTATGATTAATATAGGTTTAAAGCAGTGCTGTTGATTTCTGACACTGAAATAACACTAAGTGCCAAAAACGAATCAGGTATTTTTGTCGTAGAAATTTCAGATCATTTACCTGTCTTCTATATAGAAAAACAAAACCAAAGAGGAAAGCGATTTGAAAATGAGGAAGTAACCTCTAGGGACTTCAAAAAGGAAAATATAGAATTGTTCAAAAACAACATGGCTAGCGTAAATAGGAATCGGGTAACTCAGTCACAGTCATGTGAAGATGCCTACAACACCGATACTATATGCTCTAAGATCTACGAATCAGCCTTTCCACTTAAAAACATTAGAAAATTTAAACAAAATCCAACTAAACCCTGGATAACAAGAGGATTGATAGCTGCCTGTCACATGAAAAACAAGTTATATATGAATTTCATCAAATATCCAACAAAATATAATGATTCACAATTCAAAAAATATAGAAACAGGCGTAATCAAATAATTAGAACAGCAAAAATAAATTATTTTCATAATAAATTTGATGAACAAAAAAATAATATAAAAGAAACCTGGAAACTGATTAAATCATTAATGAACAAGAAAAAAAGAAATTCTGAAACATCGCGGTTTATTTACAATAATACAGTCATAAATGACCAAAAAAAATAGCAGACAAATTTATTGAATACTTTACTAACATTGGACCCAGCTTATCAAAAAAAATTCTACCCGGCTCGAACATACATGTACAGGACTATCTAACAGGTAGCTATCAACACTCCATTTTCTTAAATCCTACTGATAGTGAAGAATTAACACTACTAAAAGTGCTGGCATTGATAATTTTAAATGGAAAATATTCAAACACTGTGTTGTAGAAATACTAACTCCTCTGGATCATATTTGTAATCTATCACTGACACAGGTTATATTTCCAACAAGACTAAAGGTTGCACGTGTTACACCTCTATACAAAGCCAAAGATGCATCTGACTTTACTAACTATAGGCCAATCTCGGTACTTCCACTCTTCTGGAAACTCCTGGAAAAGCTGTGTTTTAGTAGAATTACCAATTAACTAAACAAAAACTCCATCTTATATCCATCTCAGTATGGTTTCAGAGAAAAACACCCTACTATGCTTGCCATTGTGGATATGATTGAAAAACTATCTGTATCCCTAGAGAATAATGAACATACTTTGGATGTATTCCTGGGCCTTTCCAAAGACTTCGATACAATTGACCATTCGATTCTATTACAAAAGCTTGCATACTATGGAATATGGGGTACTGCATTGAATTGGATACAGAGCTACCTGTCAAACAGAAAGCAATGTGTACAATTCAATGGAGTCATTTCAGAATATAAAGAGGTAATCTGTGGTGTACCCCAAGGTTCAGTCCTTGGCCCCCTGCTGTTTCTCTTGTATATGAATAACATACCCAAAGTCTGTAACCATCTCGCTTTAATCCTCTTTGCAGATGACACTAATGCTTTCTGCGGCCATAAGGACATAGAAATTCTTTACAAACATGTTAATAATGAAATGGCAAAGTTAATGGATTGGTTTAATGTTAACAAACTGTCATTAAATGAAAGTAAAACCAACTATATATTATTTACAAAATCTAATAAATTAAAGGAAGCATCTCTCCCAAAACTTTACATCGACAACCAGATAATAATATGGCAAGTTTCTAGGAGTCTATTTGGATAAGAATTTGACATGGGAGAAGCATATTGAAGTCATAACATCCAAGGTAGCAAAGAGCATCGGGATCAGACGCAGGCTAAAACCCTATCTAACACTGAATATTATTAAAAATCAGTATTGCACAATGATACTTCCTGACATCACTTACTGTAATGCTATCTGGACTAACACATCTGAAGCTAAACTAAAAAAACTAAAATCACTACAAAAGCAATCTATTAAATTATTTACACAAACAGCAGATAGCCAGGATATCTATGAAGTAGAAAAAATCCTAAAACTGGAGGACATTGGAAGGCTCGAATTATATACAATTTTAAGACTTCCACAATGGAAACTTATATATATGTATTTTGTTCTATGTAGGGATCGATCGTCTATATAGGCTCTGCCTTTGGTGGACTACCTGTTGTGTAATTACAAACTACATTTTATATCAAAATAAATGAATTTGAACGTGAAATATTAATTCAAAATTGTCATGTCTATCGCAAACATTGTTCTTAGAAACATAAAATATGAAGGCATGTACCTATATTTGGTGATTAAATAATATCAGATGACATTTTCTTCCCCTTTAAGAACAGCATGGACATTTTTACGCAGTCAGGGTCACCATTTGTTAAACCGATCTTTCAAATATGATACATATGTTACCATTGGTTAATCTTCAGCAACAATGCATTTATGGGAAACATGTTTAAGATGTGGTAGCATATGCTGCACAACACATACTTTTTGCCCGTGCACAAAAAGTGGGTACACCATTGGATTCGGTAGCTTGCCCTTTTGTGCTGTATTTTACGCAGACTGACAATTAAAAAGTCAAGTTTCATACAGGTGAATAAGAACCCATACTAGGTTCTTATATTTATTCAACAATTACAATTTTTGCTCAAACTATTTGATAGAAGGCGATAATCCAAACATGCGCAATATGTGGGTACCATAGGATATGTAAAAATTTGACATAGATCTATTAGTGTGACTAAGGGGTCTATGGTACCGTGGTACTGGGTGTTGAAATCAATTTAAAAATCTGAAATTATCTCAAGTTAAAATTATGTCTCAGTAATTATGAAATTCAACATATCAGCTGTCACATAGTTATATTTTAGGTCAGAATCTCTATAGTCTTACTTTAAAGATATGCCCCTCTAAGCATCAGCAGGATTTAAGGATTGGGGCCATTTTGAAGCCGAAAACTGCCTTACAAGGACCGCTATATATTGTATAGAATAACCGCTGATCCAATTTATAAAAAACCCATTGCTAGGCATAAATAATTTTTGTATTTTTCATGCATAGCAAAATTTAGTTCAAGCATTACATGCTGTTCCTATATCACCCTATCAAACACAGTTACCATGGTACCGTAGTACCCACGGTACTGTAGTACTCAACCCTATAAATCGATGTTAGAGTAAGCTCGAAAATGCAGTTCCGAGTACCCCAATAACTGATAATATTTAAAGATACATTACCTCCGGGATAGAATTAAATTTGGTAATTTTCTGTATTTTGCTGTAATTAATGTATTAGCACATACTAATTTTTATACATATATTCTGACCCCTTCGCACATATTATTTGTTGTTTGTCTGGAAACTTGTGTGCGCGTAAAAGTTTTCAATTTAGGGAAGCACATTTAAGTAAGTGCAGCCACGCAAAAAAGCTGCAATCCAGCAAGAAATTAATGAATGACGCTCAACTAATCAATGAATGAAATAAATTTGACCGTACTATGTAGCGCTCAAAGATCATTGGCTAGTTCATTCCTATATACTGTTCTTCAATCTATCCTCCAGAAAACATGATTAACCGGCATACTTTAAATAAAATTATTGAAGAAATTGTCAACCCAAAAACTTCCTAGACCCGTTTTCTTAGATGCTTTCCTCAAAAGAAAGCCCTTTTCTGCGATCTAAGATCGTTAACGTATGTGGCTTGATATAAAACTCATTGAAAATCAGTCCCGTTAACCCTTTAGCCCTCATATCAACCAAAAATGGCTTCAACAGTGGTCTTGTAACCGAGCAAGTCATTCCAGTGGTAAATTAAAAAAAATACCAAGCAAAAATTGACAAATGAACAGATTTTCTGCTACCTTCAATGCTTTATAGTTTATCCTCAGTATTTCTAGCCAAGCCCAAACTATCAGCACCACCAGTAATGACATAAACAGCAACCAGTGCCACTATCATGACTATCCCCACCAACGAAATAACCACCAACAACGAAATGAACCACCACCACCAGTCCACCAGTGACATAAACAACAAAAAAACAGTTAGTTTGACAGTGTACTTAATCAGTAATGAGTGATGATCAGTCGGTATTAAAACATGGATTTAGAGTTAAAAACATGAGCATATCTGTTGTCCAGGTACAGGTATGGCAAAGAAATGAGTTGTTCGTGTTTTGTCAATTGACCTTTCCAGTTTTAACTATGCCCCGCCCATCTCTAGCTAAGCTCTACTCACACCTCGCTCGTGTTGGGATCGATCGATCTCTGAACACCCTGACTCAATTTCCCAAAAACTACACAGTAAGCTGTTGAATATTTTGAAACTAATTTGACTGGGTGCTGTTGCTGCCTTAGGCAGCAACAGCACCCAGTCAAATTAGTCTCAAAATATTCAACAGCATGTTTATTAAATAGCAAAGAATTACAAAGACATACAATTCATACAACATGTCGGACTCTGAGATTTGATGACAGTCTATATGGAACCCATTCTGGCATAATGATTGTAACGTCATCATACATGCGCTGAGCTGATTATGACGTCATACGAGGTCAGATGATGGATGGATACTCTGGAAAGGTGAATTGCAATTTATTTAGTATTATTGTTTGTGTTGTCATTGAATGTTAAGAGATCTATGAGGCTAGCTCGATCTGCTCTCTACGGACATTTGTGTTTCAAGTATATACATTGTAACAAGGAAATGGAAACCACATCCTCAATTCATTATCAAATGACAAAGTGCACGATGCAAGTAAACTAGAGGAAGTAGAAATATAATTCTCTCTATGACTAAACCACATAATAAAAAAGTAGAATGGCTGATTAATTTGAAGACTATTTCAATTTGCCAGAAAGATATTACTTAATACTACATATTGATACGGTAGCAACAATTTTCAGTCAAATCTGTGTCGAAATAATTATATGTTATATATACACGACTGGCCATGGCACAGCTTTTGAATCTATGGATTTAAAATTATCTGACTGAAAGTTATTGCTGTGAGAAACTAGCCCTGTATGTGTTTGTCACTGCCACTGACTCAAAAACAATGATTTAATGCTATTTATGATATAGCAAATACAGTACATACCTTATTACCAAACTTCAATCAATACTTGCCACATATCAGTCTTGTTTGATCTGAAACATAAACCTAGCATTAATAAGTAGATAGTCATGTCAGTCATGATAGTAGGCAGCAATGTGATATGTACATCTGCGATTGTCAGTCAGATAATTTTTAAATTCATTGATTTAACAGCTTTGACACATTGACAACTGCCACTAAAACAATGATTTAGTTCTATTTATGATAGTTAGGCACTCACTAGGCCTTCCCTCCTCTAGCCCACCCAGTGGCTCCCACCTCATGTGTCATGTATGATATATAGATGCGAAATGACCCAGAGAGAGCCTGAATATGGCTGAAACAGCCCAGGGTGAACAGGCTAAGCTGCGAAACGACGGATGTTAGCATTGTACTCAATTACTTTGCAGGTGAAAAGGTTAATTATATTAGACTAGTGTAATATAGTTGTAAAAATGAAATAAAAAATAGTTTTTGCAAAAAAGTATTCGTCTTAGAAATGCAATTAGCTAGCTTTAACTAGCTTTAACAGTTAAGAAATATAAGTATAGTCAATGTATAAGCAGCTAAAATAAATTTCTTAAATCAAGATTTCAATATGTTGGTTGAACATGCAAACCAATCAATCATCGATCAAATTGATTAATTGGAATAAACTATTTTTAAGTGTGTGCAGACTATCAGTGGACCTTTCTATTTTTAGCTATGCCCCACCCATCTCTGGCTAAGTTCCACCCACATCTGACTCATGTTGGGACCGATTGATCTCTGAACTCTATCAATTTCCAGAAAACTATACAGGTAAGCTATTGAATATTTTGGAACTAATTTGATTGGGCGCTGTTGCTGCCTATAGCATGTTTATTAAATAGTAGAGACATACAATTCATACAACGTGTCAGACTATTAAGAGCTAAAGACAGGCCAAATGGAATCATTTATGATTTAATGATTAAATGATGTCATCCTACACACCACTTAGCTGATTATGAAGTCAGATGATAGATGGATACTTTGGTAAGGTGACTTATTTGGTTTCTGGTATACCTGAATATCCTTTACGGACAAGAGTATAACATTTATACAATATGGCAGCGATTATAAGCTGAAAATAACAGTCAGAGTCGCAGTAATATTGTTGATGATAGACCAGTTTTTACGATTATGAAGATAAAGATGTATGTAGAAGATGATATCATTGTGCCATTAGTATCTTTAAGCTTCCCACGCTATCAGATGACAAGCTTGGTTTACCTGTCTACGCTTGCTCACACATTTACCAGAGATGCCAAGTTCAAGTTCATTTACGATTAGCTTGAAGACTGAGACGCTCTTTGTGGTCTGGGGGTCCTCTCACAGCAAAACATTTAAATCCAGACATTTTAAGGTGCAATCTGATGGCCTAATTGACAGCTAACAAAGCTATGTGACATTTGGTATGTTGTCAATGATTTTCCGCTTCAAAATGTTACATTTTCTGTTTCAGAAATGAAACATTTCACCGTTTTCATTGTTATTTCAGCTTTTACCCACATTATATATGTATAATGTTGTTATATATTCCCTGATCACCAACCACCATTACAGATATGTACCTGTACTATTCAGCAATGTAAGTCATCATGGGTAAATGTATTTGCTTGTTATTGCGATATGATGCGAGCAAGGGGTGTATTGGATGGGGGAGGGGAAAGTTTGTCGCTTTTTTTACTGGTGTATGATTGATTACCTTATTTTGAAATGGAATCATCATTAATTTTATAGATGAAAATGTAAATTTGTCTTTGTTTTGTTCATAGCGAAGCAAAATGTCAGAGAGTCATGTTACCGATAATCCCCCTAGTACCCCTGGTACTACGAGTGGAGCTAGCGTTGCAACCAATGCGAATACTAGTAATGCTGTGTGTGGGCAAGTGGCAACACCGAGTAACCATGCTGGTATGATGGCCAGTGGCTCGCCATCAGTCACGAGCGGGATTAACACATCCATCGTAAACACACAACCGATAGCTCACACTATTACTGTGGGACAGAATTCTGCATTGCAAGTGATGCCGCCACATCATCAGCAAAGTCACACTCAGCAGCACCATTCAGCGCAATTATCCGCCGCGGGGATGGCCGCAGCGATGGCTGCTGTTCCGCAGAATGGAGCGGCGATACCGCCGATGAATATGGCAGTCGCAGCCCAAATGGCTGCTGCCGGGGCGCCGCATAACCATCTTGGACAACCCATGCAAATGATTTCACAGCCGCTTGGGTCGCCATACCTTCCGCAGTTCTCATACAATCAACAGCTGATGCTACAGAATGCTGCGGCCGTTCAAGGTATGTATCGTAGCAAGTTAGCGGTCAATCCGGCTAAAAACGGCTTCTCTAGTGGTCTTGAGGTCCATTTACAGACGAAGAGAAGCTTATTTTTGATAATTTACCACCAACCTCGATATCCGTAGCTTTTAAAAAATAACCTCTTTGTCTGCAAATGGACATTTTTATTCATGTGAAAATTGAAATTTTTGTAAACCTTAGCACACTGATGTCAATATTCTATCTTTTATGGTGTCAATAGCAAAATAGACTAGTGTACATTTTTGAACAATTTTGTTGGAAGATGTTGCTGTCTACGACAGCACCATCTTCCACCAAATATGTTGAAAAATAAGCGCCAATTCATCTTAAATTACTTTAATTTGAAGGTTAAAATTTTTGACACGACTGGTAAGGGTTAAACAAATTTGATAGCTAAACGCTTACACGGTTCTTTTAACTCTTTAATGGTCAAGATGACCAAATCGTGTAGATCTGCAGTAGTCTTGAGATGGATATTTTTGAAAATTTACCACGAATGCTTGGCTCGATAACTGAGCCATTCATTCCAGTGGTACATTTTCAAAATAGCCTTCACTTAGCCTGCAGATGGACAGTGATTGTCTGAGTGAACCTTGTGAGTTTCCTAATCTCCTTATCATTAACTGTCTGACTGCTGAAAAATCTGCAGACTACATTTTCCATGGAGCTTAACTCGGGATATGCTGAATATTTTTAAAACGATTTTCAGTCAAATTATTCTGCTCCCGCTCGCTGCGTGTAGGTGGTGGGGTATTGTGTTTTTGTCCCGTCCGTATACATGTACCGGTATGTCCGGAAAATCTTGTTTCAGCAATTCCTACAGTTTGAGAGAGAATTTTTTGAAACTTGTCAGGTTGATTGTACACCACTCAAAGATGTGCCTAGTGTTGAAATTTTCATCGATTCATCCGATCCGTTCGTAGGTCTGTCACGAAAATCTTGTCCTTGCAACTTCTATAGTTTGAGTGAGAATTGTTTGAAACTTGACATGATGATTGTACACCACCCAAAGATCTACCTAATGTTAAAATCTTTTTCATCGGTCCATCATCTTCATCCGTCTACGTATATCCCGAAAATCTAATGTGCTCCTGTGGGTTGGGGGAAGGGAGTGTGTATGGCAGCTGTCTTTCTCTTGTTTTAAAACATTTAGCAGGTCCAGAGGTAATTGCCTATTGACAATGATTGAGATTATTCTCTAGTGGCTTGCAACAGTCGGACAGTTTAAATAAAATTAATTAATTGATTAAAGCCTTACTTTTTACAGACCTACATGCATGTATATGGCAAGTGGTTAATGAACAGCAACCAGAGATTATATTTTAATTGCTTTGATTGGATTGAGTATTAATTAAGTGATGTAAGTTGAAATAGTTTAGTTTGAATTGATACTTTAAAGCAATATTTTTTATGTAGAGAGTTTATGCACATGTACATGTGTAGAAGGTCTGGAAACATACACATGTATGGAACATTATATCCATCACGTTAACCCATCTCCAGGCTTTGACAAGTACATGTATGGTCGCTTCCACACTTTCTGCTAAGTGTTTGGAAAAAGTGTAGAAAATTGTGATAGTGTCACGTGTGATTCGCATTTACAAAACACGAGGTCCAAGGGGCGTGTGTTGCTCGCCTGGAGCACTGTGCATTTTTGTCAAAATTGTTGGTGGGTGGTTTAGGAGTAGTCTTTTAAATGAGTTTGTGGACATTTTTGCAAGTCCAATATGGTCGCCAAACACGCTACATTTTGATTGGTCTACTTCTGCCATGTTTCTGACTAAGCTCCTTCCCGTGAACAAACTTTAATGGCACTCAGTGCTTAATCATATCTCTAAAATTTCATCCAATCCACTCGGTGGTTCTGGAGTTGTTTTGGCAAAAAATAGGTTATCCAAGATGGCCGCCAAACCATTTGGCCAATCACGTTCCCTTGAACAAACTTGGTGCAGCTCTTGTCCTAGATGATATTTCATGCACTTTGAATTGATCACCAAAACAGTTTTGGAGAAGATCTTTAAAGACATTTCTAAAAATCAACCGAAATCCAAGATGTCGCGAAAATACATTTAAAATTTCCCATTGCTTGAGTATGGGAGATTTTGGCGGGTAAATGGTCCAAGATGGCCACTAACCCATTTATCTGACAGTCTCGAAAATGGCAAATTTGAAATCACAATACGCACAAACATACATAAAACCAATTTCGGCCTCAAAATCAATCAAATAAAAAAATCCAATATGGCCACCAAACACGCTATATAGTGATAGGCCCATAGCGGCCAGTTTTTTTGATGGATCAACTTCTCTTGAACAAACTTTAATGGCCCTTAGTCCTTAATCATATATCACAAACTTCCGCCAGATCACTTCAGCGGTTTTGTGGAAGTTGTTTTTGCGAAAACGAGTTCATCCAAGACGGCCGCTGAACCATTTGGTTAATCAAGTTCCCTTGAACAAACTTGAGTGAGCTCTTGCCCTAGATCATATTACATGAGGTCTGAATTGATACCTCAAACAGTTTTAAAGAAGATTTTTAAGGACATTTCTAAAAATCGGCCGAAATCCAAGACGCCATCGGCCAAATTGGCTGATAGGCTTCGTTTGAACAAAATGAAATCTCTATGCCATATGGATGCTTCCTGCCAAATATAATTCAAATCGGCCCAGTAGTTCTCGAGAAGACGCCATTTTAAATTTCTCATTGCTTTAGTATGGGAGCTTTTGGCAGGAAAATGATCCAAGATGGCTGTCAAACTGTTTATCCAACAGTTTCGAAAATTGCAGATTTGAGATCAGAATACACAAAAACCTATATAAAATAAATTTCAGCTTCAAAATCCATCAAATAAAAAAATCCAATATGGCTGCCAAACCCACTATATTTTCATTGGTCCACCGCGGCCATGTTTTTTGACGAATAAATTTCTCTTGAACAAACTTTAATCGCCCTTAGTTGCTAATTATATATCACAAATTTTGGCCTAATCGCTTCAGCGGTTCTGGGGAAGAAGTCATTTTTGTGAAAACTGGGTCATCCAAGATGGCAACTGAACCATTTGGTCAATCAAGTTCCCTTGAACAAACTTGATTCAGCTCTTAGCCTAGATCATATTTCGTGAGTCCTGAATCGATCCCTCAAACGGTTTGGGAGAAGAAGATTTTTAAAGACATTTCTAAAAATCGGCCAAAATCTGAGATGGTCGCTGGCCAAATGGGCTGATCAGGTTCGTTTGAACAAACTTGAATCTCTATGCCTTACGGATGCTTCATGCCAAATATAATTGAAATCGGCCCAGTAGTTCTCGAGAAGATATTTAAAATTTCCCATTGCTTTAGTATGGGAGCTTTTGTCTGGAAAATGATCCAAGATGGCCACCAAACCGTTTATCCGACAGTTTCGAAAATTGCAAATTTGAGCTCAGAATACCAAAAAACCTATATGAAACCAATTTCGACCTCAAAATCCATCAAATAAAAAAATCCAATATGGCCACCAAACATGCTATATATTGATTGGCCCACGGTGGCCATGTTTTTTGATGGATCAACTTCTCTTGAACAAACTTTACTGGCCCTTAGTCCCTAATCATATCTGCCAAATTTTGGCCTGATCTCTTCACCGGTTCTGGAGAAGAAGTTATTTTCACTAAAATTAGGTCAACCAAGATGGCCACCGAACTATTTGACCAATTAAGTTCCCTTGAACAAACTTGGTTGAGCTGTTGCCCTAGATCATATTTCAGAAGGATTCCTTCAATCCCTCAAACAGTTTCCGAGAAGAGAAAAAGACGTTTCTAAAAATCGGCCAAAATCCAAGATGGCCACCAGCCTAATTGGCCGATCAGCCTCATTTGAACAAATTTGGATCCCTATGCCCTAAGGATGCTTCATACCAAATATAATTGAAATTGGCTGAGTGGTTCTCGTTTAAAGAAAAAGTTGACGGATGGATGGATGAATGGATGACTGACACACGACGGACGGTCACCACAACATAAGCTCACTTGGCCTTTCAGGCCAGGTAAGCTAATAATCCAGAAAATATTCAAAATATTGACAATCCCTGATACTAATTTTGACAGTTTTTGTCTCGCCTGCGAAGCAGGATCGAGACATAGGTATCACTTTTCCGGCGGTGATGGCGTAAACTTTTAAATTAAGTTTATATCTCAGCAATGTCTGATCCAATTGGAACCAATCTTGGGTGCATGGTAATTAGGGTTGGGCGATTTTTCGATATTATCGTCAATATCGCGATATACCGATACCGAAATCGTCATAATTTCAAAAAATCGTAAATATCGTCAATACCGACAGGACGATATTGCACTTTTAACTGTGAGCACAATATAAATAACTAAGTTAGAAATGTCATACTCTTACCTCTATTCGGTCCAGTAATAGTCTTTAAGTAATAATCCAGTCTTTGTCTAAGGTAATAAAAACTTAATAAACTCCAAAATAAACCGTGTTCATTTAATTCATGGTTTGTTTGCGCTAATAAAATGATTTAAAGTACAAAATAATCCGTTGTGGTTCGCTTTTCATAATTACATAAATAGACGCCTTTTCTTTTTCTTGCCTCATTCTGAGTGTTAGTCAGTGGGGAATACCATTTGCACTACCCACATTCCATTCTGATGACGTCATTACTACAGGTCAAGCTATTTATCCATTAGTCATTGAGCTGCATGGTTAAACATTCTTCTGACAGTGAAAGATTTAAACTTTGAAACTTTTTAGGTCGATAGGAAACCACACACACTTAATCCCTTATCAATACCACAGCTTGTTCCAAGGTGGGTGAGGGGGAAGTTAATCTCTTGCTTTACCGTTATACATTTTTATGTAACTTTATACAATATATTTAGCATTTTTAAACGAATCAGATCAAAATTCATTCCATATATAATATTACAGATTTATTCTAAGTGAGAAACAGCCGTAAAATAAATAATTTAGGCCTAATTATTTCCAGTCTTCTGTCTATTGTGGCAGTTTTGGCTGCAGTGTTAACTGGGCTAATTTCACACATCCCGGCTATGTCGTGAGATCAATGGATAAGACCGCTAAGTAGTGAGCGAATTTGAATAGGTCTACAATGGGGCAAATTAGTATTTAATATTACAGACCAAATAAAATCTGATATAATTGTTTCCAGTCTTCACGCTGGTTCTCGTTCAAAATCATGCAGTGTTATTTTATTAATTTGCATCGTCTATGCTAGCGGCGGGCGTGATAACAGCTGTCGGAATTCTGCGGCGTGAATTCTGATTGGCTCAAGTATGATACGGCGGCCAATCCGATTTCGCTCTGCGGAATTCCTTTCTGCGCAATGTTAATGCGTATTCCTTGATCAATCTTTTGACAGTTGTCGTGAGGTAAAGATAAAACAAAATACAACACAAGAACAGAAGAAAATCCGTTATTTTTCTTATTTGTGATGAATACGGTTAGTTGCATTACATTCGTTGCTTTAAACTGTATATTGAAGGGTGTCAATTTCGTGTATTAAATATGCGGAAATGGCAATCATGGCGATCTCAATTTACGGTTTCAATGCAACAAATTTAATGAAAATAACTTGTAGACACCACCACTTTGAAATACATGTTATTCTATGTTTACACCCTAAGTCCACACCCCACCCAAATGACGATATATCGTGATACCGCGGTATTTTAATGAGATACCGATATCGTCATGCCTCGAGCAATATCGCCCAACCCTAATGGTAATATACATCTAAAGGAAGCAGCCCGATGATAAAAAGGCCATGAGGTCAAGGTTACAGGGGTCAAAGGTTACAGTATAATCTTTGTTAATATTTTATGTTAAGTTTTTGCGTTAAACAAAAGTTATTGCCTTATATCTCAGCAATGCCTAATCCAATTGGAACCAAACTTGGGTACATGGTGATATACATTGAATGGAAGCAGCCCACCGATAAAGTGGTCATGACGGCATGGTTATGGGGTCAAAGGTCACAGTATAATCTTTGTTAATATTTGACGTTAAGTTTTTGCTTTATACAAAAGTTATTGCCTTATATCTCAACAATACAAACTTGGGTACATGGTGATTTACATTTAACGGAAGCAGCATGCTGCATGCTGATGCAGACATCATGATGTCAAGGTTATGGGGGCAAAGGTCATATGGTATCATCTTTGTTAACATCTTGTGTTAAGTTTTTGATTTAAACAGAAGTTATTGTCTTATATCTCAGCAATGCCTGATCCAATTGGAACCAAACCTGGATACATGGGGATATATCGAAAGGAAGCAGCACGCTAATGCAGGCATCATGTGTTCACGGTTATGGGGTCAAAGGTCACGGTATAATCTTTGTTAATATTTTACGTTAAGTTTTTGCGATAAACAAAAGTTATTGTCTTATATCTCAACAATGCCTGATCCAATTGGAACCAAACTTGGGTATATGGAGATATACATCGAAAGGAAGCAGCACGCTGGTGCAGGCATCATGTGTTCAAGGTTCTGGGGTCAAAGGTCACGGTATAATATTTGTTAATGTTTTACGTTAAGTTTTTGTGTTAAACAAACGTTATTGCCTTATATCTCAACAATGCCTTATCCAATTGGAACCAAACTTGGGTACATGGTGACTTACATTTAACGGAAGCAGCATGCTAATGCAGACATCATGAGGTCAATGTTATTGGGGTCAAAGGTCGCGGTATAATCTTTGTTAATATTTTATGTTACGTTTTTGCGTTAATTGAAAGTTATTGCCTTATGTCTCAACAATGCCTGATCCAATTGGAACCAAACTTGGGTACATGGTAAAATACATTAAAAGGAAGCAGCATGCTGATGCAGACATCATGCAGTCACGGTTATGCTGGTCAAAGGTCACGGTATAATCTTTGTTGTCTCGCCTGCGAAACAGAAAAAGCGAGACATAGGTATCACTTTTTCGATGGCGTCAACATTAAGGTTCTGCATTTAGCAAAACTTTTCAGCTTATATTTCAGGATTGGTTAAGTCCATTGCAACTAAGCTTGGATACATGGTTTCCTATAATGATAGGAAGCAGCATGATGATATTGGGGTCACAAGTTCAAAGGTCAAGGTCAGACCTTGATACAGAACTCTGTTATTTCAACCTTAAGTTTTTGCGTTTAGCAAAACATTTCAGCTTATATTTCAGGATTGGTTAAGCCTATTGCAACTAAACTTGGATACATGGTTACCTATAATGATAGGAAGCAACATGATGATGTTGTTGTCACAAGGTCACTGTGACCTTGATACAGAACTCTGTTATTTCAACATTAAGTTTTTGCGTTTAGAAAATCTTCTCAGCTTATATTTCAGGATTGGTTAAGCCTATTGCAACTGAACTTGAATACATGGTTACCTATAATGTTAGGAAGGAGCATGATGATGTTGGTGTCACAAGGTCAAAGGTCAAGGTCACTTTGAAGTTGATACAGAACTCTGCTTTTTCAACATTTAAGTTTTTGCGTTTAGCAAAACCTTTCAGCTTATATTTCAGGATTGGTTAAGCCTATTGCAACTGAACTTGAATACATGGTTACCTATAATGTTAGGAAGGAGCATGATGATGTTGGTGTCACAAGGTCAAAGGTCAAGGTCACTTTGAACTTGATACAGAACTCTGCTTTTTCAACATTAAGTTTTTGCTTTTAGCAAAACCTTTCAGCTTATATTTCGGGATCGGTTAAGCCTATTGCAACTAAACTTGGATACCTGGTTATCTATAATGTTAGGAAGCAGCATAATAACATTGAGGGCAGAAGGTTAAATGTCAGGGTAATTGTGACAAACAGGAGACAGGCGAGACATTTAATTCCGCAGAATTCTTGTTTTGTGCAAAACCTTGCACTTTTGAAATGGATACTGATTGGCGACATCATAAAATTGTGTCTGGAAATTGTTCAATTATGTTTGGAAAAGGTTTGGAAAAAGTATGGAATTTAATTCTGCAGAAAGTTATGCTCCCTGTATATATAATATAGTACATGTACATGTTTGATTATTTTGCATGTTTAATAGTGGCAATGCAGGCCCAAGCAATGAGTGGATCGTTTCCTATGGCAACAATGGCTGGCGCTCCTCGTCCCACTCATGTGGGGCCTAAGAGCCCTGGTGTGCAAGGACCTACAGTGTTGTCTCCTGGCGCATCACAAGCCGGTCATGTCAGTAATAGTATCCTATAAATGGCCAAATTTGTTCTAGAAAATCAGAATATATGCTTTTTGAATGTCCATTTGCAGGCCATGAGACAATTATTTTTGAAAATTTGTCACTGGAATGACTGGCTTGGTTACCAAGCCAGTCATTCCGGTGCTGAATTTTCAAAATAGTATGCTCTTGGACTGCAAATGGACACATTTTGTTGATTATTATGAAACTAATTTGACTAGGTGTTGTAGCACCCAGTCAAATTAGTTTCAAAATATTCAACAGCTTAGCTGTATAGTTTTTGTCTCGCCTGCGAAGCAGGATCGAGACATAGGTATCACTTTTCTGGCGGCGGTGTACACTTTTAAGTTAAGTTTATATCTCAGCAATGCCTGATCCAATTGGAGCGAAATTTTGGTGCATGGTAAGATACATCAAAAGGAAGCAGCCCGCCGATGAAAAGGCCATGAGGTCAAGGTTACAGGGGTCAATGGTTACTATTTTACGTTACGTTTTTGCGTTAAACAAAAGTTATTGCCTTTAATCTCAGCAATGCCGGATCCAATTGGAACCAAACTTGGGTACATGGTGATATACATCAAAAGGAAGTAGCATGCTGATGCAGACATCATGCGGTCAAGATTATGGGGGTCAAAGGTCATGGTATAATCTTTGTTAATATTTTACGTTAAGTTTTTGCATTAAACAAAAGTTATTGCCTTATATCTCAGCAATGGCTGATCCAATTGGAACCAAACTTGGGTACATGGTGATATACATTGAATGGAAGCAGCGCGCCGATAAAGTGGTCATGACGGCAAGGTTATGGGGTCAAAGGTCACAGTATAATCTTTGTTAATATTTTACGTTAAGTTTTTGCGTTAAACAAAAGTTATTGTCTTATATCTCAGCAATGCCTGATCCAATTGGAACCAAACTTGGATACATGGAGATATACATCGAAAGGAAGCAGCATGCTGATGCAGGCATCATGCGTTCAAGGTTATGGGGTCAATGATCACAGTATAATCTTTGTTAAGTTTTTGCGTTAAACAAACGTTATTGCCTTATATCTCAACAATGCCTGGTCCAAGTGGAAAACTTGGGTACATGGAGATATACATCGAAAGGAAGCAGCACGCTGATTCAGGCATCATGTTACCTTGATACAGAACTCTGTTATTTCAACGTAAAGATTTTGCGTTTAACAAAACTTCTATTGCAACTAATCTTGGCTATGAGGTTGCTTATGCTGTTAGAAAGCATCATGATGATACTGAGGTCACATGGTCAAGGTCACTGTGATCGTGATACAAAACTCTGCTTTTTTATTGTTAAGTTTTTGCCTCTTAACCTCTTAGCTTATCTTTCTGGATTGGTTAACCTTATTGGAACTAAACATGGATAACTTGTTACTTATAATGTTAGGAAGCAGCATGCTGACACTGAAGTCACAATGTCGAAGGTCAAGATCATTCTGACTTCTACAAAACTGTTACTTTTCAATGTTAAGGTTTTAGGCTTAGCAAATCTTATCATATTATATTTCGGGATTGCTTAACCCAAATGGAACACATCTTGGGCACATGGTTGTTTATACAAAGAGGATACAGGATGGTGACATGGAGGTCACCAGGACACAGGTCAAGGCCATTCTAATATTGCTATTTGAACTCTGCTTTTTCAACCATAAATTTTTCCATTCAGCAAATCATTTATATTTCAGGATTGGTTAATCTTAATGGAACTAAACTCGAATATATGGTAGCCTATAATGTTAGGAAGCGGCATGATAACACAGATGTCACAAGGTCAAAGGTCAATGCCACTGTAACAAACAGGAGACAGGCGAGACATTTAATTCCGCGGAATTCTTGTCTTAAAATTGAGATTCAGAGCATGCAGGGATCGATTGATTCCAACACTGGCAAAGCGTGGGTGGAACTTGGATTGCCGACGTATAGCTAAAGCTGGATTCCTCCATTGATGAATTCCTGCATGCACACATGCAAGCATGGCTTCCACTGGTAGAAATCCAGTAGTACTATACTCCCAAATCTCATGTTTGGACTCCCAAAAACATACTAACGAAGTCTGAGACTTGCTATTCTTTTGACCCTGACCTTTGTAGAAACAATTATTTTAAGCAAATAACATGTATTGTGAATCATTTAGGATTTCCATGCTTCTTGCTTGGACTCCTAATAGCATTATTTAGAAATTAGAGAAGCCCTGCATGCAAGCAGTCGCATGTGCACGCGTACGCATGCACGCGCACACAGTGATACACACAAAAGGTTAGTGGAATTAACTACAGGGTAGGCTGGCTTTTGTCTCATCTCTTGTGGGCTAATCTCTAGCCCTGGAGCAGTGGAATACCACCACCATATCTAGACATGCTAGAGGAGTTTAGTCAATTCAGTAAATTTTATAAAACATTACTCTCCAAATGGATTCTCAAGGGCTCTCACTGCAGAAACCAATCTTTGTCATTTTTAGCCAGTTTGACCATCAGATTGTTCAACACTTTCAATGGCAAATCCCTAAAAAAGTACAAATGTGTTGCATAGTCTGTTGAATATTTTGAAATTAATATGCTTTGGCAGCAATGAATTAGTCATATTAATTTCAAAATAATCAGCAGCTTTCCTGCTTGTTTGCCCCAAGATTAATATACAGGGAGTTTATCGCTGAACAGTTGGTTTAACATGTTTTACAGTATTGTTAATTTAATCGATCCATTCATCCATATTTATTGATTCATTTTGTTGTAGGCTTTGGCAGTCAGTGTCGGCGCTTCATGTACTAATAACCAGCAGGCGATGGGAACAATGGTCTATGCCGGTGCCACTCACAAGCAGGCATTCGTTGCTGGTAAGATGGGTGACTCAACACCAGGAACACCAACTGGCCCACACCCACAAGTTATAACAGGAAAAGCGACAATGCTGCAGAGGGCGCCGCCTGGCACGGCACAGGCCCAACCAATTGTCATCGGTCAGATAGGTAACTATAATGCAAAATGCAGGGCTACGTCTAACTAGGCTTGTGCGATTATTGATTTGAGTTATCGCGACTAATTATTTTAGAATAATCGTGATTATATGATTAATCAGCCTGAGTTCAAATTATCCAGACATAACAACAAAAGCATGTCAATGAAGAAAGGTGCAATGGTGCTTTGAAATGTCCATTTGCAGGCCAAGAGAAACCCGTTTTTGAAAATTTATCACTGGAATGCCTAGCTCTCGAGCCAGTCATTCCTGTGATATATTTTCAAAAACGTTTCGTTTGGCCTTCAAATGCACATACATTCGCTAAGCAAAATGTCAATTTTCTTTACCTATCATACCTATTGCACTAAACAGTTATTAAAAGATAATTTTAGAAATATTTACACAGTAGCAATTATCCACTAATTTGATTATATAATTTTTGATCATATAAATTCACAAGTTAATAATCACGGTTTTCAATTTAATCACATTATCACGCAAGCCTTCATTTAACACTTCCCAAGTGCAAGTTTTAGATGTGTCATGTTTGAAACGAGTCTGCTTACCAGACAGAGCCTGGTAGAACTGCAAGGAGTGCATGATTCTACCCAAGGAAATGGAGGGATCACACAATGGACCTTTCCATTTTTTAGCTATGCCCCGCCCATCACTAGCTAAGCTCCACCCACACCTCGCTGTGTTTGGATTGATCGATCCCCGAATGCCCTAGCTATCAATTTCCTGAAAACTATACAGGGAAGCTGTTGAATATTTTGTAACTAATTAGACTGGGTGCTGTTGCTGCCATAGGCAGCAACAGCGCCCAGTCAAATTAGTTTCAAAATATTCAACAGAATATTTATTAAATAGTAAAAGCAAACAATTTGTACAACAGCCCATAGACCGTCATCAAATATGCGTTCGTGACGTACTTATCGACGTCATTCATGCCGTCATTCATTATGATGTCATTGTACACACCACGCAGTTCATTATGACGTCATATAATGGGTGGGTACTCTGGAAAGGTTAATTGGCTGAAGTCATAATCAATTACATCACTAATTAGCTGACGTCATAATCAAAAAGACATACTATCAGCTACATGTATAAGCTTTTTTAAGTTCCAATGTCAGAAGTCATGGTGGATAGTTTGATGTGTTCCAGGACACATATAGACATAGGTACATGTATAAATTAGTGTCAGCATGAATCAGAGTAAAACTGTTCAAATTTTTTTAATTTACTTCTTCTGGGACCCACCAGCAGCTTCCAGACAGACTAATTTTAAAATATTCAGTATGTTGTTCAAAATTTTTCACGTGATTTTCCGATTTTCTCAGTTTAGTAGCGTAAAATATTGTAGTCGAAAAATTGCACAAACCTACAAGACAATGTCATGATGTACATGTGCACAAAATATCTATACACAAGCCAGGGTTCATACACGGGTACATATATAAAAAGTTTGGAAAAGTATTGAATTTTAATTAACAGGCCACTTTCTGACTTTGAAAAATTATGGAATATTCATCACTTTTTGACATTGGTTTGGGAAAAGTATAGAAAATTGAAATATTGTCTAGGTGAATAGGTGATTCTCATTTGCAAAATAATAAAAATAATAATCAAAATGTTGATGATCTCGGCTGCTAATTAGCAGGGTTATGGATGAGTACACGAAACAGTACTCGAGTACAAATACATTGCCAAGTAATGAAGTACAAGTTCATTTACTTTTTCAGCAAATGTACAGGTACATTTTCAAGGTCTGATAATTCCAGACATCTGAGTAAGATAATAAGAGTAATAATAAGTTTAAACTCTTATGTTCACATTGCTCAGTCAGAATGATTATTTTTATCTCTAAGCTGAATATCTGTGAGTTCAGAATTATTAGGTCTTTGTGCGAAAGCTCCGAACCAAGACGATTGTCAAGGATAACAATAAGAAACTCTTAAAAGGCAATTCACTGAATGTAATGGATGAATCCAGTTTTAACTATGCCCAACCCTTAGCTACATTGTAACTGAGCTCCACCAACCACCCATGTTAGAATCGATCAAACCCTGAACTCCCTGAATCTCAATTTCCAGAAAACTATGCAGTTAAGCTGTTTAATTTTTATACCCCGCCAAAAAATTTGGCGGGATATTATGTAATGGCGCCGGGCAGGCGTGCGGGCGGGCGGCGGAGTGGTTTCCGGATGATAACTCTGTTACCGTTTGTCGGATCGCATTGAAACTTCATAGGGTGGTGGGACTAGGCCTGGGGAAGAAACCTATCGAAATTGACGATGATCCGAAATCCAAGATGGCCGCCAGCCACCGGCGGCCATCTTGAAATTGGTTTCTGGATGATAACTCAGTTACCGTTTGTCGGATCGCATTGAAACGTCATTGAATGGTTGGACTAAGTCTGCGGAAGGAAGAAACCTATCGAAATGACAATGATCCGAAATCCAAGATGGCCGCCAGCCACCTGTGGCCATCTTGAAAATTGGTTTCCAAATGATAACTCCGTTACCATTTATCAGATCCCTTTGAAATTTCATAGGGTGGTTGGACTAGGTGTGGAGAAGAAACTTCTCGAAATTGACGATGATCCGAACTCCAAGATGGCCGCCACCCATGGACTGCCATCTTGAAAGTTGGTTTGTGGATTTCATTTATTGAATCACTTCCTGTGGTCATTGGAATATGTCTGG
The DNA here is from genome assembly GCA_034401795.1 of Chaetoderma sp. LZ-2023a. NCBI lineage: Eukaryota > Metazoa > Mollusca > Caudofoveata > Chaetodermatida > Chaetodermatidae > Chaetoderma > Chaetoderma sp. LZ-2023a. Next base: position 127,771,179 of record CM067359.1, read on the forward strand.
TGAAGAAACTTATCAAAATTTACGATAATCCGAAATCTAGAATGGCCGCCAGTCAGCAGCAGCCATCTTGAAAATTGGTTTCCGGACAATACTTCCTTGACCGTTTAGCGGATCGCTTTGATACTTCATAAGGATTGCTGGTCTGATGGGGCTGAGGAAGAAATAAATATTTTCTGATAGCTCTCACTCATTGGCTTGTCATCATGGCGGGGTATTATGCGCCGTTTGTGGAGCTCTTGTTTCCAGGCCGCACGGCGCACTCTAATAAACCATGGATCCACGCACTTAACGCTTATGATCATGTCGATAGTCACTTACAGGACTGGCGGTATGATCAGCGAACGAAAAGAAGAAGAAGAAGTCTATTAACCCTTGTAATAATTACTGGCTCAGTAACCAACATCTAAGATGGTAGGTCTCTGGTGTAATTTTGAAAACATTGCTGTATACGGCAGCAACGGTTTACTGCAGCATGGTTTAAAAAAATTACAGCATATGTATCATTAACTAATGAACTGATTAACAAATTTTATTAATTTTTGTTTGATTTGTTTAATTATAGGAGTGGTTTCAGGACAGCCTTCAAACGCTGGTTTAATGGCACAACAATGTGGGCCAGATGTAAGTATTAACTTCTTGTTAAAAAGTACATGAGCCTGCAGCTACTTGTACCTGTATTGCATAAACAAAGTGATATACATGTAGTAGAAAGCAAGATTAGCCTGTATGCTGCGTACTGGTTAAACAGTCCAATTTCTGGATGTATCGATGCATCAATCTAATCTTTACCCACAACCATGGAGGGCTATGTCAGCTGGAGAGTGTACAGGTGACGCCATACATTTACAGTAAGTCTGTAACCCTTGGAACAACCTGGTCTGTTTCTAATTCCCTTTTCTTACATCTCGGTGTCTGTTTGGGTGATGCACTGGTGCCGTTAGTTATATCGCATTGTGATAAGTTTAACCCTTTTATGTTGAAGCCGCCCAAAACTGGCCTCTGAAGTGGTTTTGAGGAAGGTCCATTTGCAGACCAAGAGAACACTATTTTTGAAAATTTACCACTAGAATGACAGGCTCAGTAACCGAACCTGTTGAGAGAGACCAAGAGAAGACTATTTTTGAGAATTTACCACTGGAAGAACTAACTTGACTATCGAGTTCGTTGTTCCAGTTCTAAATTGTCAGAAACAAGTTTTCTCTTGATCTGCAAATAAACATTCCTCAAGGCCAATGTAGAAGCCAATTAAAGGGTTTAAAGATGTGTCTACATGTTAAAGCTGCACCCCTATTTTTATCTCAATAGGCAGGTAACTTAGTCTCACGTAAACTCTGTAGATGTGTTTCATATTTATTTGCAAAAAATATACATGTGATTTATTTCAGGGTAAGCCAGTCACAACTCTCGCACAGTCGAGCGCACAGTTGCTCTCCTCTCATCAGGCCCAGGCTCTGAGGCTGACCGGACAGCAACAGCTAGTTACCAACAGTGGGCAGATACTGACCTCTCAACCCATGTTCACTAATCAGGCTGTACTGCAGGTAAAGCATTAGCTAGAGCGATATGTGCCCAGCAGAGGAATCAAATTTTAGCTACTAGCTATGCCCCACCCATTGCTAGCAAAGCTCCGCCCATCTTAGACATGTTGGAACTGGTTTGAAATTTTCAAACCGCAGTTCCCAGAATCAAAATAACATGGTAAGCTGGTGAATATTTTGAAACTAATTTGACTGAGTGTTGTTGATTCCCCTGTCAGCAACAGCGCCCAGTCAAATTTGTTTCAAAATATTCAACAAAATGTTTATTAAATTGTAAATTCATCAACGGCATGCAATTCATACACATTCGTGTCAGACTCTTCGATTTTCATGACACCTAAGGCATTGTGATTGTGACATCATCAGATTGTTCGTTTGGAGGGCAGTACACCAATTCTCATTGTTGTTATACATTCAGTGGCATATTTACAATCTCTGGCAAATCGCTTGTGTCATTTCCATTTCAATAAGGGATCTTATCAGACACTCAGCTTTCTGATATCATAATCAATTATGCCACTAGTAGGCTGATATCGCGATCGATGTGACCTAGATCTGTTACAAGACTTGGTAAGTCAGTCACGAATGTGTACAAATTGTATTTCTTGGGTTTCACAATGGCCACCATTGCTCCATCCACACTGTCATATAGATAGGCTTGAGCGATTATGTGATTAAATTGAAAATCAAGATTATTTTTTAGATTGTGAATAGGGCGGGGCGGTTTGGTCTAAAAGAAAACCAGTGACGGTATCGCTAATTAGACCGGTATTAACGAAATACCGGTTTAAGGGGTTAGAATGATCGAAAATAATTTGACATATGAAAATATGCCGTTTTAATTAGCTACAGTACATTTATTTTGCGATTTGACAACTGACGTAAATTGCCACGAAATTAGAACGGTAACTACGTACGACTGCTCACTTCGACGCTATCTATCTCAAAATAGTAGTCAAAATAAATAAAATAAATAAAGTCTGGTTCATGTGATGTCGTGAAAATAACACTCTAACTACTAAGATGTTGATTTTCAACACTGTTACAATAGGTAACAATTTTTGAAAGCGTAGTAAAATCTAATGCATGTAAGTAGGAACCCGGATATGAGAGTGAGTTTAGGCTCTTAGTAGAGTACCACACATACGGTTAGAGTTCGTATAACCACGTACAGTATGATCTATTCTAGTAAGTCATGTGTTTGTATTCGAGTACTCAGTATTTAGTAATACTCCTCAATAAACTGTCGTTCAAGCGGGTGAATGTCATTCAGCACGCAACTAAAGAGTAGTCATTTTCCGGAAATCGCGCCTCAAGAATTCCCACAAAAAATGTTTGACTATTTTTTGAGGTTCATATGTCATATAATAAAGAGATTATGGTAATTTGACAATATAAACACAATGATTCGTGAATCTAACTTAAATCTACTTAAATCAACACTCAGTACTTGAAGATATACGAAGACGAAAAAGACTGGGCCATAAAACAAAACAATGTGATTCTAACGCCTATTGAGCAGCAAAGTCACGTGATAAAAGATACTACGAATTTCATTCATAAAATCGATAGTAGTGAATATCCCGGCAAAAGAATTTGTTAACAACCAATCACATTATGCCTGCTCGTATTTGAGAGGCTAAGAGGTGTATTTTACTTGTAACTACTCCGCCAACGTAAGAAGCGACTTAATCGTTTTTGTGTCATGTCACATTTGGAATCCTAATTAAACATAGTACAAACTCGAATTGAAAAAAGGATTATTTGTTGCAAAGAAGAAATTTAGATTTTCAAATTTCAATCTTACATTGAATCCGCAGAGCTTACGTCATGTAAAATTCATTGCTGGCAAATCAAATCATATTTGCCGAGGGTCGTCCTCAGCCGATTTGTTGGGATTTCACCAATACCCTTGCTTTCCCACTGCTAATAGTTATAGATGACTGTATTTTATGTCTCTAGTAGCAAATGGTTACACTAGATGATAATATTAAACTGCAAGTTAAGAACAAACTAGTTTAGGACAGACACCAGATTTTGCGCAATGGCGATGTTTTTCGGTGTTTTATTTTCGTAATGGTTTTTAAACCGTCGCCATAAAAAAACGTGAGACGGTGTGAAACAAGTATACCGCCCAATCCGTAATTATGAAGTTAAAAATTAAATAACCAGATAATCATGAATAATTTCTACTGCATATAATATTTCAATTCCAACCTTTTAATTACTTTTTAATGAGATCTGTCATGAAAATTGACATTTTGTACAGTGAATGTATTTCCATTTGCAGGCCAAGAGAAGGATATTTTTCTGAAATGATCGTGGCTTGAGAATTGAGCCAGGCATTCCAGGGATAGACTTACAAAAATACTTGGCTTGCAAATAGAGTTCTAAACACCATTGCTGCTTTCTTAACTTCGATCGTGATCACTCAAAGCAATAATCGCACAAGCCTACCTATAGAAATGCTTTACAGTTACAGCGCATTATAAATGGGCTAGTTACTGTCCGTGATAACAATACGGCCTGGTAGCAGCTGTGTAGCATGTATTATCAGGACTCATCCGGGATGATATAAATTGATTGTCTTATTTTCAGGCAATGGCCAGTTTACAGCAGAGCATGCCTTTAACACATCAGCCATTCGTTGCTGCACAATCACATGGTATCTTGCCAGGACAACCACTCTATATCAGGGCAGCTGGTATGTATATGTGTGTAGCTATTCTTGTGTTCAGAACTACGTTTGCTAACTATGTCCCACCCACATAAATCCTGTTGTTAGCTCTGTCATGGTTAGGGTTGATTGTTAAAGGTATTTGTCATTTTGTTTCTTCCAGAACTGTGAGGATGTCTTGCATATCAACTAGATTTGTGAGAACGCTATGAATTCAATGGACCTTTTCAGTTTTAGCTATGCCCCGCCCATCTCTAGTAAAGCTCCACTCACACCTCGCTCGTGTTGGGATCGATCGATCCCTAAACTCCCTGACTATCAATTTCCAGAAAACTGTACAGATAAGCTGTTGAATATTTTGAAACTAATTTGACTGGGTGGTGTTGCCTGTGGCAGCAACAGCTCCCAGTCAAATTAGTTTTAAAATATTCAACAGAATTTTGATTAAATAGTAAAGACATTAAAATTCATACAACGCGTCAGACTATTAAGCATTTAAGACGGACTAAATCGAGTCATTCATGACATCATAAGATGGATAGATAAACTGCAAAGGTCAATTCCAGTAGATTTATTTTTGATTCGCATGTTAATATTTGTAAATAGATACAGGCAGCCCATCAAAGATAAAGACCATATAGTGAACATTGACATTTACATAATATTTAACATACATGTACATGTAGTATACATGGAATATAGAATACATACATAGAATTCAGTTTTACACAATTATTAGATACATGGGAGGTATGTAAAAGATTACATACTACGCTCCATTAATCTGATTTGAGTAATTATGAATATGATATTTGTACATGTACGCTGACTGTTGACTAGTAGGCAATTTTGAAATTGATATTCAAAAGTGTTTGATATTTTCTGCAGGGAACGATCTACCAACTAGCCAGTTAGCCGAATGCTAGTAAAATTGAAATCTGTCTAATTAAAATCAAAATTGGTTAAATCAGTGGCTAATTATTATAATTAATTTAATGTCTTGATTGGCTGAATCAGGTGACTAATTTCAGCATTAAAAGTGCAAAGCAATAATTCCTGTTTACGTTGTTGAATATTTTAAGACTAATATCACTGAAAGCTGTTGCTGCCTAAGGCAGCAACAGCTTTCAGTCATATTAGTTTCAAAATATTCAACACCTTTCTTTTATATGGAGACCTTATTGTATTTGGACTGTAAAATTTATGGTAATAACTGATGATGACTGACTGCAAACATTTCATTAGTGGCATTGAAAGTAAAGACGTGCCTAAAATATTTACTATTTGGCTAACAAAAATGGTATTTGGCTAATATAGTGGGTAGAACATTGCAAAATCCTGATCTGTCCCTCTCTGTAGTGAATGACATAACAACAAGGGAATGGTTAGAATTTACTTAAAGAAAATGAGTATATGCAGGATTGTTGGTTTAATTCTTTAGCACTCAAGCTGGGCAAAAATGGCTTCAGCAGTGTTCTTGAGAAATGTCCATTTGGTGACCAAGAGTGGATTATTTAAAAAATTTACGACTAATTACTGGCTTTATAGAGGCCAGGGTTTCCAGTTTTAAATTTGCAAACATAATATCTTTGTCTGTAAATGATAATTTTTTATAAGAGAATTTTTATTTTCTTGAACAAATTTGAGAATTAAAGCCGTACATTATTCTTTAGAAGACCTTTGAACATTTTAACATGATTATATCTTCACAGGTCAACTTCAACCACAAGCCATGATGACGGCTAATATGGAGCCGATCGGTGTTGTTAAAGGTCAAAGGATAATTGATTCTAGTGCAATGGCCAATATGCAGAACAAGCCTGCAACAACAACGATAACAACATCGCCCAAGCCAGCTGCACAAATACAAGGGCGGAGCTTTTCTACGATTCTTCCATCAACTTCCAAACCACCGACAAGCACAGCTAAAGTACGACCAACACAGATGACCAACCAAACTGTACAGGGACCTAAGCTGAATATACCACAGGTGACATCAAAGCAAGCCACAATGAAAGCACGTGGTCGTGGAATACATAAACCTGGAATCACATCAGGGGTTGTGTCCAAGACACCTGGCATTGTTGCTGCAAGAGCATTAAGTCATCCAAAACCAGGTACACCATCGGCAGTAACCACGACAACCACAGGAGCGAGTAGCAGCAATAACTTGGGCAGTGGTGCGACTAAGAGCCAATCAGATTCTGAAGTAGAAACATCAAAGAAATCCATCACCAGTTCTACTAGCCAAATCCAAGGCATAAGTAGTGGCAGTAGTATGTTGCATAAACCTGCAGCGAAAATCGTTGCTGTCACGGCAACGGCAAAAGTTGAACCAACTATTAAACATGAAGTTATAAAGAAAACAAGTCATAAACTCGTCATCGATACATCATTGCCACAGCTCCCGATGGTTGCTACTATGAACGGTATTGATTCCGGAGACACGGATAGATCTGAGGAGAGCAGTCTGGACAGTACAGTGGTCACTGAGCACAAGAAACCTGAAGCTGTGGTCAAGCCTCATATTCTCACACATTATATTGAGGGATTTATTATCCAAGAAGGACCAGAGCCATTTCCTGTGAGTATGTGTAATACACTCCTGGTGTGAATGTAACCCTTTAGTAATTTAAACCTGGCCAAACGAAATTGCTTTACAGTGGCCTTGGGAAATATGATGCCGATTTGCATACTAAGAGAAGACTATTTTGAAAATGTACCATTGGAATGACGCCAGTCATTGTGATGATAAATTCTAAAAAATTATCTGGTATGCAAATGGACATTTTCTGTGAGAAAATTTGAACTTTCCAAAATTTGAGGATTAAAGGGTTGAAAACTTGAGCGGGTTGCTCTATCTGGTCACCATTGATTAATTTGTGTTAGCACATGTATAGTAATAATCAATATAGTCGTTTGTGTTAGCACATGTATAGTAATAATCAATATAGTCGTTTGTGTTAGCACATGTATACTAATAATCAATATAGTCGTTTGTGTTAGCACATGTATACTAATAATCAATATAGTAGGTTGTACAAGAGCTGGGTTGCACCGAGGGCGAGCCGGGGGGTGGAGGGGACCATTTGCTGACACGAGAATGCAAATATTTCCTTACATTTATCAGCTCCCTATTTAATTATAATGGAAACGGGGCCCCAAGAGAGCGCAAAACTTCATTATCACCTTGAATCTTTGCCTTAGATACAACACGACAAGAGTTTAGAAGCATAGCAGCAAAATAGAACGTAGATCATATACATGAGGACAAGACACAGTGGGCAAAAGCGAGGAAGGACTGATTGCAGCTGTAGGATGTTTCTACTACTACAGCCACAGAATACAGTAATCATACATACATACCCTTTAACTTGCCATTACATAATTCTTCCTTTATCTTCTCAAGCAGTGCAAGCCGGCCAAAAGCGGCTTTTTATTGATCTTGAGAAATGTCCATGTGCAGACCTACGGCCGAGTTTAAGCGAAAACTCTCGTAGCTACTCTAGGGTAGATGAGAAATGTCCATTTGCAGACCTATGGCCGAGTTTAGGCGAAAACTCTAGTAGCTACTATAGGGCAGATGAGCATGTGATCAGTTACCCTCGTGTAAATGAGCACGTGGTTAAAGTACATTTATTTCAATGCAAACACATTACTCAATTTACCATTGCTGATAGGTGGGTAGCCTGGAGTAGGTACTAGAGTACGTACTCCAGCCGTTTAGGCGCGCCTCTAGTAACTCGGGTAGCTATCCTACTAGGGGCGTAAACTCGGCCAATAAGACATGTTTTTGAAAATTTCCCACTAGAATGACTGGCTCGATAGACAAGCCAGTCATTACAGTGTTAAATTTTCAAAAACAGTCTTCTCTTGGTCTACAAATTGGCGATTTCGTGCAAATTTGAGTGTTACCTTTACCACTCAAATTTGTTCATAAAAATTGAAATTTTCTCAGAAAATGTCCATTTGTAGATCAAGAGAAGACTGTTTTTTAAAATTTAACACTGGAATGACTGGCTCGATACCGAGACAGTCATTCAAGTGGTAAATTAAAAAAAATATGTCTTGGTCTGCAAATGGACATTTCTAAAGACCACTAAAGAAGCTGTTTTTGGCTGATATAAAGGTTACATTTATTGTCTATTCAGGTGCAACGTTCCTCTCTGCTGACAGAGTTTATCCCACCAAAGCTCTCTCAGGAACCAATGTTGATGATAGAGACGGAAGATGGTTTATTCGATAATGAAGAGGACATGTTGAATCACGACGAATTCTCATTTGACACGTCCGATGACCAGCCACCACAGTTGTCTCCCCATGCTGGTAAGATTTCGATAATCAAATGTGTTCCATTTACAGGAACCATGACTCCATACGTAGATTGGTATTTAGGCAGTTAACCTTTTGTGGTGAACACATGAGATCTGCACTCCAGTGGTCTTAACTCTTTGACACTCACTGGCCAAAACGGATTCTCTAATGGTCTTGAGAAATGTCCATTTGCAGACGAATAGAAGACAATTTTTGAAAATTTACAACTGGAATGACTGGCTCGGTAACCGAGCCAGTCATTCCAATGGTAAATTTTGAAAGATAGTTTCAACTTGTTCGGCAAATTGACAATTTCTTTGAGAAAATTTTCTTGAACAAATTTAAGGCTTTAACAAAGTGTTAAGACATGTACATGTAAGAAATGTATATTTGCAGGCCAATCAATGATTGTTTCTGAAAATTTATGACTAAATAACAGCCAATCATTTCAGTGGTAAAATTGTGAAAAATAGTCTTGCTGTCTTGCGCAGTGACATAGTCATTCTTGATGATACAGTACAGCTCAGAAATAATGTATGATGCTTCCAAAACAAAATAAAATGTACTGGTGAATATTTTGGACTTAATTTGATTGGAAGCCATTTTGCTGCAGTGGTCTCCAATCAAATTAACTCCAAATTATTCAACAGAATAGTTCTCATCGTATTTAAAATTAAATTGACTAATATGGCGCTGTTTTTGTTTTGGACACATGTTAATTTGGTTATAAGTTTTACTGTAGTCTGGCTTCTTGCTAAAATGAGCTAAAGAAATGACTTTCTTGTGGTCGGAGATGGCTTGAAACGCTTCCAGTCAAATTAGTTTCAAAAATATTCAACAAAATGTTTATTAAATTGTAAATTCGCAAAAGACATTGAATTCATACACTTTTGAGGTGAATTTTTAGACTTGTGACGGAGCTACATCATTTTGATTTACATCCACTAACAAGCGACTGTTTGGTTATGATGTCAGATACTTGAGTACCGGATCACTCCATTGATGGTTAATGCTGTTATGCAGTCCGACATTAACTGTCTGTCTGCTGCTTTCTGCAGACTACGATTTCCTAAGCTACCAACAACTTTCAGTCAAATTGTTTTCAAAATATTCTGCAGGTCCAGAGTTATCACCCATTGAAATTAATGTCTTGTGTCTTCCACATCTAGACAGCTACTTATTCAAACATTTGAAACTTAAACGATTTTTATGTCAGGGTTTTATTCTGTGATGCTCATTGCACCATGTACCGATCATCTGCATGATGAATATAGAATTCACACTTGAAAATTATCCGAGCTTAGCATACCACAGGATCCGTAGGCAATCGCATGGAACTCTGGAAACATAACATGTATAGAATTATGTAAAAGCCCTTTCCATCCCTTGAAAAATATACAGGTAAAAAATTCAAAATATTTTTGCCAATAGTTTGGAAAAATATGGAAAAGTTTTTCTCACTTGCAAAATAATGTAAACTAGAGAACATTTACTGAAGTAACTGTAAATCTGCGATGACTGGGCATGAAGAAATAGTATAAGGCCTCTTCTAAAGGCCATTGAACACGTCTGATGATCTAATACAAACTATGTGTACTCATAGCTCAAAGATCCATGCTGGAAATGGCCATAGGTTTAAAACTAAAAGGCCACCTTGACACTAAGGATAAAATAACTTGTCTTCTGACATGATCTTTGAAGTTGAATGATGAAAGGCAGGTAACTTATGCCAAACATAAAAACTGGAAAGCTTTACCTGTGAGTGACCGTGACCCCGAGGGAGATGCTAAAACTTTCAATGGAAATTTTTTAGTTCTCAATGTTCTAGAATCTGGCCAGGTTTGAAGAGAATCGGAAGAAAACTATAGGCGATAACACTGTTCCAATATTGCTCCCATAGGTTTACTATGGGAATATGTGGCACCCATGAGAGCTAGAGGTTCACCAAATTTCAAGTCGATTAGCAAAAAGAAAAGAAAAATTCCCACAATTTTTCACCCCGAGTTCATTTTTGCAAAAAACCAAAACTGGTATTTTTGCTCAAAATCTTTTTATAGAGGCCATTCTACCCAAGTATGGGAGTGATCCGATTAAAATTCTAGGTGCAGTAGCACTTCAAACGTCCATTTGAAATCGCCATACATTTCCTATGGGAGTTTTTCCATGCATTGTGGGGTCAAAGGTCTGGCGGGCATTTTGGAAAAAAATTATTTTTTAAAAACAAATGCTAATATCCTCATCAAATATGGTAGTGATCCATTGAAAACTAGATGTAGTAGCACATCAAAGATGAATTTTGAAAATCCCCATACATTTCCTATGGGACTTTTTTTCCCACTCAATGGTGGGTAGCTCGAAAACTATTGGGTGGATCCAAAATAAAAGTAATAGTAACACACACCCTTATGGCCCCTAGAATATGGCCAAGTTTGAAGATGCTAACTTGAAAACTGTAGGAGGAGATGCGTCTGGCAAATCATTACCAAGAAAAATAAAAATAAGAAAGATCCTGAGTAAAAATAACAATCTGCGATTGACATCACAGATTAATAATATTCAAAATATTGCAGATCTCAGCTACCAATTCAAATATTTTTCTGCAAAATTTAATAGGTCTATCTAAGCTTCGGCCACCTTTTTATGTGTGTTGGAATTGATTTATAAAAATGAATTCCCAGAATCGAAATTTCAAGGTGGCTATACACGTAAGCTGTCAAATGTTTTGAAACTGATTTAGCTTGGGGTTGACAGCAACAGCTTTCCTGTCAAATTAGTTTCAAAATATCCCACAGAATATTTATTAAATGGTAAATTCATTAGACATACACTTCGTAGTGATAGACATTTTGATTTTCATGACGGAGCTATTCGTCATTATGATTGTGACACCAGCCAGCTAGTGAGTCATGCCTGCTGACGTATTTTAATATGACATCAGATGATGATGTGTCATCTGTCACTCTGGTGTCAAAATTTTTAATTTTCAAATTAAATTAAAAGATGAACTGGTGTTCATTTTTAAACAAATTTGGTGGGAGATGGTGCTGTCGTAGACAGCAACATCTTCCAGCAAAATTGTTGAAAAATGTACACCAGTTTCTTTGATACTGACATAGTAAAAGATAGAATATTGACAACAGAGTGCTAAGGGTTAAGTGACAGATCGGATCCCTTCATTAGACCTGTCTAGAAAAAGTATGGAAAAGTATGGAATTTCATTCTGTAGAAAAGCTCCAAGAAGCCTGATGCTACAAAATTTGCAGTGATTGAGACGATTGCTCATTCCTCTACTGTATGCTGCGGGAATCTAAATATAACCATTAACGATTTCTAAATAATTAGGAACCCATAAAGTTAAATAATTAAGACAACATACAATAAATCACATTAGCACTTTGACAGATACCGGCTGGTCAGATAAATAAATCTTGCTGATATAGTAACTATTCCGTTGAATATTTTGAAAATAATTTTACTGGAAGCTATTCAAGTCAAATTATTATCACAGTATTCAGCAGTAATTTCTTGTATGGTTCGCCTGAAATTAAGGTACAAGCTATGAGATTTCATCATGGGTATATATACTCTATTATAGGTCAGCTAGGGTCAAAATCAGCGAATACATTTTAGTCACCACAAATTTGTCAAGTGTTGTGACTAACCTTGGGGCTTTTTTGGAAAGAGAAGCTCTACAAAATTCAAAGAGCAGAAAAATGCTTTCTTTCAGACAGTTTATTTTATTAGAGACTCTATCTGTTTCGCGAAACCTTTTTGAAGGTCACTCGCGAAAATAAAATGGTGCATTTTATCTGTGAGGTAACAGGGGTAGATTTTAAGGGTTTTTTCTACTAACCCAGATGGGATAGTGCATCATTGATTTTGCTATCGCGCAGTTAATTTTACTAACCCAATGTTTGTAAGCTCAAAGCTCAGCACTTCTTTAATCCATTCACTGATGGATCCCTATAAAACAACCATCCACGGCAACCATACAGAGAAGCTGTTGAATATTTAGTCCCCCGACATCGTTGATGGTGACCATAGAAATGGGGGGGGGGGGGGGGCCCCGTCTGTGCATCCATCCATCCGTCCGTCCGCATGTAGTTTCCGTTCGATAACCAGTTAGCTTGAATGGAATCATTTCAAATTTGGCATGTCAACTTATGACAAGAATTCGATGGGAATTGCATATCGGCAAAATGTGTCTGGACCCACCAGAGTTATCCCCCTTGATTTCTTGAATAATCATAAAATATGTAGTTTCCGCTCGATAACTTCAGGTAGTTTGTATAGATTCATTTCAAATTTGGAATGCCAACTCCTTATGACAAGACCTCGGTGGGGAATGCATATCGGCTAAATCTGTCCAGACCCACCGAGGTTATCCATCCCCCTTTATTTCTTGAAAAATCGTAGCATATATGGTTTCCGCTCGATAACTTCAGTTAGCTTGAATGGATTCATTTCAAATATGAAATATCAACTCCTTATGACAAGACCTTGGCGGGGATTGCATATCGGCGAAATGTGTCTGGACACACCAGAGTTATCCCCCTTTATTTCTTTAAAAATTGCAAAATATGTGGTTTCCGCTTGATAACTTCAGTTAGCTTGAATGGATTCATTTCAAATTTGGAATGTCAACTCCTTATGACAAGACCGGTGGGGATTGCGTATCGGGAAAATGTGTCTAGTCACACCAGAGTTATACCTACCCCTAAGATACATTACCTCCTCTAATACTATTTGCTATATAGATCCGGGTATCTATTACATCCGGAAAAAGCTTCAGCTGACTCTGCCGTCCTCATGTAACTTCATCCTCTTCTAAATTCTCTTGGATTGAGCTTCCTGCCTCATACATGTAGCAATTACCGCAAAATCCGCGTTTCATACAAACCCAGTCTAGCCGGGTGACGTAATCAATGCATTGCGCACAAACTTAATATTTATTTATTTATTTTTCCGCATGTGTCTATGGTAATCAAAATTTTTTGCAAGATTACAAGCTACAAAATATCATCAGAGATACAGCAGATCACCTCAAATATATTGGATTTTACAATAGAAACATGCGCGGTTCAAAGGAGAAGCCTGCAACGATATGTGGTTATGGATTTTTATTTCTTTCTTACGTGGTTTAGTAAGATACCAGTTTTCGTGAGTCAAGTTGTTATCAAGGGGATTTAATATTATCTCGGTATTAGAAATATTTAAACAATATTCTACGGCCTTACCAAGCCTATGGCTGAGTCCTTTTTTATTAAGAATTGGCTTATATAAAGGCCCTATTCTTCTATGGGGTTGTCTCTATCCTGGATATAGATAAATAATTTCGACAATACGTCACGGCCCTATCTAGCCTTTCGGCTCAGTCTGTTATGTTTTTAAAATTGTCTTCTTATTACGGCCTTTATTTATGGCGGTCACTCCTTCAGGAATTTTACAGATTATCTTCATTCGTATAGGCCTTCTCAAGCTTAATGGATGAGTCCGTTTGTTGCATGGCTTATTTTTAATATATGGCCTTTAGTCGATTAACTTATCAGCCTTTGTTTACTGTTGTACGCTGCCTCTAAACAGGCGTACAACCCTGTGGTGCGCTGCTCAAACAAAGATTGTGACAGGAAGCACTCTGTCTTATATCGTCAACATTCCTGCGTGTTATGCAGTACATGTTCGAGATCTAACGAGTGCTCAGTTTGTGCGAGATGGCCTCCATTCCAGTTCGAAACATTCAATGACTCCCTTAGGTCTCTTTTGGGCTCTGATTCCCCCCCCCCCCCCCTCCCTGCTCCAATTGATACCACTACTATTATCACTAACAACCAAGTGGCAGGGGTTGGGGTGGGGGGAGCCATCCTCTGACCCATTAGCTTTAGCAGCTCTGGTTTACAGTCCGGCGGCTATGTCTCCTAGCATAATCAAATTAGAGCCCACCTCACAGAGGGCCCTGGTCCCTCATCAGAGGCCGTCTCATAAGGAGGGTTTATCTCCTTCTGGTGGGTCGACGATGAGGGCTCGAGGTCTTCTGCAGGCGTGCGCAAAAGAAAAACTAGGTTCTCTTCCCAGCCGATTCCCTTGACGGATCGTGCAGTTAAGTCGTATAATCGTTTATCAAAAAAGAGGAAGGTTTCACGCGTCGTTGTAACAGCATCTACAGATGAAGAGGATTCGCCGAAGAAAGAAGAGGAGGAGCTGACCGGTTCATCAACTTTAGCCCGCTCTCTCGGCACACCAAAGGTGGTAGGTGGGGTTGACTCCATTATGTATAAGAAGGCCACAGGGTCAACCTTCTCCTCTGGTGTGACCACTAGGATCTCGGATCAGAGAGCGGGGTGGACCGAAGAGAAGGTGGATCTGCCCGATCTGCAAAATCCTTCTAAGGCGCCGTGTCGGCCTATAGTTTCTGCAGGTCTGATCCCCCTGCGTATGCAGAAGCTCCTGATAATTCTGAGGGTCTGAGTGATCCTTATGCGTTTGCAGAATTCCAGCCTCATCATTCCGCTCTTCATACGGCTCCGCTTTTTTCGTCTCAGCATTTTTCTTGACCAGATCAGCCTCAGCATGCTGGTCAATTTTAGTATTTTCTGAATCAGAAACCTTCCTCTTATTCTCCTTATTTTTCTCAAGACCGCTCATCCTGGGTCCTCTGCAGGCTTGGGACTTGTAGAATCTCCTTTGGGTTTTCTGGATTTTCCTCCTAGTACCTCATTTTCTGCAGTTGTTTCGTCCGGTATAAAATCTGGTCTTATTACTGGGCCCGGAGGTGAGCAGATGCCTTACAAGAAAGGGTCTGATTCCACTTCCAGTTCCAGCATTATTTTCTTTAAAGGTGTCAATTATCATATTACACCTGTCACCTTGCTTTTGGCTTCCGGTTTGGCTTCTGGTGTTTCAATAATTACTTCCTGGTGAATACTAGCAATCAAATGAACTCTACCTCTGTCTGGCCTTCTCAATCATTTGACTCAGTATCACTTGCCAGTCATTTCTTGCAGTCCTCCAGTCAATCACAACCTCCAGTTGGTGTTTGTAATGGTCCATCAACCTCTTCTCTTCCAAGTTCGTGTTTGACTACAACGTTGTCTTTGGCAATACCCGGCATTCAATCACAGTCAACAGTAACCTCCTCTGTGGACTCTAGATCTCTGCCTATTCATACTTCAAATGTTCAGTATTCAAATTTTCACCAGTCTGGTGTATCTAACCCGTAGCCTATCAGTCACAACATTCAAGAAGGGTAAGTTTTGCAAACCCAGTTTCTTCAGTCCGTTTATTTTCCTGATATTTCTGGTTCTGTTGATCATGACTCGTTGGCATCTGAAGTCGCTAAGAATGATACTATTCGTGAAATCGCCCTTATAAATTTGGATCCATCACAGTTTCACATTTTCTGTCATCATGATTCGTTCAATCCCTTTATTTCAGCTAGAAAATCATTGCTAGCTTTATTACTGTACATGTACCTTCAAGTATTTTCTTTCCACATCAAGGCTCAACTGTTCCAGTTACTTCTATCTCAGAAACACCTCCTCTGATTGGTATGAATCTTTTCAATTCATTTCACAGTCTTGCAAAATTCCATTAGTTCGGGAGTCTTCCTCTCAACCTTCTTTTGTTTCCCCATTGGTTCAACCAGTCATTTTGGAATCTCAACCTCACCTTCCTATGGATTCACTATCTATTGATATGTTGGATTTTTATTCAAAGGCTATGACTTCTGGTTCTCATGTTTGTTTGGTAGCCCCAGGGTCCCACAAAGTGTTACGTCTATCCAAGGTTGACTTTGATAATGTTGGTTCAGTCCAAACCTTTTTGGAGCCCGACCTCAGATCTTATTGGGTCTCTGATTCCTCAATCATCTTTTATTACTGCTTGTCAGTCCGATCTGTGTAGCTTGGAAAAGTCTTCGGAATGTGTTCAAACTTTCTAATTTCCAATCTCTGTTAGCTGAGTCTTTCCTTAATTCATCTAGTTCTGATCCAGTCCCAGAGTCTATAAGTCCTTGGCTGATTCAACAAGAGTGTCTCTTAATACAATCGCTCGTTCCTTGGATTTTATTAATCACACTTGTAGGAAAGAATTTTTGTCTGCGCCTCTATCCCGTAAACTAAAAAAACAACTACATGCACTGTCTGCTCATCCATTCGGTCAAGATCGTTTTGGTACCTCAGCTCCTTCATTAATCCAAAAAAGAATCTACTCGAAAGTCATTAGCTGATGCTATTATTCCTAATATCATATCGAAACGTCATTCGGATATTCCCCTTCGTACTTCTGATTATTCAGCGGCTAAAAAGTCTAAGCCTTCCCAATCCTTTCCATCCAGGATTTTCGTTAATTCAAATCGAGCCTGTCGCTCGAGTCCCTCCAGTCGTAGGTCTGCCTCAGATGCCTCCAGTTCTCCGACTTCATCTCCTTCTCGGCCTCAGAAGAAATCATCGTCTTCAGTCTATGGCCAGTCCTGTTTTGATGAAATAGTAGAAGCTCGTCCTCATCCTCAGTCTTATGAGACTTCCTCCGGCCGGTCTTCCTCATCATCCAATCATGGGTCGTCTTCTCAAGGCAGAGGTCGTCGTGGTTATTTCAACAGCGTTTTTGACTGTCCAGTCTCACCACCCCCTTCTCCTCCTCTGCCAGTGGGTCTTCTATGTTCTCATCCCTCCATTCCTGTAGGGGCTCGTCTCAGTCATTTCTGGCATCAGTGGCCTTACGACTGCCCCCTTTCTATTTACTCAAATAGTGTCTCTGGTGGCATCCTTTCTTCATCGCCAGTCTATACACCTCTCTGTCTACATAGACGACTGGCTCCTCAAAGCGTCATTGGAATCAACTCTCAACCAGCAGTTAGTTTACATCATTCCCCTAATCACCGACTTGGGCTGGATCATTAATCTAGAGAAATCCAGCCTCTCCTCAACTTTTCAACCATCTCGGAGTTCGATTCAATCTAGTCCAAGGGAAAATATTCCCTACCGTTTCCTTGCTGGAAGCTCTCCAGTTTGCGGTTTCGATTCTTGTCAATCAAAAGGAGGTATCAGCTCGCTTTTTTCTGAGAGTCCTTGTTCTCATGGTGTCGGTCGAAAGAGTTATTCCTTGGGCAGCAGCCATGAGACGTCCTCTCCAACACTATCTCATGTCTCTTTGGCACCAATCCAGGGATCCCATGTATCAACTGATTCCGATTCGTCCCCCTATCCTGGAATTTCTTCCATTTTGGCTACACTCCGATTGTCTCTCGGTAGGAGTCCCTCTTCGGAACCTCTTCCATCGGCAACTATTTTCACAGATGCCGCCCTAGACATCATCTTTCAGGTCTCTGGTCCCATCAAGATTCTCTTCATATCAATCTTCTAGAACTTTTAGCTGTTTCAAAAACCCTCCATTCTTGGGTTCATTTTCTTGTGAATCAGCATGTTCTAATTCGATCAGACAACACAACGGTAGTGTCTTATCTTAACCGCCAGGGAGGTACCAAATCCCCGTCTCTGTGTGCCAGGTCCTTTCATCTTCTGATGTGGTGCCGAGATCACAACATTTCCCTCTCAGCAGCTCATATCCCCGGCCATCTGAACTTCATTGCCGATCAACTGTCCAGACCAAACAAATTTGCTCACACAGAGTGGCAACTGAAGAGAGAGGTTGCCAGATTGATTTTTCTCCTGCTAGGCTTCCCCTTGATAGACCTATTTGCAACCTCTCTCAATACCCAGCTTTCCACTTACATGTCTCCCTTTCCAGAGGAGTCGGCCCTGGTGGTGGATGCTCTAATAATATGAACAATATGCGGTCTGCATGAGTATGCCATTCCCCTGACGATCTTGGTCCCTCTTGTGCGCCGCAAAGTTCGGCAGGAGGAATGTCTTTTTCTCCTGATAGTCCCGTTTTGGCCCAAAAGGGTCTGGTTCCCGGACCGCCTGGATCTGCTGGTAGACCTCCCATACCTTCTTCCGTCCTCCCCGAACATTCTGTCTCAACTCAGAGGTCATTGTCTCCACCCAAACCCCATTCTGTTCAACCTCTGCATGTGGAAGATTTCAAATGTCCAGTCTCTTCGAGAAGCTTTTCTTCTAGATCTCAAGAGATCCTTGCCCAATCCAGGAGGCCAGCCACTAGGAACGTCTACAGAGGTCGAGTTAACATTTTTAATCAATGGTGTGCGGACCACAATGTCCTGCCCGATTCGGCATCTTTATCAGAGGTGTTAGACTTTTTTGCTTACCTATTTGACACTTTACACCTGTCCGCCTACACGGTTAGAGGCTACTGTATCGTTTCACGCTAGCTCAGGCTGTCCATTCTATTTCTAACGCCTCTCCAGCAGATGTTTCCGCACCCCTTAACAATTTTGTTTTGGACTACCGTTGCTTGTCCCTTATCTGCTTTCTTAATCACTATGGAGTGATTGTTTTTAAGTTGCCCAATGGCTGTGGCTTCCTTAGTGCTCAGGTTGCTTAACTTCGTTCTATGGTGAATATGTTTTCCATAGTCGTACCTTATTGCCTTGAAAAAGGCTTCAAATGGTGCATTCAATGTGGGTGGCGGCATTGAAGTTTTTTTGGCGGCAAATTTCCTTGCTATGACGTCTTGAAATGTAGGTGGTCCCGGTACCGGTGGTGGGATTGTAGTACCGGCTCCCTGTTGTAAGAGTGCATGTGGTGGGTGCGGGTTGGGGGTGAAGAAATGTTTCAGACGCATGCGTCTAAAAAAGCCTGTAAATCAGTGTATAGGCTTCCCATGTTTGGTTCTGAGACCGTGGGGCTGAAGCCCAAACCTTTATCTAAAAGACTGACGGTTGCCATGTTGAGGGGGAAATCTGAGAGGTTGAAAACAAAAGGAGAAACATAAGTTTCAGAATCTGTATTGCCAGCATTATTGTTACGGTTTGATGAGAACAGTGAGTGAACATTGATTGAAATGTTAAAACTTAGTTTAGGGTCATTCCGTATAAGATGGACCAATGCCCGTCAACTCATAGTCACGGATTTCCTTCAAACTTTCTCAGTGTAAGCATATGGATGTTTTAGTTGAGCATGACAATTTTTTAACTGATATGTGAAATACTTTTTGAAAAATGCCCTCTCAAAGACCCCTATGCTAAAATCGACAAAAGTTTCAAGTACAAATCCAATGTTTGAGACATCATATCTCATCCAATATACTGTTTACAATACTAGATCTTTTCATTCTAATGCTCTGGTCAGCATACTTGAGGAAAATAACAAGCAATATGTGTTGACTTGTTTTAGGGGTCACCAAAAACGTTAAAAACAGCTAATTTTCCTGTTTCAACAAAATTTGGTGATACAGTAAAATGTATATTATAGTTGCTGTAACTAAATGATTTCTACCCAGTTCACTAGAGCTAATATTAGCTTAGTAATATTTACTGACTAACAGCAAGGTTTGCTCATCAAAAAATTTTTGGGCCCCAATGCACCACCCCTGTTCACAAAAGAGGGCCAACATCATCGCCTATTAAGTCAAAATAACCCCTTTCAATTTTTATTTTATTTTGGTGAATGGTAGATATATGGTCAATAGTTACATGGTTAAAAGTTGCACTCTTACATTTGTTCCCTTTTGGAGCTATGGCATATTAGAAATGTGATATTTTTGTAAAACTTGTACGATATTCCATTTTTGGGGGTTAATAATTTTAAAATTATAGGGCCTAGAGGCATGAAACAAGCGATACAACCAGTTCTCCTGCTATATTAGAAGAACCAATCAGCATTCCCTGGTTATATAATACATAAACATCGATTTTCTAGACCCAAAGACCTGACTCTGTTAAAATTTGACATTTTTCGCGACAATCTAATTTGTTTTAAAAAGTTTAAAATATCTCCACTTTAGCATTTTAGATACTTTTTCATCATAGGTGGACATTGAATGGTATATTATGGTCATATTAGTACAGCTACATGGACTTCTATGGCCATTTATAGACAATTTTGACACACTGCGACCAGGCCAATATGTGTAATCTCTCATACAAAAGTATGCCTAAATGTCACCCATTTCATGGAATTATTTAATAAACTGAGACAGGCATTGGTTAATACACATGATATAATATAAAAGTGTTAAGAGATAGTACATAATACTACATACCTCAGCAATAATTGATGATACGGTACATGATCCAGCATATACCGCTCCTCCAAAGTATTTAAATAGTCCATTTATAAAGTCGATATCAGTTTGTGGAAAAGTGTACTGCCGGCCAGTTGCTGTCAATGGTGTTGACACCTTACTTAGAATGTCACAAAAAGGAACCCAGCACTGGTCTGTGCGCCTTGGCCAACTAAAGGATCGAGCTGGTCCATGCGGCTTCATAAACGAAATGAGACAGTCCTCATTTTCTAGACTAATTTCTAACACTATGCCAAACCACCAATTTTTGTCATACAATGCACCAACATAGTCACTCAAAGACAGTTCCATAGGGATATTTAAATTCTGAATCTCTGATGACATACCAGTTTGTGTGTTAGAAAATGACCGAGTGTATGAAACATCATCAGTTGAAATTCGCTTTACTGTGATAGAGTTAGTGTCATTTGGAACAAACGAATGGAATGACCTGGTTCCTTGCACTGTTTTGGCAAGGAGATACCGCTCTTCCAACATTGTATGATGGCTCTGGATCTCATCTTTACTAACTAAGAAGAACTTGATCTTGCTTATGTTCTGTTGGCTGAATTCATACAATTCACTAGCATTTCGTATAAGCGCTGTTTGCAGACTAGCCCTTGCGGCTAAGCGCTTCACTGTGCCACCGATACCGTCGCAAACACCTTTACCATGGCTGGTAGCAAAGAAATGCCATTCTGCCTTAATATCAAAATCTGAATAATGATGGCAGACATTAATAAAGTTTTTGAAGTTCTTGTATTGTCCTGCACACCCATCACTAAAGTATTTAATTATATGAATATTGGGATACTTTTCCTTCAAATATCTTGTAAAAATCTCCTGAAAACAGTACACAGTATTTGTTTCGTGTTTCAGACACTCAGAGATGAAGCATACATTTTCTTCATTCAACTTTCCATAAGCCTTAACATAAAATGCCAAAGGATGTATCGTGACTTGAGAATTGTTCCAATAAAATCCCTGTACACAATCTTGCACAATAATGCTGTAATTTTCAGCAAAGTCGAGAACAACAATGGCAGTAGTGTCATCTAAATCATGTTTGCACGCTTTCAAGAATTCACTTTGAGATTTCGCTATGAAGGAATATGGTGTTAATTCTTGGATCCGTTGACATAATATAGAAATAAAATCTTCAACTGATACTTCTCGGCACATGATTTCAATTCGGTCTGTGGATACCCATTCATTGAATTTAATGATGTCATCCTCATCCATGTGCTCGTAAAGGTCTTGCTCTAAGTAAGTTTTGAGAAATGCAGTTCCTGGACACTTCACATCGTTGCAGCATGCAATTTCTAGAACTACTGTCACATACAGATTTGTCAATTAGGTTATGATAGTCTTCAGAGATAACATCCACCATAAACTTTACATTTTGGTGTTTTTCGCATACACAAACATTGTGGCTGCCGCTAGAAGAAACAGTTACACACCATTTGGGTCTTAACTCAACAAATTTAGAGAAACCAATTTTAAGTCCAGTTTCTGTTTTGAAATTAGCATGTACTTCCTTCAAATTTGTCAGGATTAGCCGTTTTTGCTTATGTTCTTTGGTACCACAAATTCTTATAGTAACAAAATCATTTTTCCCTGGTAATAGTCTAGATACAGTATCATCTTGGTAGTAGTTAATAACACTATCTAGTGTATGCTGATCAAGCTTATTTCTTTTAACGGTTTCACGATCAGCGAGTATTCCATCATTCTGCGCAAGTTGTCTGGCTTGTTTCACCATATAGCGCGTAACACCACATGCCTGAAAAACCTGAACAGTTTTATCTATCGACCATGATTTAGGTGTAATAGTCAATACTTGTATCTTTTGATTTCGTGATGACACAGACAGTTTTTCATTCATGTTCGATACCAAGTAGTCCACATCTAACTTAGAATCACATGTACATTCAGTTTGTGAAGTGTCGGCAACTAATTTATTAGGTGGAAAACCTAGGTGGGATGCCACGTGACTTGTTGCTTCTGCCATTTGTTTGATTTTTCGTTTACCATATGATACTTTCCTTTCTGAATGGACACTCTTTAGGGGAGAAACTCCAACTGCTGAGAAACTAGAGTTGAGGCATTCAGCATTACTGTACAAAGTATCTGCTATGGCCATTGATTCCGGTTCACTGTCACTACAATCTGTCAGGTTATTAATTTTCTGCAAACAATGATGGCAAATCTTTTGGCCAGGTTGTTTTCTCTCTCTAGTTTTCGACTGTATTAATGCCACAATTTCTTGATCTATATTAACTAGTCCCTTTTTAATAAGCTTTTTGTGAACTTTTAGGGGATCACAACATGAAGTGTTCTGCTTCATCATCGGGAATATATGCAGATAGTGTTTCTTGTGGCAACAGCACACTGTTTCTAAACTATCCTCACTCTGGCCGCTTCTCATTGCAACAAGTGTTTTATCTGTAGCCGTCAATTGTACAACATCATTTACAGAGCATTTATCCGTAAACTTATGACATTTATCATTAGTGAGACGTCCAACTGAACAAAATGTCTCTGGTAATTCAGCCATTGTCCAACGTGTCCTAGTCAAAGTTTACACTTTTCAAATTAAAAGGCCTAATTTATCATTAAAATGTATAGTGAATTATTAAATTTCTAAAGTAAATATCTAAACATTTGTGTATCAGCAACAATGTCAATGTTTCAAAGCAGTAATTATTAAACACTCACTGGTCATGCTGCCTAATCTTGATCACTTAAAATGCTTGACTGAACTCTTGTTGATACATGTTGCAATACTTGCATGCAGATCTCTGAGAAAAACTAAGACCATGTGACTAATCAATATCACCTCACTACCTATGTCTATTACAGCAATTGACCTAATTATATACAAAGCTCTGAAGGTTGAGTTATTTTCTCTAGATATGAAATCTCTCAGTCTTTATTAACACTGGATAACTCAAGACTGAGTGATGAGCTGTTGCAGCTCGACCAGCTTACAGGACAAACTCTGTACCTGGTGTATATTTTGAAAATGATTTGACTGAAAATTATTGATGGCTAAGTCAGCAACAACTTATAGTCAAATTGTTTTTTAAATATTCTCCAGGCAATATGTTATTCCCATTGAAAATGTTGTTGAATAATGACTTGTAGTTTACCCACAAAAATGTCAAATTTTAACAAAGTAAGGTTTTGACATCTCTAAAATCCATGTTTATCTATTTTGTAAAAGGGAAATGCTGGTTGTTTCTTTTAATAAGGCAGGGAAACGCGCTACATCTCTTGTTTCATACTTCTAGAGTGTATACTTTTAAAATTATTAACCCCCCAAAATCGAATATCATACAAGTTTTTGAAAAAATATCAGATTTTGTATTTGCCATAGCTCTAAAAGGAAACAAATGTAAGAGTGAACCTTTTGGCCCTGTAACCATTGACCATATATATAACATTCACCAAAATATTTAAAAAATTGAAAGGCGTTATTTTGAAAAAAGATGTTATGAAGTCACCCCATTTTGGCGAACAGGGGTGGGGGTATGGCTCCCACAAAATTTTTGCGGAGCATATCTTGCCATTAGGTAATAAATATCACTAAAGTAGCAGTAGCTCTAGTTAACAGGATAGAAATCATTTGTGTAAACCAAATACAAATACATTTTACGGCATCACCAAATTTGGATTAAAATATGAAAAATCACATTTTTTGGCATTTTTGACGACCCCTAATACATGCCTAAAACAGGTCAGCACAAAATGCTTGTGATTTTCTCGAACTATGGTGACCAGACTGTTAAAATAAAAAGACCTAGTATTGTGAGCACTGTAGTCGGTGAGATATGAAGCCTCAAACATAGAAATTTTGTTACAAATCTTTGTCAATTTTAGGCAGGGGGTATTGGATAGGCCAGTTTTCAAAAAGTATTTGACCTTTCACTATAATACTTGGAATTTCTTGTTAATACATACATATGCTTACTCTGACAAAGTTTGAAGGAAATCTGAAACTATGACTTGACGTATTTCAAAAATTTTGGTCCTTCTTATATGGAATGACCCTTTAATTAAGAAAATGTTCTTTTTGAACCGTTGACTGTCTAGTCATGCTCTGGAATCTCAAATTCTGGACGGCTTGAAAGAGCTGTTCTATGGCCATATTGCGTCTGGTGTCCATTAGCGGCTTGGGGTAGCTGCGTCTGGTCCCTCTATTGTCCCTGCGGTTGGAACTGGCTTGTTGGCGGCTTGGCCCTTGTCTTCTGTCTGGCATGTTTGGATACTGGCGGTTGTACCTTCTAGGTTGCCTGTAACTTTGGTGGCGGTCCGTGGTTCTCTTTACTGGCCTTCGTTTTGGGCTCTGAGATCGATGCAGGCGGCTGTGCCTGACTGTGGTGGCGGCTATCGCCAGTTCCGCTTCTCTGGCGGTTGATGGGTTGCAGCATCGTTCAAAAACTGCCTTGTGGCCGCTCACCACTTGGTATTGTTCCTTCAGCTTTTTGATTGTGTTGTCAAGCATTAGCTGGGTGAGGGAGAGCTCGAATTCAATTACGTGGGTGGCCCACTGTGTTTGGAATTCGTTGTCCTCCCTCAGGATTCCATGTTATCCTTGTGCGAAGCATGCTGGGTGGTGAGCGGTCATTGAGTGACTGCTCTAACCTCTCCATTTGATATTCCAGCTTGGTAAGCCTACAGGCTGTGTTTGTCCACGTTCTGTAGGCGCCCAGATGTTCTTCTGGGATCGCTGGCTTTTGATATTTGGCTGCGCTCTCATCTTTGGCATCTCTGGAGACTGGCAAAGGCGCACTGTCTTCTACCCTTCTGCGCTTCTGTGCCCGGGCGACCTGTGTTTTTGGCGGGTCCACCGTAGATGAGCTGGGCGTTCCAACGGCGTCTGGTGGCACCACCATTGCCTTTGGTGCCTTCTTGGCGGTGTGTAAGTCAGTGTTGGACTGAGCGAGTAGTATATCAGCCTCCACTGAGTTTAAACTCAGTGCTGACAGAGATGGCAGTGCAACCACCTCCGTCTCCCTTGGCAACGTGTTACTAGCTGAACTCATTGTGCAAGTAATGATGATAACTACGTAATCAGATCGGGAAACCAATGTCGTGGGTATTTTAGCCTGACGCTTGGTCGCAAATGTGAGACCAAAAGTCTGAATGATCTGGACTGGAATTTTTGTCCCTTTTATACCCTTCCTGGGTGAGCCTGTGGATTGAGTAAATCTTGACCATATATGGGCAGAGAAAAACCAGATTGGCGGTTTTCCCATTGGAGGTTTGGTCAGACATTTTTGCCGGTTGACCTTCATTTTACCGGTTGGGGTCAAGTTTACCGGTTGTGACTTTTTTACTGGTTGTGTCATTTTTGGCGGTTGTGGCCGTTTTTGGCGGTTGAGTATTTTTTGCCGGTTGTGACTTTTTTGTGTGTGTCCATTTTGGCGGTTTTGGAAAAACTTTGTTTTGGCGGCTCGGGTTTTTAACGGTTGAGTTTGTTTTGGTGATGAATGTCTTAAGGGTCTCTTTTGGTCAAGTTAGTGTTAAAATCAAGCCCTGGGTAATGTCATACATCATGGGCATATATTATTATTATTATTGTTATTATTATTATTATTATTATTATTATTATTATATAGTGCTTATCAAAAAATTGCCCTTAAAAAACTATCTATGTAAACAATCAGTCAGTGGTAAAAACAATATAATTAATAAAAGAACGCTATGGGCAAAATGTTAAAAAATAAAACTAGATTTTATGTGAATAAAATGGAAGGTCATCGTGTAAAATAGTGCTTAAATTTAATGATCAATGATTGCATAAGTGTCTTTGCAGCTGAAGATGTCAGATATTTTCTAATTCGCTCAATGGGTCTGAGACTTAGGTGTGTAGACCGACGCACAGAGCTGATGTGCTTCTCTAGTGTAATGTGCGAGTCAAATACACGCGTATCACACTGAGGTTTTTTTGCGTGAGATGGTGGTATGATGGAACATTCACCAGTCTTAATAAACTCGTTATTCATGTTAGTTTTCATATTTGGAGTTCCAAAGAAAATGGTTTCTGTTTTATCGGCATTTAGCATAAGGAGGTTTTCTTTGATCCATAGTTGTATATCAGTCAAACAGTTCAGAATAAGCATATCGTGCAACGAATGCTGGGACAGAGAGCATAAATATTATGCAACGTGTTCATTCAAAATGGACAAATTTCCTTTTTATCACGCCTTTTGAGGCTGGCTTACTACATCATTATATAACTCAATGAATTGTTTGTCATTGCAGTGTTTTCCTCTGGATTGATGACAAATCTCTGACAAATATTTTGATTGACAAACCAGACAAACCAGATTTAAAAATTAGTTAGGTTGTTATCCATTTAAGACTAAAGCTGGCCAAATGTCGATTTGCAGACCAATGGAAGATTGGTTTTTTAAAAAAATTTACCACTAATGACTGGTTCAATAACCAAGCTGGTCATTCCAGTGGTAAATTAGCAAAAAATAGTCTTCTCTTGGTCTGCAAATGAACATCTCTCAAGACCAGTACAGAAGCCATTTTTGGCTGATATGAGTGTTAATGAGTTACGTTCTACTTGGTCATCAGTGTACCCAGTCTGTGAAGGTATAGAGCAGTAACCATCCAGGAATAATTACATACCTGTAACCTGTGTCACTATTTTATACATTTTCTTAATTTTAGGCTTGGATACTGATGTTGTACGGGTATGTGAATACTGTGGCAAAGCCGCCATGGCCAAAAAATTTCGCCGTTCGAGGCGTTTTTGCTCAATGGTATGTGCGAAACGCTACAATGTCAGTTGCAGCAAGAAAAGGCTTGGACTTATGCAGAGCAGTGGTGCCGGTGAGAACAGATTTTTTGGCTCAACTGACTTCTCAGTCATCAGCTCCATAATGCTCATCCCACATTCAGCGTCTGTCTGTCTGCACTGTCAACAATGGTGGCATGCATGTTGGAATGAATATTAAATTATTGCAGCAGCATTTCTTGTCATCTTTCATATACATGTACACTAACCAAACTTAGTGTATGGGTGCATTGTAGGCTAAAGGTATGTCCCGTATAAAAAGAGGGTCAATGTGACCTACTTTTCACGGTTCACTCAATATGATAAAAACTGTCCTGCCTGTTATATTTCAACAGTTATTTGTATAAGTATTGTAACCAAAATCAGGAAGCTTTGTATGCTAAAGGTGTGTCACATGACAAAAGTATGTCGTCATGTCCTACTTTTTATGATTCAATGGATATCATAGAACATTCCTGTTGGGTGCTCTAGTTATGGCCCCGCACCGTGCAGAAGCCCTATAGTAATCACCACACCTGTCCGTCCACAATATCTAGTAAACAGCATTTCACTTCAAGAGTATACTTACCTCCCTAATACTTTTGATATTGCTAAATATTGGCTTTCACTCAATAAACACTCAGATTTAAAACAGTTAGGTGCCCCTACTGGGCAGGGAGTCAGAGCGTAGTCCGGCGGATGCCAGCCCCACCACCGCGCATGCGCAGACTAGCACTTCCTCTTTGCTAGATTATTGGCAAAGAGAACACACATGTTTTTCAGTCATAAGCTTTTCTTGCTCATTAACGTTGTTATTGGTGTTATTTTGGAAGTGATAAGACCTGATTTGGATGGCGGGAGGATACACTTCGCCACCGGAGGACGTTGGACCTTTAAATCAGGTGACTTCTAGTAAAATTAGCGAGTTTTCTTCCCGGTGTATTGTGTTTCCGGGACTCGCGTTTACCGTGATAAGCGCCTTAGTTAGTTGGTTTAGGTCAACTCGGTGCTACCTAGGACTAATTTCTCTTTCTGTTTCTGTCCACAGGTCTGTATGACGCTAGGTTGTGACGTCACAGTACCAGAGAATTAGTATTCTCTCCACCATGGTTCCATTTCCTACTAACACTGTCAGGTTATCTAACCAAATGAAAAATTATGCCCAGTGAGTTGGAGGCCTGGTATAAAGGTCTTCTCACTTTGCCCTCTTGTTCCAATTCCTTCCCCATGAGGTGGAGAGAGTTAAGAGGCGTGCAGATGGTGGAGTTTCCGGTTCGTCACGTTGGATGGTTTGTCTATACAAAGTGTCAGGTATCTAGTCATTGGTAATGTGGTGATGTTAATTATTGTAAACAATCAAAGGGAGATAATTAACATTTTTGCCAGTAAAGAGTTATCTATATGTATCTGATGGTTGTGTAGTCAACTTATCCATTCAGCATACAATTCGTCTTTGCACTTGGATGTTTTGTTGGGATCGAATTTTTCCTGTCACGGGATTAATGACGTCATAATCAGCTGGCTATGTATTTATTAGCAATTCAAGCGCTAGGCTGGTTTTTGATGTATATTGATCTTTATGATCGTTTTTCCTTCTCCTTGAGTTGGATTGAGTTTCTAAGCTTAACTAGTTGCTCATACTCCTTGTCCTTTGCCCTGTTTCAGGGACCGGGTTGCGCGTCCTGTGGACGTTTTATGCATGTGAAGTTCTGGCCGCATCTGTGTTATCGATGTAGCCCTTGTGGTCCATTGATTAATTGTGACATATGTAAGCACTGGGGGGGCGTGTTAATGTCCGAATTCTTGTGCTGCTTACAGGCGACGGACAAGGTGGTAGTGGTGGAGAAGAAGAAGAAGCGGAAACGAGAGGTTGTAAGTGAGAAGGGTAAGGGGAAGGTCTCGTCCGCGGTGGATATGGAGACCTTCCGGACCGAGATGTTGGGAGAGATGAGGAGGACAATAAAAGATTTGGTTCCAGGGTTGCTTCGTGGCATGCTTCCTGGACCAGATCCTTTATTGTCCTCGTCATCGGCTTCGGAGCAGGTAATCCCCGCCTCTGGATCGATTTTCCTTAGTCCGCTTCCGTTGTCCGACGATTCAGAGGTGGCCCCATTAGAGGGGGCGTTCCACGGCCCTGGCAGCAGGCTTATTGCCGCGCCGATAGGGGACCGTGGACGGTTGTCGCTGGAACCCGCTGGCTGCTTATCAGTCCAGGGGTATCCGCACGCCGCGGTGGCCAGTACCTCCTATGGCACCGTTCCTGGTCAGCCCGGGTTAGCTCTCTTTGCTGACCCGGGGTCTAATCTTTCTGACCAGGGTGATGAGGATTACCTGCTAGGGTCGCCGTCTGACGACGTGGACATGGATGAAGACGTTTGTGCACCCCTCGCGGGGAATACAGGCGCTTTTTTCCACGGTATTACTCACCCTGGAGTAAGGTCCGCGGTTCAGGTGGTGGCCCAGGGCGCTGCTGATGGCCAGCGGTACCGCATACCTCGGCTTGCCGAGAGTGTAGCTGGTGCTGGCCGGGCCCGTGGTAGAGCTATATATACCCCGCGCTCTACCGCGGTGCCTGCTCCTGGTCAAACCAGTGATATTCTCATGCCGGTGCTGACAGGCCCGCATGTTTTCCCTGGCTTGCCAGGTGTATCAGCGTACCCGCCGTCAAGTACTGCTTGCGCTCAGGAGGAAGACGAAGGACCCCGTCTTGTAGAGCGCTCGCAGTTAGCCACGGAGGAGGATTGGTATAACGCTTGCCAGTGGTTGGTGAGCGTTAGGCCTGATCTGCCCGTGGAGCAGTCGGCTAGCCACCGTGTTCACACGCCGTGGTTAGCTGGGAATCCAACTGCTAACGCTATGCCTTCTCTGCCGCTGGCGGAGCATGTCGTTGACATGTTCAAGGCGGCGGAGGCGTCCATTAACACGAGTGGACGTCTCGCGAAGGCCCCTCGCGAGGTGGCCAAGCGTTGTCGCATCGTGCCCCTGGACTACCAGCGGTACGGTGTGGTACCCAAGCCCAGCGTGGATGACCGCGCGGCTTTGGGTGAGGATACGCGGCCAGGATCCCGTTCTGACGCGGGGGTCTTGTGCGCGAACGCGTTGCGTTCGGCGAATACCGCGTTGCGTGATGCGGAGGAGAGTGGGCGGGCTTCGATTGCCGCTCTGTCCCACGTCTCCCAGCTGTTACAGGGGGTAGTAACGGCATCCGCATCGCGCCAGCCAGGCCCGCTCGCGGTCCAGCGTACCATCCAGGATGGTATTAACCTGGCGCTGGACTGTATGACGCGGGCGGTGACCAGGAGTGTCAGGGCAAGACGCACATTTGCCCTGGACAATTTGTGCCCGTCTCAGGACCTGTATAATAGGCTACTCCGTACGCCTATGACGGGTCCTGGTCTTTTTGGAGGTGAGGGATGTCGCCACCTCCAGGAGACGGTCACCCTGGTGAATAACCAGAGGGCGCTGCGCGAACAGTTTGAGGTACTGCGTCGTGCTAACGTTCGCGCCGCGGCCCCTGCGTATCGTCCCCTGCAGGCTCGAGGTGGTGCTGGCCAAGTCAGAGGCCAGCCGCCGTCGCAGCGCCGGCCTCGGCCGCGTGCGATTCGGCCAGCAGTGAGGGGGGCGCAGGCTCCTCAGCCGCCGTCAGCCAGGCAGCCGCCCGTGCACCGAGGTGCGCGCGGGGCGGGGCGGGTCGCGCGAGGATCTGGGCGTGGTTATCGTTCCTGACAGGGCGCTTACCGCGGTAAGGACCACGCCGGTGTGTATGGCGACGGAGACAGTGCCGCTCTTGCATGCCTTGTGTCCACCGCGGTCCCTAGGTGGACCGGTGGGAGGCCGGCTTGCCGACCACATGCAAGAGTGGGAACGGTTAACTCAGGACCGTTTAGTCTTGCGATGGCTTTCCGTGGGGTATCATCCAGAGTGGGTGACAGGCCCGCCGTCGCGACTGTCTCTGGTGCCAATCTGGACTCCCGTTCCGAGAGATCCAGATCAAAGGTTGTGTATCGAGGAGGAGATAAATTCCCTCGTACAAAAAGGAGCTATTCAGCCGGCACAGAGGTGTCCGGGCTTCTATTCAACCCTGTTCTTGGTAACAAAACGCACCGGTGGGTGGAGACCGATTCTCAACCTCAAGCCATTGAACAAGTTCATCGAGACGCCCAGTTTCAAGATGGAAACGGTGCGCTCGGTGTTGGCGGGGTTGGAGAGGGGGATGTGGACGGCGTCGATAGATTTGAAGGACGCTTATTTCCACATCCCCATCCACAGGAGTTTCTGTCGCTTCCTGAGATTTGCATTCCAGGGCAGACAGTGGGAATTCAGGGTGTTGCCCTTCGGAATTTCCACGGCTCCTCGGGTTTTCACCCGTGTGGTTCTTGCGATCACAGCATACCTCCGCAGGAGAAGCATAGCAGTCCACACGTACATAGACGACTGGCTGTTGAAAGCGCACACCCGGGAAAGTTTGTCCGCCAATCTGGAGATTGTTTTGAAAATTCTCACAGACTTGGGCTGGATGATCAATTTCCCAAAATCAGAGCTGACTCCATCCCAGAAGTTTGTTTACCTGGGGATGTTCTTCGATCTGGAGACAGGATATGTTTATCCTACTCAGGAGAGGGTTCAAATACTCATCTCGTTGATTCAGTCAGTGTGCGACAGTCGTCATGTCCTGGCACGGGTTTACTTGAGAATGCTGGGGTTGATGGTTTCGTTGGAACCAGTCATTCCTCAGGCCGCCTTACGCAGGCGGCCGATCCAGTTGTTTCTCATGACACAATGGACCCAGAGTACAGGTTCGCTGGACTCGAATGTGTCAGTGTTGGCGCCTCTGATTCACCACCTGCAATGGTGGTTGAATACAGAGAATCTCTTACCGGGGGTTTTGCTAACCCCTCCCCACCCTCAGGTGACTGTGTATACAGATGCATCGATGGAGGGCTGGGGAGCTTGCCTGGAAGAATCCACGATATCAGGGCTTTGGAATCTGGAACAGTCACAGGAACATATAAATCTACTGGAGCTAAGAGCAGTAGTCCTGGGCCTGGAACATTTCTTACAGAAAGTTCAGGGCAAGATTGTTCTTATTCGTTCAGACAACTCAACAGTTGTGACTTACATAAACCGCCAGGGCGGAACGAAGTCGCCCAGTCTCTGTATGATGACATGGAAACTGCTATGTTGGTGTCTGGATCACCAGATTACCTTGAAAGCAGTTCATATTCCGGGAAGGTTAAACCTGCTTGCAGACTCATTGAGCCGAAGGATGAGTGTTTTACCCACGGAATGGCAACTAAATCAATGTGTGGCGGATCGTCTGTTCGACCATTGGGGGAAACCCAACATCGATTTGTTCGCAACGAGCAAGAATGCGAAGATGACGACGTACGTCTCTCCGATTCCGGATCCAAGCGCTTTCGCAACAGATGCGTTAGCTATCAGCTGGGGGAGAATGTATGCATACGCATTCCCTCCAGCAATCCTGATTCCAAAAATTCTTCAGAAAATCAGACAAGAGGAATGCCAAGTGCTTCTGATCGCCCCGGATTGGCCAAGCCGATCATGGTATACGGATCTGCTGGACCTTCTGGTCTGCAATCCGGTTCCTCTGCCTCTGATGGAAGATATTATCTTCCAGGGCAAGGCCCTTCACAACAATCCGTCAATGTTCAGATTGACTGCGTGGATGTTGTCAAGGAATCTAGAATTAAGGAGGGCTTTTCTGAGCAAGCAGCCATGTTTATGGCCAAAGCCAGGAGGGGGTCAACCTCCAGAGCATATAATTATAAAATCAACAGATTTGCAGAATGGTGCTCAAAAAGATGTATTGATCCAATGGATTCATCTATTCAAGTAGTAGCTGATTTCCTCTGTCACCTCTATGATGCCTATAGCCTCAAGCCTAACTCTATTGCTGGTTATAAGTCAGCATTAATGTCTGTTATTCCTTGCTTGGCTAAGAGGGGAAGTGATGAAGTAAATACATTGAATGTATTAATTAAAGGCATGGGCAATCTAAGACCAAGGAATCCTCCTGTGATTCCGTCTTGGAGTTTATCGCTAGTGCTTCAAGTGCTAGGTGATAAGCCTTTTGAACCACTTAGTTCCATTTCTATGAAACTATTAACACTGAAGACTGTGTTTTTAATTGCTGCGGCCTCGGCTAGGCGTAGGAGTGAGATTCATGCCTTATCAGCCGAGGATGACCGTTTTGTGGTTTCAGGGGAAGGCCTTAAGCTGCTACCTAGGATTAATTTCTTGGCTAAAAATCAGTCGTTGAAATATCCAGGTCAACCTATTATTTTGCCTGCTTTAACTAGATATGATCCTAATTCTAAAGCATGGTGTCCCGTCCGGGCGCTGCGCCGGTACAAACAACGTACGGCGGCATGGCGCACCGACCAGTCAGCGTTATGGTTGTCATATATTGAACCCCATGGGAGGGCTTCTAAGGACACCATTTCCAGGTGGATTGTGGAATGCATTCAGTTTTGCCATAAATCCGCCACCGGGAAACAGGTTGACGTGGCCAAGGCTCACAGTGTCCGCGGCGTAGTGACATCCACGGCCCTATTTAATGGGGTCCCTGTGGATGATATTATGTCGGTGGCTCAGTGGCACTGTGAGTCAAGTTTTACAGACCATTATCTCCGTGACACCTCTAATCCTCTCGCCTTGTCGGTTTTGAAAAAATAAATCGGTTTATATTTTTTGAGGTGATTTCCTCATTACTTATATATATCACAATTAATTTATGGAAACACCCACTTTTTTGGGCCTGCATCAGTCTTTACCGATGGGAAGATGATGTCAGCAGCCATTGTCAACAAGGTCAGTCTTGTTCATGTGTTGTCCGTTGTTGATTGTATTGTCACGATTACCCGTTATTAATATGGTGATGGTTTGTGTATTTGTGTGGTTCATTGTTGAGAGTTACGAAAATGGAGCTTTTTCGTCTCTGTCCTGTAGTACATGGCACTTGTACGTAGAGAGCGTATAGGACATTGAGGTCAGTCGACTCTTCCTCCCAGGAAGGAGGGGGGGGAGCGCATATGACATTCGGTCATCTCTCATACATCGGTGGTGTTATCCGATGGTTAGTCAAATCCTGACTGTTTTTTCTTACAGTTTCAGAAGTTTTAGTGCCTTAAACGCAGAAAAGCGTATAGGGATGAGCTGGTCTTTTGACCTCGCCTCCCTCCCGCCAGATTCACTTTCGAATTCTGGCAATATCAAAAGTATTAGGGAGGTAAGTATACTCTTGAAGTGAAATAAACGAAATCTAGGATTTCTTTTTTCACGAGAGAGTTGATACTTACCTCCCTAGATACGGACCCGGCCTCTCCACCCCACAGAGGCTCGGTCTTCAGGCTCTTAATAGTTGCATGTGTGTCAGCCAATAATCTAGTCAGAGGAAGTGCTAGTCTGCGCATGCGCGGTGGTGGGGCTGGCATCCGCCGGACTACGCTCTGACTCCCTGCCCAGTAGGGGCACCTAACTGTTTTAAATCTGAGTGTTTATTGAGTGAAAGCCAATATTTAGCAATATCAAAAGTATTAGGGAGGTAAGTATCAACTCTCTCGTGAAAAAAGAAATCCTAGATTTCGTTTATATCATACAGAACCGCTTCAGATATTTCACTGAAACTTGGTATGCCTCAGTTATGATATGCAGATGTGCCTTTTGAAGAATTCACGTTTATAGTTCCAATATTTGGGGTGAAAATGGTCTTTTTAATGCAAAAACATATTTTTGTCAAGTTCCTCATAAACACTATATCATACAGAATCCCGTAAGATAATTTAATGAAACTTGGCAGGTGGCTTCTTTGCGATTTGTAAATATGCCTTTTGAAGGATTCACGTTTATAGGGCCAACATTTTGTCTGAAATTTGGCGTTTTAATGCAAAAACTCATGATTTTTGTCAATTTTCTCATAAACACCTTATTATGGTGAAAATGGGTTTTTAATGCACAAAACTTTTTGTCAATATTCTCATAAACGGCATATCATATGGAATCGCTTAAAATAATTTAATGAAACTGCAGGTGGCTTCTTTATGAGGGGTAGATGTCCCTTTTGAAGGACTCGCCTTCATAGGTCCAAAATTGTGGGTGAAAATGCAAAAAAGCATGATTTTTGTTAATGTGCTCATAAACAGCATAACATACAGAATCATAGGCATAGGGATTCAAGTTTGTTCAAACGAAGTCGATTGGCCAATTTGGCCAGCGGCCAGCTTGGATTTTGGCCGATTTTTAGAAATGTCTTTAAAAATCTTCTCCGAAACTGCTTGGGGGATTGTTGCAAATCTCATGAAATATGATCTAGGGCAAGAGCTGAACCAACTTTGTTCAAGGGAACTTGATTGGTCAAATGGTTCGGCGGCCAGCTTGGTTGACCTAGTTTTAGTGAAAACGATTTCTCCAGAACCGCTGAAGGGATCGGGCCGAAATTTGGCAGATATGATTAGGGAATAAGGTTCATTAAAGTTTGTTCAAAGGGAACTTGATACATCAAAAAACATGGCTGCCGTGGGCCAATCACAATATATAGTGTGTTTGGCGGCCATATTGGATTTTTTTATTTGATGGATTTTGAGGCTGGAATTGGATTTGTATGTGTTTTTGAGTATTCTGAACCCAAATTTGCAATTTTCGAAACTGTAGGATAAACGGTTTTGGCGGCCATCTTGGATCGTTTTCTCGCCAAAATCTCCCATACTAAAAAAATGGGAAATTTAAAATGTCTTCTCGAGAACTACTGGGCCGATTTCAATTATATTTGGCAGGAAGCATCCTTAGGGCATAGCGATTCAAGTTTGTTGAAACGGAGCTGATCGGCTGATTGGGCCGGTGGCCATCTTGGATTTCGGCTGATTAGAAACGTCTTTATAAATCTTCTCCGAAACCGCTTGGGGGATTGATGCAAAGCAAATAATATGGTCAAGAAATGGCCAATCCACAGGTTAACCCCGTGGAGGGTCTCGCATCGAAACCAAGCGTCAGGATAAAAGCAACATTTACCCCAATGGGTTTACCTTTAAGCTGACTAAGTTGTTATTATCTTTCTTTGCTTAATGAGTTCGACTAGCAACATGTTGCCAAGGGAGAGTGAAGTAGTCACACTACCATCCCTGTCACCACTAAGCCTGAACTCCATGGATGCTGACATCTTGCTCGCTAAGTCCAACACTGACGTGCAAACCGCAGTATCCAGACATTTCAATAGTCCTGGACATTATAGAAATGACATGCAGTTCAGAATCATCAAGGGCCAATCGTCAGACTCAGACGACGAGAACTCCACACCATGGAAGAGACAGAAAGAATGCTACTGGATATACCAGCTCCATACAATGGAGCCTACAGGCATAAACCTAGCGGGATAAGGGTCACCCCTTTCCCTGGACCAACACGCCCACCATAGGCATCAGTGGTTTAAGATCAATATTTGTGTAAATTGTAATGTAATTTTTTTCTGAAAAAACCCATTCCTTTAAAGATGAAACATCATTATCGCAATTCTCAAGTGCAGAGAGAGATACTGGTAGACTTGAATATTTGGAACTAGTTTTTAAAGTGAAAAACCTGATATGGCAGCAATTTCTTCAAATATTCAACAAAATCAATTGTAATGACATGATTTATGCGGAAAATGCGTGTAGTTAGAAGCTACGTATTGTATAATTTCTATGGGCTAATCGTTTGCAAAAAGCCATGGATTACATAGATAAGTAATCTTTGATTGTCGTCCATGTTCTGAATTATTTTAAGTAATTTGAGTGATCCATTTCTACCTATGCTCCGCCCATTTATAGCTATGCTCCGCCCATTTATAGCTAAGTTCTACCCATGTTTTACGCAAGTCGAAATCGAGTTAAAACTGAAACCTGAATTACTGGAATCTAAACTTCAGGAGAAAGTTCTATATGTAAGCTGTTGAATTTTTAAAAGTAATTTCCCAGTCAAATTACTTTCAAAATATTCAACAGAATGTTTATTAATTGTAAGTTCATCAAGGATATACAATTCGTGCACTAGTAAAAGGCCTTTCGATTTTAGTAATGGAGCTAATTGCTATTATAATTATGACGTCAGCTAACTAGTGATGTAATTGATTATGACATCAGACACTTGAGTGACAGCTTGTATGTATTGTACTGTCTGTACATGATTGTGTGTGTACATATATGTGTGCGTCTATGCATGTGTGTAATAAATATATTAAATATAAATGTTGTGTATACAGTTAGAATGTCATTGCTGTGTGTAATGTGAGTGTATTAACTCATCTCTTGTAGGTATCTCACCATTGATGTATAAGAAGAAGCACAGTATGCTTAAGATGAAAAAGAGTTGGAGAGGTGCTCGAGGTGGAGGCGTAGCTGGATTAAGCCCTGGAGGACATGGACTCGCTGTTCACCCACCGGAATTAGTAAGTACCATTTTTATACCCCGTCAAAAAATTCAGGAGTATTATGTGATGGCACCATCCAGGTGAGCGGGCGAGTTGCAGAGTGCTTTCCGAACAATAACTCCATTACCGTTTGTCACATTTTTTACCGTCACATTGAAACCTCATAAGGTTGTTGGACTATGCCTGGGGAAGAAACCTGTCGAAATTAACAATGATCCGAAATCCAAGCCATCTTCAAATATGGTTTCCGGATGATAACTTCTTTACCATTTATCGGATCGCTTTGAAACTTCATAGGGTGGTTGGAGTATGTCTTGGGAAAAACATATCAAAATTGACAATGATAAAAAATCCAAGATGGCCGCCAGCCACCGATGGCCACCTTGAAAATTGGTTTCCTGATGATAATTCTGTTGCCGGTTATCGGATCGCTTTGAAACTTGGCAGAGTGGTTGTACTAGATCTGGGGAAGAAACGTTGAAATTGATGATGATCCGAAATCCAAGATGGCCACCAGCTACCGGCAGCTATTTTGAAAATTTAATAAAGGGTAAGGTTATTGAACAATCCTAAAAGTTTCATTAACATTTAATGTTTGTCCAGGACCTTGAATATCAAAGCTCTAGTCCTACCGAGATGGAGGACACAAGTTCATCGGCAAACTCCCCAGCGGTACTTGATGTGGATACCGACATGATGGACATGCCCAGAGCACCACTAGCTATATGGACGGTAAGCAGCTTTGATTGAACCGTTACCACTCTGATGTCAATATTCTATTTTTTATTCTTTCAATATCAAAGAAACTTGTGTACATTTTTCAACAATTTTGGTGAAAGATGTTGCTGTCTACGACAGCACCATCTCTCACCAAATTTGTTGAAAAATGAACACCAGTTCATCTTTTAATTTAATTTGAAAATTTAAAGTTTTGACACCAGAGTGGTAAGGGCTAGGAGAGTTTATTGTGCTGATAATGGAGGAATCAAGTTTTAGCCATTCCCTGCCAATCTCCATGCTTTGCCCATGTTGGCATTGATCGATCCCTGCAGTCTGAATCTCAATTGCCAGAAAACTATGCAGGTACAAAATGTAAGCTGTTGAATACTTTGAAACTAATTTGACTGGGTAGTCAATTTAGTGACATAATATCAACAGAATATTGATTAAATAGTAAACACATACAATTCGTACAACTTGACGAACTATTAAAGGACAATTCTGGGATGATAAAGTGTGTTTTATTTGAAAGATTATTACATTTTGAATGAATTTATGCCAGAATAATAGCCAGGTAGAAATAGCGTAACCAAATATCGCTAGATAAAGTCGGTAAAATTGACAATTTTTCACACATCAGGGCGCTGCCATTTTATCGCGTCTATCGACGTCAGCCCTGCACCGGCACTACTAGGGATGAAGAGTGAGGTCTATAGATGCGGGTACATATTTTAAGGAAGTATAGTTAAATGATAATAGCAACGGAACTGCTGAAGCGATTCTAATGAGTCTAGGATCTTTAAATAGGTGGCGACTTTGGGATTAATATGATATAATGGATGATAAAATCGGACACAGGGTTCAAAAGTCTGGAATATATAAATATTGGTCATCTTAGTTAGGATCTGAGAATATTTTATCCTTTTTTGGTAAAATTCATCATGATGGTTTTGTCTCGCAGGCCCTATCTTTTAAAATACTGTGCATATTGTCATTAAATTAGAGTTTGCTTAAAGCTGAAAGAAATTGCTATTTGCCTGACTAATTATAATTTTGCTCCCATGAATAGTGCCAGAGATAACATCAAATGAATTAACATTTAAACATAAAATCTGGGAATTTTCCTCGGCCGAACAATATTGCCTGGCAAGCTGTAGTAATTTCAATAATTAAGATATTTGGATGGAACTTTCCCGGTTATGAGATAACATTATAAAGCATCGGCAACGCAAATTCTGTCATTGTAGCTGTAATACTTATTTTGATATGGTATGACGGATAGAGCGCATCCTGACGCTTTTTTTTAAAATTTTGCTGGCTTGGTTTTTCCCGTATTGTCTTTTGAACTACTATGGCGATTCTAACATCCGTAGCATTGGATAAATCTTCGAATTTGTAGATACAGATAGACTTCAGCGGTCTAGGTTTTAACGATATCCCACTGACTTCAGATACTAGAATTACTTGAAAAACTTAGTTAATTGGACAATGTCCTAACGATTACAAATTAGCACATGTTGGGACATGCACATGAATATTTACTATACTGCCTTCGTGCTCGGCAAAGATGGTGTTGGTACGAGGATGATGTCACGATCTCATGAAATCCCACTCTCGTTGCGAGAAAATGGCCTGCCCAGGAGATGAAATAATCCGATTTACGATGGTCTAATTCTTTTTATTGTTTGTCTATTGTTGTTGTTTAGGATCCAATATGTTAGTCATATTTAGTCTTTTAAATAAAGTCCACTTTTACCAATTCAAGAATTGTCCTGTAGGTGTTTGTGATGGAGTATATCACATCAGTCATGATGTAATTGATTATGAAGCCATCCTGCATGTGACGTAGTTGAATATGACATCATATCATTGACTGAGAAACTGGATTCCTCAATTGTTATGGGTAATTGTGCCATGATAAGGTTTGAAGGTCCATTCTAAATCCTCATCCACATGTAATTTTGAACAACATTGATAATTGTTAGTTGCGACACGCAACCGTTATAAGCCAGTTTGTTCGCTTGTCAAATATTTTGACATTTCTGGCAAAGCTGCCTCTCACTGCCATAGCGTATTTCACTTGATGATGATAAAAAATAGTTTTTCAATTTCACCGTTTAATGATATTTACAAGATTGTTTCTTTAATTTCAAGAAACCTGTATATATTCTGAGTATCTCTCATGTTCACACAGCATTATTTGAGCTGAGCTTTACAAGTGTACTTGTCTATTGGCCATTTAGCACTTTATCAAAAGCTTATTTGTCAACATTGCTCAAGAAAATTTAAATTTTTTCCCACTAAATGTCCATGTGCCGTCTAAGAGAAAATGATTTTTGAGCAGGTACCAAATAAACATTTTCAAGATCACTACAATGGCTGCCATTAACACTAACATATTTAACCATAAGGTTTATTTCAGAAAATTTCAATTTTTTTCATAGAAGAGGGATTTAAAACTACATTGTGCTGGGTGGCCCATATGATATCTTGTGCCTCTATGCAATGTAATTGGTGTATCCAGTAAGATTCCTTTGACCTTCTCCAGGTAGTGGAATTTTCATCATCCGGGTCGGAGGACAGAATTTGTATAATGCGGTAGCGCATATCTGCACCTCTATGACCACGTAGGTGGAAGTGTCGGGAGACTGGTGTGTCGTAGGATGCCCGTCTGTAGAAGTACGAAATGCTTCGGTGTTCATTGCTTCGCACATCAAAACACTTTAGTTTCACCGACATATTGTATGTTGCATCGAGAATGGGTGATGACATAGATGACATTGCGGGTCTTACAGTTGCCTATGATCTTGCATCAGTAGGTGTAGCCCGTGTGTGAACTATGAAAAAAGGGAGATTTTGTCATGTGACAAATGTTACAATATGCTGTGTCGAGGGGAACCAGCAGGTACTTTGGTATGTTTGCAAAAAGATTGTTCATGGGTATCCTCTCGTGGTGTAGTGCGAGATAAGGTGTGTGCCATGTTTGACGTACTCAGACGTTTCTGTCCAAATCCTCAGAGTCTCAGAAACTGTCCATATGGGCTTTCGTTTTTGCATGAAGGTGGATGGGCAGAGCTGTTTATACCAGGCATCCGTGTGTGTTGCTGGGTTTCGTGTATAGTGTGATGGTAATTCAATGTATTAATATCCAGACAGCGCAGATGTCTAATGGAGAGTTGCTGAAACTGGACAAGCATTGGTCAACTATCATGACTATGTTGCTGATGTTGGTTAGGATTGTTTATTTTAACATGGCATTGGAGCTTTCATCCATTGACACTCAAGCTGACCAAAAATGGCTTCTGCAGTGTTTTTAACAAATGACAGACCAAGACTATTTTTATAATCTTACCAGTGAAATGACTGGCTCGATAGGCAAGCCAGTCATTCCAGTGGTGAATTAAAAAATAATAATCTCGCTCTGAAAATGAACATTTTCTATGAGAAAATTTAAATTTGATAGTTAAATGGTTAATGATGAGGTCCCAAAACGGGACATGTATTGGCCCAAAATGGGACATATATTGGTTGCCACTATTATAACTATGTTACTGCTATTGCTTACTATTGTTTATTTTAATATGGCATGCCAGCTTTAACTATCTCACTAGTTAATACATAAATGTAAGTAAATAAAATGAATCGTTTTATTGTTTTAGGTTCAAGATGTCTATGACTTTATTCAGTCAATTGCTGGATGCGGTGTGTATGCGGAAGAATTCCGTTCACAAGAAATTGATGGACAGGCCTTGTTGTTGTTAAAGGAGGACCATCTAATGACGGCAATGAACATTAAGCTCGGGCCAGCATTAAAAATCTGTGCTCGGATAAATGCTTTAAAGGGAGGAAATTTAGGATGAGCCGGAGTTGTGTTTATAGAGCTATAAGGACATGAAGGATATACAATAGTGCTTTTCTGAAAATAATACTAGTTTGGTCAAGTTTAATATCGTCTTTAGATCACTTTTATGAAGTAAAGTGAAGTATATTTATTTGTCTTCAACACCAACTACTACTACTACTGCTGCTACCTACTACTACTTACTACTACTACTACTACTACTACTACTACTACTACTACCAGTTCCACTGCTGCTGTAGCTGCCGCTGCTGCCACCAACTACTACTACTACTACTACTGCTGCTACCTACTACTACTTACTACTACTAATACTACTATTACTACTACTACTACTACTACTACTACTACTACTACTACTACTACTACTACTACCTACTACTACTACTACTACTACTACTACTACTACTACTACTACTAGTTCCACTGCTGCTGTAGCTGCCGCTGCTGCCACCAACTACTACTACCACTGCTGCTGCTACTGTTACTGCTGCTGCTGCTACTGTTACTGCTGCTGCTGCTGCTGCTGCTACTACTGCTGCTGCTGCTGCTGCTGCTGCTACTACTACTACTACTACTACTACTACTACTACTACTACTACTACTACTACTACTACTACTACTACTACTACTACTACTGCTGCTGCTGCTGCTGCTGCTGCTGCTGCTGCGCTACTACTACTACTACTACTACTACTACTACTACTACTACTACTACTACTACTACTACCTTGTGCGTACTACAGGTTGGTAGATGAGCACAACATGTGGACGATTTCAGATAGAAAAAATGACTGCAAAATCTTTTACAACAATCTGAAACTAGCTTGGTGTAAAGACCATTTTTTTGTCTCAAATCTCATAAGTACATCTAACTGACTGATTACCTTCACCCCGTAAGGGGAACATGATATTATAGATGGTGTAGCATTCGCGTCTGCCTGCCTGTCTGTTTTTTGTATGTGTGTGTTCATGTGGGGTGAGTGGTATCTCAAAAACTGCTGATCCAATTTTGCTCAGATTTT
Source organism: Chaetoderma sp. LZ-2023a (assembly GCA_034401795.1). Taxonomy (NCBI): domain Eukaryota; kingdom Metazoa; phylum Mollusca; class Caudofoveata; order Chaetodermatida; family Chaetodermatidae; genus Chaetoderma; species Chaetoderma sp. LZ-2023a. Next base: position 127,814,666 of record CM067359.1, read on the forward strand.
AACACAAGGCTGTTACAATGAGAGGATTTCCAGCCTTTGGACATGAACCGGATGGAAAAACACAATCTGGATCGAAAGAAATACCTGATCTATCAATAGCTCAGAAAACTTGCTCCGATTTTCATCAAATTTTAGCACAAGAAAGATTGTGAACCATACACTAGGAATCCAAAACACTTGATTGTGATCTGAAAAAATTTGGAAAATACAAGAAATTTTAAAACAGGATAAAAATGGGAGTGTGGAGGTCTGCAATCTCCGATTGCCCTGGGTTTTATAGCATTATCATTACTTTCAATTTTCAGTTACTGTTTAACCATTTAACACTCATATCAGCCAAAAATGGCTTCTGCAGTGGTCTCGAGAAATGTCAATTTGCAGATCAAGAGAAGACTATTTTTGAAAATTTACCACTGGAATGGCTGGCTCGAGAGCCGAGTCAGTCATTTCAGTGTTAAATTTTCAAAAATAAGTCTTCTGGTCTGCAAACGGATATTTTCTATTTTCTTGAACAAATTTAAGTGTTAAAGGGTTAACATACCTGACACATTAGCTGGTACAGTCACACCTTGTGAAGCACATACCTGTTTTTAGGGACCACATAATGATGGTTCTTTATAGGTGATGATCGATGAAGCACTCATAACCCACCAAAATCATTTTGTGTGGTTAACTCTCGTGCATTACCTTGTTGTTTATTGTCTTAACATGATATTGTAGATTTTTATAATGTAGGAAATATTCTGTCATTGAATATTTTGAAACAAATTTGACTGGAAGCTGTTGCAACAGGGGGAGTTTTTAATGGTTACTTTTTGGTGCGCCATAAGGCGGTCTTTTCAGTTAGTTTTTAATAGATGATGTATTTCATCTGTAAATTATATGTATATATATATGCGTGTGTATGCATGTTTGGTGCATGTGTGGTGCCTGCGCATAGCACATTATCATTGTAATACTTAGCATATAATAATTACTCATCAGACTTATAGCCCAAGAAGTGTAGCGTTTCACACCCTGTACAGAAATAGTTTAGCTAGATAACGTCATGGAGGGATCCGATCCGTCACTCAAGTTTAGCTGACGTCATAATCAATTGCATACCTAATTAGCTGCCATCACCATGCTGAATTTACAATGTAATAAGCATTCTGGTGAATATTTTGAGACTAATTTGACTGAGAGTTGTTGCTGTCATGGGCAGCAACAGCCCCAAGTCAAATTAGTCTCAAAATATTCAACAGCTTACCTGTATAATTCCCGTGAAATTTAAATTCTGTGAATTCAAGTTTCAAAGCTTCAAATCGATTGAAGCACAGGTAAAGCAGTGGGCGGTGCTTGCTAGAAATGGATCCTTCTCTAGATACCATTGTAATTTTGTAATCGCTTGTTAAATATTTTAAGATTTTGTACCCGAAAGGCAAAACACCAGAAATCTGTTACAATTTAATCATTATTATGTTGAATATTTTGAAACTAATTTTACAGGAAACTGTTGCTGCCCATGGCAGCAACAGTTTCCTGTCAAATTAGTTTTAAAATATTCACCAGCCTCACTCTAGAGTTAGCGTGAAATTGAGATTCTGGGAATTCAGAGTTCTGTCGTAAATTTACAAAGAGAATCTGTAAATGGACATTTCCATGACTACATTAAAATTTTCGAGAACAAATTTGACGTTAAATCATTAACATGAATAATGTGGAGCCACTATCCATTCCATAAGTTCTTGTTGAATACAACATTTTCCCCATGCTACTAATTATTACCCAGTTAGCTAAACTTGGCCACATGAGAAAAAGTTCTTTATATTTAGAATTTTTTGATAATTTCCTGAAATGGATCTTCTTGAAGCGTACAAGACAATTAAAAAAACAAAAGTTTTGATGTTTTCTGGATTTGTTCAGTTTGTATTTCAGTATCCACCCTTTGACCCTTTAACGCTCGAATTTGTTCAAGAAAATAAAAATTTTCACATAGAAAATGTCCATTTGCAGACCAAGATAAGAGTATGTTTGAAATTATACCACTGGAATGACGGGCTTGGTTATCAAGGCGGGTAGGGGGGATGGTGGTGGTGGTGAATTATATTCTCTTGGCCTGTAAATGGACGTTCCACAAGACTATAACAGGGGCTGGTTTTGGCCGGCTTGACCATTAAAGGGTTAATAAACTCATTTTTCATACCAAATACCTTTTGATGGGCAGAAAATGGTGGTTGATTACGGCCGAATGGTTTATTGGCCCATCCTTTGCGCTTGACGAGATTTCTTTGTAGCTTTTTGTAACTGGTAATATTCATTACTGAATCTTGTGGTTGTACACATGTATCATTGTGATTATAATTATTACACTTTTTGTATATAAACATATATGTATATACATATTATTTATTGATTATGTTTTTGATGTAGGTCATACTGTGGTGGTCCCAAACAAAGTCCCATTTCATATCACTTATAAACCGAGTCAAAATTCTGTAAATTTAAATCTAGAACATGAAATAAAATTACGTAAAGAATTTTTGACTGAAACGGTGTCTGAGATAATCCATCACCGCACAAGATCTCCTGAACAGGGTTTTAAGTCCTCAAGGAAATGATACTTTTGATAGATTATTTCAGACACTTTCAACCTTTCAGGGGAATGGAACGCAGATGGGAAATGGAAGTTTTTGGCTAGTAGACAAAAATTCATTCAAATGCCTCCTAGATCATGAAATCACACCTGCTTAGCCTACATTTAGGCAGATTTGCCATGTCAATGCCATGATCAATGTGACACGAGACCATGTTTGGCCAGTGGAGTGGCTAGTCCCCCGTTCATTCAGCCCGTATGAACATAAGCATAATAGAGACTTGTTTAATGCACAGAATCCAGAGATTTGCAGTCCTTACAAGTAATTTCTTGAGCAGGATCAGGATCCCGATATGATACTTAGTGAAGACTTGTCAAACTATTTAGTGACTTAATCACCAAATTTTATTAACATGTTTCTGGTCTGAGTAGGACTTCAAACATCTGAATTTAGTACATTAAGCAAGTCTATTATGCGTATGTTCATACGGGCTGAGAGAACTTCCATACAGCGGGACATATTGCTTAGTCCAAGTCATCTCAGTTGTATATCAACAAACGATGGAACTGCCACAAAAAAATTCCAGCAGAGACATATAACCAGTTTACTAAGCTGGGATACTGTACAGTTCTGCGATCGGACGTGTTCTGGGATGGAGTATTCCATGACCAAACCATATAACAGTTCCATATGCATGTATTGAAATGATCTTGAGGCATGATACGTGGTTGTGTAATAACTGACAGTATGATTACTGTATTCTGCGGCTGTAGTAGTAAAAACATCCAACAGCTGCAATCAGTCCTTCGCTTTTGCACACTGAGTCTTGTCCTCAGCCGAAATCCTTAGCCTCCTCAGGTCCATTCTTGACGAGTGTACCGAGTCCTGCTTTCTTGAGATCACCTCGCAGCACGCTAAGCAGATGTATGCAATGACGTCTTCTCCTGGCTTTGTATTTGCTGGCTCAGAGTACGGTGAATTCCAAGGCTCTGTGCTGGCATGTCTTCTGGTATCTTTAGCACATGGTCAAACGTGGACCATCATTGCTGGGAGACATTTACAAACAGCGGCGATGTATTACACATCTTGTATAGTGCATCATTGGAAATTATGCTGTCTGGCCATCAGTGTCCAGTGATGGTGCATAGGTGTTTGCGGTAGCAGGCATCGAGTTTGTCTAGAGCTGCCTTTGAACTGCCCAGCTGTTACAGTTATACAACCTAAAGGATACACAGGTTGGATTGTATAAACGTAGTCTTTTTATCAAGGGCATCTTTGATCCACGAATCCATAGCTTCCGGAAGGACTGGAAAGCTATGTTCCCCACGACGCAGCAATGTCAGCGGTACTGCAAAGCAGTGAGCCCAAGATTTTACTTCTCCATGGACACCGCCACGCAGTGGATCATCATTTTCTTTAGTTTCATGCTTTGTCGATAGTTATAGTGGGTGAACTCTCTTTTTGATTCATTCATAAAGAGATTCTCAATGTTTTGTTTGCTTGGAGCTATTTGGAGAAGTTCGTCAAGGAGTTTCTTTTTCTCCTCTATGAAGGCCATATCATCGGCATATTCCATGTCTAGCGACAAACCCAGTATTGACACTGGGGTGTGGAAGGGAGTTGGGGGGGGGGGGTAGCATGTTGGGCTTGTGGAACTTTCCCACATGTATTTCAATGCAGAAGCAAGGTTCAGGTGAAAAGCACAGGAGATAGTGTAGCTTAGGGGGAGGGGGTGGAGGTACACGCTGCTCCGTTGTATTGCTCCACTCCGTTGCACCACATGTACAGGATGCGCGGGAGGGCTGGTTAGCTACAGTTCTCGGGGTTACGGATCCCGCTTTACGACTCCGGAAGGTACAAAGACCGGCTTCTGGAGCTGGTGGAACGATCACGTTCCAATGGGGCCATGCGACCATTGCTGCCGAGATCGAACCTCACGGTCTCATCCCAGCTGTTCGTGTCACCAATATGACAGTCCATAACTAGTTTAAAAGTCTGGACATGATGATAATAATTATAAATAATAACAACTATACAAACAATGGTACTTGTTAGTCGTCTGCTAGTGAATGAGCAAAAATAATGCAGTACATAGAACCAACTGATGTTCTTTCTACATGGGCTCGCCGAAGGTACCTCACAGATTAGTGAATCTGCAGAGGTATCCCTGCAAGGGAGCATCGCAACGAGGCTACTGGAATAGTTTAATATAAACCAATTATACTAACTAAATTAAACTAACACATACAAAATATTATTGTTGCGAGAGGAAAGTGCCTCGCGTGGGCCTCCATCACAGGAAAATGCCTTCAACGCCAAAGCGGAGGAAAAGATCTGGCAAAAAGGGCCACTCTTTTGTTCAAACTAAAAGCTATGAGCAGTGGTCAATCCTGGTGAAACTATAATTAATGTGATGCACGCTGGATTACGTGAAGATGGGTCGGATGAATTCGGAAGAATTCATAAGTCACCGTCTTATGTAGTCGGCGCTTTATTTATGCGGGCCTTCTGCTAAAGTCTAACCTATCCTTTAGTTGTTAGATACGTTTCCAAGCTTTGGCCGCAAGTGGCAGGGATTCCTACCTATCTATTGACATATATGTCTGACTGGCGAAGATGCCCAGCTCCCCGAAGGTCGCCCCGCATAGCATCTTCCTCAGAGAGACAGCTTGCGTACATGTTACGGAGCGACAGCTCCCGAATCATATGACGATACGGTCACCATTGCACCATAGCCATATATAACATCACCAGGACAATTTATGGTTCACATAAGCAATTTAGAAAGCGCACTAGCATTTATAGTGGGGAGTAAGAGACAGATATCCATCGCTAGTGACCTTCCCGTGAGGGTGTGGGGGCTTCTAAGACCACACCCAGTCACCATACCGAGTTGGATGGACATCTGTGTGTCATCCGTCACCCATGTGTTACAGAATTAACATTTCACCTGTCATTAGGGTTAAGTTCCAGTATGCCTAGAGATACACTGCAGGCCAGTGCTACATAATATAATTTCTTTTCGCAGTGCTTCCTACATTGGCGGCGGTATCTAAACTAACTGGTATCCAAAGATACTGGGGAAGTGCATGTTAAATTGACACTAGTTATCACCGCTCGGAAACCCCAATAGTTTCCCAGAGTCGGATCCTGCCAACTAGTCGATTGGGAGTCCAGACAATTATTAAGCCTTGCGGCTGGATGAGCGCAGAAAGAGACAATCACTTGATCTTAATAAGAGGCCCTAAGGTAATTGGCCAATTTATACAATCTAGCTGGTGTGCGTGGTTACATATCCACCACAGCCGGAAAAGAGGTGTACACAATGTGTCTCTTATGGAGAGATTGTCCCTGTAGCTCACGGGGGTACGCGCTGGTCTGCCAGGACATTCATATCCATCGCACCGCAAATGCACAATGTATGGGATGGCTGGTTAGCTGCGAATCTCGGGGTTGCGGATCCCATATCGCGTCTCTCCGGAAGGTACAAAAACCAGCCTCTAGAGCAGGTGAAATACTGATGTTCCAGTGGGGCCATATGCGACCATTGCCACAGATCGAACCACACAGTGTTGTCCCAACTATTTGTGTTACCGGTATGCCTATCCATACTAATTTAGAGATCTGGAATAAATGATAATTAACAATGAGAAATTTAGTATACTATACAAACAGTTTTATGTGTTTGACAGTAAATGAGCACAGTAATACACAACATAGAGCCATCCGGTGTTCTTTCCACGTGGTTTCGCAAGAGGTACCACACAGATCCTTGAATCTGCAGAGGTATCCCCGCAAGAGAGTTTCCACAACGAAGTCACTAGATAGTTTAATATAAACTGGTATACTAACACACACACAAAGAAAATATTGTTGTTGCGAGAGGAAAGTGCCTTACGCGGGCCTCCGTCAGAGGAAAATGCCTTCAACGCCGAAGTGGAGGAAAAGAGGTGACACTAAGGGCCACTCTTTTGTTCAACAGAAAATGCTAAGTGCTGAAAATCCTAGTGAAGCTACTGTTAAGGTCTTGCACGCTGGTTTACGTGAAGACGAGACGAACGATTTCCGAAGAATTCCCAGGTCACCGTCTTATGTAGTTCCAAAGTTACTGCATTGGTAGTTGCTGCTTTATTTATGCGGGCCTTCTGCTACATCCTAACCTACCAATTGGTTTTTATTAACTAAAATAAGTTTTGGCCGCAAGTGGCAGGGTTTACTACCTAACTTTTAGATACATTTATCCGTTGGGCGCTGATGCCCGGCTTCCCTAAGGTTGCCGCGCATAGCATCTACCTGCAATGATAGTGTGCGTACATGTCACGGAACAAAGCTCCGAATCAAATAACGATCCAGTTACCTGGCTCCGTACCCACATATAACATCACTAGACGAGTTTCACAGTTCACACAAGCAAATTTAAATACTGACATGTCATTATGGTGGGGATGGAGTTACAGATATCCATCGTGAGCATCCTTCCAGTAAGGGCGTGGTGGGCTCTAAGCCTTCACACGGATACTACAACAAATTGGATGGAGATCCGCATCTCGTCCGTCACCGTGTGTTACGGAGCTAACATTTGACCTGTCATTAGGGTTATATGCCATTATGCCCAGGGATGCACTGCAGGCCGGTGCTACAACATATAAATTAATATTATTATTATTTCGCAGTGCTTCCTACTTTGGGGGGAATCTACCTAATAAGTATTCGAAGATACAGGGGGTGGGGGGGGAGGGTGTATGTAAATCAGCACTTTAACTATCACCACTCGGAAACCTCCGATAGTTTCGCAGAATCGGATTCAGTCAACGTGTCGATTGGGAATCCAGACAATTAATAAGCCATGCGGCTGGTGGATCGTGGAAAGAGACAATCAATATCCGAGGCGCTATAGGTAACTGGCCAATTTTACACAACCTTGCCGGTGCTTGTGGCTACTTTACCTCAATAACCGGAAAAGAGGCATACACTATGCGTCTCTAACAGAGAAATTGTCACTAACCACTTTAAACCTATCCTATCGAGCTGAATAGCAAGGTTTAGTCGGTAACATGTCAGGCTCAAACATTTAGAGCATGATCAATGACCTCAGTGTAAAATTGATGCTAGCAGGGATTGTGATGTGGATATAAATGTTGCTGTATAGTATTTCCTAGCGTACTGCGGTCTAGTCATTTCACTCATACAGAATATAAATGGTTTATTGTAAAGTTTCCGTCCGTCGATGGTAATATGAAAGCTGAAGGCAACCCATTAACAGGGAGGGTTGCTTATATAAGTATGCACTCGCTTCCAATTCCGAGACGTGTCAGGGAAGCTCTGATGCGCGCGCGCATGTGCGCCATGCGATCTAACGGACTTAGCCATTTTTAATGAACACCTCTCTCATAGGGCTTATATACGCATACCATCCTACCCAGGGTGCGTGCTTGGAACGAATCCGGAATGGCCATTCCAAACCCAGCTTAGCTGGGATGGCCTGTGCCCGTACTGTCAATCCGTGCTACAGTCCCTAACCACTTTAAAACTATCCTATCGAGCTAGAATAGCCAGGTTTAGTCAGTCACGTCAGGTTCGAGCATGGGGAGCATGATCAGTGACCTCGGTGTAAAATTGATGCTGGGGGGGAGAATAGTGATGCGGATATAATGTTGCTGTATAGTATTGCCTAGCGTACTGCATCCTAGAGGTTTTATATAAAGAAAACATAATAACTATGATGGCTAATTGCCATATACATGACTAAGCAGTACAGTGCTAACAGTATCTCAGGTCATAGGACCTTATGATGCTCGTTAGTTGTAATCACACGGAAATAAAGATAATATATACAATATGAAACAGAAAATATAAAAATGCAGTCATTAAGACCGGGAAGTCACCTATTAGTCATCAGTGGCGATTACGGAAATAATGAATAGAACAATAGTATAGTTACTTGAGTACCTATTGGTCATCGGTACAGTAAGAGTTCATAAAGCACGGGAATTGATAGGCTACAGTTGAGTAGCATGAGGTGGCATGATTCCGAAGTTACAGGGAAGATTTCCGCAAGCAGACTGTTGATGCGGCTCACACTCAAGACGGTGAAGGATAACAGTTATAGAAAGATGCTCATTAGATAGCCAGAATAACTGATACATAAATTTACACAGTAAATTAGAAAGTGTCCGTCCGGCGAAGGTAGTTTGAAAATTACCCATAACATAGAGGGGTACAGTGGTAATTAAATATGCATGTCCATAAACTGGGTACACCATGTGGGATACGTCGCATAGCTCTTACAACTCACCGGGCAGAGTCCCACCAGACTGTGGTCTAAAAGTTAGTTATAACACACGGCATGCTGTACGGAGGTTTGATACCACTTCTCAGTGCTTCGGAGGATCTGGCGAGTTATCCACCAAGAATCACCTCGGCTCTACACCCTGTAGAATTCACATCGGGCACGCACGGTCCATCCGCAGAGAAACTCCTCTGTGAGTGTTCCGGAAAAGGGAGTTCTTCTATTTAGTTAATTTGCCCTCGGATGACTGTCCGAGAGCTTACAAAAACTTAATGGCGGATGTTCAAGGCTGCTCACCAGCGCAGGAGATCTGAATTCCGAAGGGCACTGCTGTGGTGTAGTTACCACGGTCAGTTAGCAGTTAGCCCACGTCTAGCACTGCGCTGGTCCAACAACCTTGCTGTCGTGTTTGGCTTCCTCGCCGAAGTGCTCTCGATTCTTGATTTTTGGCTCCTTTTATACTCCTCATGACGTCAGAGGCAGGACGCTCCAGCCAATCAGAAGGCGAGCAGTAGCCAATCAGCGTGGAGCTAGAAAGGGTGACGTGGCGATCACGTGATCAGCGCATTCCCCATTCATTTAATACATACACGCGATTACGACGTCCAAGCAATATTTTGAAAATAATTTAAGTGAGCCATTTAACGATAACTCGGCCATTTCTGGTCCAATTTTAAAAAGGTAAAAAGTTCTGAAATCCTCGTTTCATTCTGGTCCTGATCGGTAGCAAGCATTTCGAGAATAGAGTGATTTAAAGAAATCGCCGGTACCAACTCGGTACGCTATAAGCATACACTCTCTCCCAATACTGACACGTGTTGCCAGGGAAGCTCTCACGCGAGCGCATGCACGCTACGCGTTCTTACGGACATAGCCATTTTAGCTAAACCTCTCTCATAGGGCTTTATACATGCATACTATCCTACCCAGGGGGCCGTGCTTGGAACGCACCCGGAGCAGTTATCCCGTACCCAGCTTAGCTGGGATGGTCTGTATCCATCCGGTCAATCCGTGCTACAATAGACCATCTCCCTTTGGGGAGCCGATTGATGTCTTAAACTCTACACACTTCACTGACTTAACTCGTACTGACAGCTTAGTGTCTGCAGGCAGTAGTCTCACTAGTCGTACCTCATCTTCATTACAACTGGCCTGGCGTAGTAAATCCAGGATCTTTGAGCGTTTAATTATGTAGAATGCTAGTGACATATCAATGCCCATTTTGTGGAAATCCCAGTGTTTGGAGATGACTACCGACACAAGCATGCGTTGAGCCCATACAATGTCTGAGCAGCTGCGTCCACGTTTGAAGCCACTTTGACATGATCCGGTGAAGTCATCGATCTGGTCTCATTGTTAGAGTAACATTGGATAGGATTTTCCGTATGCTGTTGAGGAGCACAATGGGCCGCAGATTGGCTGGGGGCAAGGTGGGTTCTTGGGATTGGGTAGTGCAATAAGGGTGCCTACAGCATCGATGGGATGGTGGTGCATAACAGCTGAATTGATTAGGTGCGTGATCGGTTTTGAGATAATGTCACTTGCATATTTGAATAGTTCGTTACTCATGCCATCAGGTCCAGATGCACGTCCATTTTTCAGGGGTTTTTCAACTTCTGCTGTTTTAATCGGCGTTAGTAATGGCCTGGGTCTCTTGAGAACGGCTGCCAGGCCTCATGATCTTAGTCAGTGAATTGTTCCTTGAACCATTCTCGAATCGCCTGACCCGATAAAGTATCCTTCAGAGTTGTGTACAGTGAGTGGTGGCGTGTAGTCAGTAATTCTCAGGGCTCGGGCTGCCCGAAACATTTTGTGATAGTCATCCATGGCAGTGATTTCATCTGCCAGGTAGTCTGCTTGTTGAATAGCAAGATCTTTTAAGCATTCGCTAATGGGGTGCAGAATGTTATTGCACTCCCGGTGTAGTTTGTGCCGTCTTCACTTTGGCCACCTTGATAGATGTGCAGCCGTAATGCCTTCTACTCTGCTGACAGTTTTACTACGAGAGGGAAATCAGTATACCTAGTTCAGTTGTTTTTTAAGAACACCTATTATGCTGCTACCTGATGATTCCATAGATTTCAGTATTTGGGTTAGGGATTCGTTTGAATCGGACCTGACGTCGATGTTAGCTATCTGCTCCCTGAGGGACTTTTTGTATGACATTTGAGTGTCAGTTTTGTCAATGAGCCTTTGTAAGTTGTAGGTAACCCTACTATCTTGCCTGGTATGGCGTTTATACATTAGACAGAGATCGTTCATCTGAAGGCGTGTAATGGTTGGCTTGTTGTCAGAATTGAGGTCTGTGCCTACATAGGAACGAGCATAACTGCTCGAGCATAACTGACAGTACTCTGACAAAATGGGTGCATGCCCTTCCACGGTGTATCTGCATTGTCATAGAGAAGTTTAATTAAATCAACCCACCCATAAACTTCAAAGCAGCATAAAAATCTGCGTCAAACGAATGAACTCAGAGACAACACTGATCTCAACTGCTTTACCCAGTAGATGGAGGCTCATCCACCATTTGTTGAACAAGAATCCGGACTATGGTTTAGCATCGCTACAGGGATTGTGGCAGATATTTCAGTGAATTGTGGTAATGCTATATCCAGATTGGTGTCTGCTATGAAAACACCTACGCTGAGATTTCCATACATCGTAATGACAGTGAAACCACTTACTAGTATGAAAAACGTAAATAAAGTTCGAGGTGAAGAAGTTGTTGTCAATCAAACACAGGTTCTGAGTTGAACACTTTCCTCCAGTATGAACTGGCTCCACAACCCTCCTCGCTTGAAACCAACCAAAAACAATACATGATGATTCCATTATTGTCTTAGACGGAAGTCAAAGTGCTTCACATTGTAGTTTGGCCACAACCTGCGACCTATAAGGAAGTTTGTGAGCCTTACAAATCATACACTCTCAATCTTTACAAAGCACTGTCACTGTTCTTTTCATGGATATTTGTCTACAAAGTCAGATGGCGCAAAATCTAAGAGCAGAAAATGCACTTCTGCAGAGATCTTAGTTTCAACCAATTTGTCGACTACAACATCCCGAGGTAGATTCCTTGGAAATGGGACAAACTAAATACGTCTTATTCATGCACTGACAGCAATTCTTGAGACTTTTGGAAATATTGTAAAACAGGTGGATTTAGACGCTGCCACACTCGTCGCGGGTACAGCACTGAATTGCCCAAATGATATTGGTAGTGGTCGTTGAAACTGATACCGATCTCTTATTCATGCTAACGGGATGGGCGACATCTGCAAATTTATATATGCTTTGCCACAGTAAATCTGTAACACTCGGCTAAAATTCACTTATGTCTACCAAAGGTGTTGCACATGGGAGTGAAAAATTACCATATTTGTAAGTGTTTTAACTATGGTGTATTTCAATGTCCCATTTGTCAGAGGTGTTTGTGTAATATATTTTTATATGGCCGTTAAAAAAATGGGTCGTATTATCTGTTGGCGCATGGTGTCTGTCTGCCTGTGTCTGTCTGTCCATCCATCCATCCTTCCATCCGTCTGTTACCAAATCCGTGTCCGGGCCATATCTCAAAAAACCTATTAACCTACATTTGAAATTTGTTCTCCAGAGCACATATGCAGCAGAAATTTCGTTTCCGGGCCATGTCTCAAAAACCTTTCAACCTATATTTGGAATTTTTGCTCCAGTACACATATTAGGCGGAGACGATGCGTCATGATTTGGTTTCAGTGAGATCAAGCTGTATTTGTGAGAGTTATGGCCCCACCCCCCTCCCTCTGAAAAGAGTAGTTTTGAACCTACATTTGAAATTCGATTTCCAGTGAACATATACGTAGATGCAAAGTGTCATGATTTTGTCTCGGCCAGATCTGTCCATGTTTGCCGCAAAGTCATACTCCCTGAAAAGATTAAAATTCATCAAAGGCAGGCGTATCAAGCCCCACTAGGCAGCGCCCTTGTTTTCTTATTCTTTTCAAGTAAATGAGATACATATCAGAATGTATCGGCACTCTCATGGGGCTACGGACATGACATGATAAGTCATCACACCAAACAAAATGTGCGATTCAGACAATATTGAATAACTAGAGGACCTCTCTGAACAAATTTATCAATGAATAGTCATTATATTGGTATCAAATTACAAAATTTATGTAATCGAAAAATACACTAAACTATATGCATCTCTATATATACCAAAATTCACAAGTTTTACATCAAAAGTATGCAGTGTCTTCCATTTTCTGTCACATACAAAGATGCATTCCACGAAATATATATTGTTTATGAAACTATATGTTTTAGTTAATCTGAGATGGAATGAAGTAACCCTACTAGGGCTACGGACACGACACAATAGTACATATAATCAACAACAAGTCATGCTTATCTATACAGTAAACAAACTTAATATCTAAGTATGAGCTTATTCGAAATTATCATCGTTAGAAATGTTTGCAATGTTATTACATTATGAAATATGCTATTTCATTGCAATATCTTTTGACAAATACGTCTTAATGTCTAAGCACTCATATTAATATCAAACCAGCATTTTTTAAAACTAGCATAAAATGGAACTTGAATATTTTCACTTATATAATTGATCTGGATCCTTCAGTTAGCAATTCATTATTAGCTCACCTTGGCTGGAAGGACCCTAGCCTGGTATGCTTCAGAACCTGTATTCAGAATTTTGATTGGCCATTTTTCTGGGCGGCTAACTTGAATTTTCCGAAAGATGGCTGAAAATCGTTTATAACCCTACTCTTCATTAATTGCTTTGGCAATTTCAACCAAATTTATTGTCAAGAATACTAGGCTAATAGGTTTCCGAACTTGTATACAGAATTTTTCGGCGGCCATCTTGGATTTTCTGAAAATCTTTGGAAATCAGTTAAAAGCCTACTCCTCATTAACCATTGCCCCGATTTCAATCAAACTCAGTGGGAAGGCCCCTAGATTAGTATGCTTCTGAACGTGTATACAGAATTTTGATTGGACAATTTTCGGTGGCCATCTTGAATTCTATGAAAATTCGCAGGAAATTGTGTTTAAAATGCTAATCCTCATTAACTTCTTGGGCAATTTCAGCCAGACTTGACTGGAAGGATACTAGGATGGGAGGGTTCAGAACATGTATGCAGAATTTTAATTGGTCTTCTTTTTGGCGGCCATCTTGGATTTTCTGAAAATCAGTTAAAAGCCTACTGTTCATTAACACTGGGCCGATTTCAATCTGTGGGAAGGACCCTAGAGTAGTATGCTTCAGAACTAGTATACAGAATTTTGATTGGATAATTTTCCGAGGGGCCATCTTCAATATTCCGAAAATTGCTGGGAAATTGTTTAAAACGCTACTCCTCATTAACTTCTTGCGCAATTTCAGCCAGACTTGACTGGAAGGATACTAGGGTGGGTTTCAGAACTTTTAATTAATTTAAGTCAATTTTTCTGGCGACCATCTTGGATTTTCTGAAAATCCGTTAAAAGCCTAGTCTTCATTAACTACTAGGCCGATTTCAATCAAACTCAGTGGGAAGGACCCTAGAATAGTATGCTTCAGAATTTATATGCAGAATTTTGATTGGACAATCTTTTCGGTGGCCATATTGAATTTTCCGAAAATTAGCGGGAAATTGTTTAAAACACTACTCATTAACTTCATGGCCAATTTCAGCCAGACTTGGCTGGAAGGATCGTATGGCGGTAGGAGTCAGAACATGTATACATAATTTTTTGATTGGTCAATTTTTCCAGTGGCCATCTTGGATTTTCCGCCCTCTACAAAATCTATTCCGAATTTTGATACGTCAATGTTTTGGTGGCCATCTTTGATTTTCTGGAAATTATCCGGAACCATTTAAAGATTAATCAATAGTCCGATTTCAAGAAAACTTGGCTCGAACAATTCTATGACGGTAGGCTTCAAAATGTCAAATGAGAATCTGAATTGGTCTATTTTTTGGTGGCCATCTTGGATTTTCCGAAGATTATCCATGTCTATTTAAATACAAATGGTTCAAATGTTAATGGTCCATGTGAGCGTCACAGGGCCTTGGACCTCTTGTTGTAGGATATCCCTGTGCCAGAATTTAATCAATCATATAAGTCTTCATCAAGCAACAAGGACAAATTTGTCCAATGTTCGCTTCGTTGATATATTTTTCAGTCAGGTCACGTAAGGTCAAAAGTGTCTATTTTGCAAACACTTCATGAAAGCTGTTGCTACTACGTTTTAATTTTTGACAGTAAAACTGGCTTACGTGTTCGGGACCACACAGACACGCATCAACCAAATGTCGGAAAAGATCGCTCCATTAAAATTATTGCAAAATGCTTTAAAAATGTCTTTTGAAAACAATGTTGCTGAATGCTGTTGCTGTTGCATTTTAGCCGTTAGCAGGCCTGTCCAAATTGAAAACTTGTGTAGCCCATTTTTTGGGTAAGAAAATTTGAAAACAGGTTGTCTTAGAAATGTTTGGGTAACCTTTGCTGGAACGAAAAATGTGTTACTCTAATTTGGACTGATCCGTTTAGCTACACAGTTGGCATACATGTTTGGGACCACATGGGCAAGTTTCCACCCATGTTTGGAGAAGATTACCCTAGTAGAACCAGAGTTATTGAAGAATGTGTAAAATATCTATTGTAAACTATGGCTAAAAGCTTTTACTGTTGCGTTTTAGACCCCAACATTGGCACATGTGCTCGTGCCCACATGGACAAGCTTTCACCAAAGTTTGGAGAAGATTGCACCCATAGAACAAGAGTTAGTGAAGAATGCGTAAAAATGTCTTTTGAAAACTGTTGCTAAAAGCTATTGTTGCGTTTTCGACCCCAAAATTAGAAGATATGCTCGAGACCCCACGGGCATACTTCCCTCCAGATTTGGAGTTGATCCCTCCAGTATAACCAATGTTATTCAAAAGTGTCTTAACAACAAAAACAACAACAAGCACTCCATGCTCGCATATACCCTTGCGTCTACATTGTAACAGTACCATCAACCATGATGCATCACACGTCTCCATTTGGTCCCTGGGATGCCCTGGTGGGTGCTTCCTTAAAGGGAAATTCCAGTGAAAATCGGGAATAAGTCAACTAAAAATATACTATAATCTGAAATAGTTGCTGCAAAAAAATATAAAATACACTTCCATTGCCGAGAAATAATAAAATGAATATGCCCAAAACGGTCGAAAGCGTGACTCCTTGGGCTCATCCATTTTCTCGTAACGAGAGCGAGAAACCGCGAGATTATGACGTCACCGACACACCAGCAAAATATCGCCAGTGCTTTGGATTTACCTGTTTACTTCGCGCTATGAAGGCCGACTATTAATTAACCATTTAATGACCAAATTCTGTCAGGAAAATCAGAATATTTCCTTATTGTATGTCCATTTGCAGGCCAAGCGAAGACTATTTTTGAAAATTGACCACTGGAATGGCTGGTTAGGTTACTGAGACAGTCGTTTCAGTTGTAAATTCTCAAAAATAGTCTTCTCTTGACCTGCGTCCTCAACTTGACGATTGTGGAGGCCAGTGCTGGCATGAGATGGTTAAATCGCAACATGTCCGCATGCCAAGCATGGGCTTGCAGTAATAGAAACGATCATGGAAAGGGTACGGCAATTCACATTTTCAGATACCAGATCCACAGAAGCATCCGCATAAAAAGGGACTAACTGAAAGATGGCTTCATAACATCGCCACTGGATGGATGTCTTCCACAGTTAAATTTGGAAGACACAAGTTTAGAACATATAGTCTGTATAATTTTAAAATGATGTGTCATGCATTTCAAAACAAAAGGCATGGTACTTAATTTTAATATAACAGAATCAAGCTCGACAATTAACGTCAGTATTTGCTTGCATCAATTGTAAAATGGAATTTGCAAACCAAAATGAAACGATGTCGCTGGTTGTCCGGTCGGTCAATTATAGGCAATCGCTTAGCGGCTTACTTCATAGACGATAGTAGTAGGTGACAGCTATTAAATAATGACAAGTGCACGCTAGACCTTAATTAGTAATTTCATGCTTTCACACTATTGAAATCCAACGTTATTAATCATTTACAATGTTTACTCCAGAGTGCTTAATTTTCTAAATT
Organism: Chaetoderma sp. LZ-2023a; assembly: GCA_034401795.1. NCBI lineage: Eukaryota > Metazoa > Mollusca > Caudofoveata > Chaetodermatida > Chaetodermatidae > Chaetoderma > Chaetoderma sp. LZ-2023a. Next base: position 127,831,661 of record CM067359.1, read on the forward strand.
AAATTTGCCTGGAATTATGTTGCAATAGCTTCCAAACTAATTAGTTTCACACAATAGGCCTAAGCAGGGTAAATTTTAAGCTTTCTGCTTTTCTGTCCTTGAAAGAGTTAACGAATTGATCCCAACTTTTAAAATGTTTACCCATATTTACTGCCTGTTGAATATTTTGAAACTGGAAGTTGACTGGAAGCAGAAGTTGCAATAGGCAGCAACAGCTTTCAGAGAAATAACTTTCAACATTTATTCAACTAACATATTTTTACGCTTTCAAGAATTTGTTGTAACTGGTTGATTGCAAACATGCTCCTGGCATAACCATACAATGTTTTAAAAAAAATAGAATATGCCCATTTGCCGACCAAGAAGACACTTTTTGACAATTTAGCACTACAATGACTGGCACGATCATCGGGACACTAATTGCACTTTAATTTCCTCCAAACACTGTGGCAAAGTGTCAGTTGTTTAGCCAATACACTAATTATCCACGAGATTTACCTCCCATCGTCACGGCTATCCTCGATCGGACAAAGAGAGTTGGTGTGTCGGTGACGTCAGCCGCTTGTCCAAAATGGCGCCTCTCTCTACTGGTTACTTTAGCATTTTAAATTGAGGATATCCTTTTTATTTGTTGACATAAAATTGTTATATTGTTATATTCTCATTCATATGGACATAGTGGCAGTGTAATGTTAGTCAAGCAACTATTTCACACAAGTATGGCCACTCCATACGTCTTAGTTAGATTCTTCATCATGTCTCGGGGGGGGGGGGTGGGGGGGGGGGTGTCGTAACAAGGTTGACACAAATATGTTCTATTTATGCCTGTTGTTCACTTCACCTGTTTTTCCTTCTGGAATGCACGGATTCTTATTTTAGTGATCTGGGTGCTTATTCTCAAATATCTAGTGAACCGCTTTAAAGGCCATTATCTTGCTATAGTGAGGAGGTCATGTTCTGGCGGTTACAAGCCACGCACCTTACCTCTATTCCTGACAGATACAGTTACCAATCAACCTTTTTGTCAGATTGGATCTGGAAGCACGTATGAATATGTCTTTATCAGTCTCCAGCAACTGTCTCTCAGTTTCCGATGATGGACATGTTACAGTGTTGACAACTTATATTATAATGTGTACCAATATTCCTTGTCACTGTCTGATACAGTTGTATATACAGTTCTCTGGCATCTCATCCTACTTGCACGCTCTTCTAAACATGAACAGCTTGATCCGAGCAGTTGTTTAATGGGCCAAACAATGCATCTGAGAAACTAGCCTCTACATTGCAACCGTTACTAGAGCTTATAATTATACTCCTTCCAATGTGTTCTTCGCTCGATGCGATGCCAGATTCTAAATTATGACTATTGGACAGCATGGCAGGCATGCAGTTTCTTGGACTTTCTTTTGCATCCTGGATTCACTATCATATTAAGAAGAGTGGAGGGATGGTATGCAGAATTTCTAGTCCTGGTTTGGCTGCTGGATCTTACATACATGTACATGTAGTCTGACGTTTAGTTCTAGTCTCCACTGTCCAGTGTTCCATTGCTGCTTTCTGCTTTTCTTCTTAGACAGGTTTTTGGACAGGTTACATTTTCTCTCATGTGTCCTCACC